>OZ014478.1:41944031-42447292 GCA_963965965.1 Trididemnum nubilum | reverse complement strand
TACGGCACTTAACCCGTTTTTGAATGAGACCGTCTTTAACGCCAAACTTTCGAGGCTGTTTTTGGGGCCCTAAAAGCCACATAGTATATTGCTTCGAAATTTGGTACAAACAAACATCTTATTAATCGCAAACTGCTGTCCAAATTTAATGTAGGTAGCCCAATCTGTTACTGAGTAGTAAGCCAAAGTCTGCAATTTCACACGTGATGTTAGTTGGAAATGCCGAGTAAAGAAAAAACAAAGGAACAAGCGGCGCGAGTGTCGGTCCCTTCATTGATATAAATAGTCTTCATTGTGCTCGCTGTTTTACGCCCCAAGAAACAATTATTAATTGCGGGCTGGTCCCCTTGTTATTTTATTTAGATTAACTAGCTTCCGGTTCTCTAAAAGAAATAGCCAACAACAGCAATGGCAAAAAGCCATTGACGTATTCGGCCTCTGGTGTAGGAATGAAACTGTAACAGACCTCCACTCAAAAGCAAGCGAACACTTGCGCTTTAAATTTTTTTGTAGAATCTAACGCAGTTGTTTCTAACCTTTTTTACTCTAGTTTCAGAGCAAAATTCTTAGCCTCACGGTTGTAAAGATCTGCATGCAAACAACGTAATTTACAAAAGGACACTCGTACCAAATAGGCAAAGCAAATTTAAATATGACGTCGATTAGTAAAAGGTACCAAACTCTCAAATTTATGGTCATCTGCTCATTTACGGAAATGTAAAGCCCAACAAGCAAATCAAGAACAATTTAATTGGAATTTCGCTTACATCCAAGCTCATCTGCAGGGATGCATAAACCAAAAAAACTGGTAACCCATAACAAGTGGATAACTAGGATTTTGCTACGGGAGAAAGAAGAGAGGCTTGAGTCACAAGATCTATTTTTCCTTTGTTGAAAAATGTATGGAGCAGGTAGAGTGTTGAGCATTAAGAGCAAACTGCAAGGTGAAACTAAATTCCAAATGTATCAGAGAAGTGGGTCTGAGGGCTTAGTTTCCAGTAGCCGCAGGGGGCTTTGCTTAGCTCCTTTACTTACTTGCTGGACAAGGTCAAAACTTGTTTGAAAGCCTGCGTTATTACGCTAATTTTTCTACTGTAAGTGACTTGGCTAAGACAGGAGCTTTAGCCTCTCCCCTAGCAAAACTACTGACCATAGGTGGGCAAGTTAATGCAAAACGTTAGCTTCGTTTACCACTAGTCCGTTAACAAACTTCACACTTCCGTTAAAGTTAATCCGTTATTTTCAGCTTTAATTAACGGAACTTAATAAAGTCCGTTAATCCGTTAACATTTTGCGTGTAATTTACATTTCGTTTTATTCACTCGCTTTTAGAACACGTATTGACGCTGTTGAGCTCAGGCGCGTAGCCAGGATTTGGAAAAGAGGGAGGGCTATTTTGAAAGAGTGAGAAAAGTGCAAACGACCTTGACCCGAATTTTCATTGTTCTTGAATCAGTTTCAAACGGTTTGTCCGAAAATTCAGACGAAATTACTTGGAAAGCTCGGGATTCGAAGGTTTTTTCCGCCCAAAATCAGGTGGTCTCCAAAAAAAAAAGGTCTTCGCCGAAATTGAGACTGATTTTTCGACCGAAATCCGAAATTCAAAGGTTTTTTCCGCCCAAAAACAGGTGGTCTCCAAAAACAAAAAGATAAAAAAGGTCTTCGCCGAAATTGAGACCGATTTTTCGGCCGAAATCCGAAATTCAAAGGTTTTTCCGCCCAAAAACAGGTGGTCTCCAAAAAAAAAAAAAAAAAAAAAAAAGGTCTTCGCCGAAATTGAGACCGATTTTTCGGCCAAGTTCGGAAATTCAAACGTTTGAGGGGGGCTATTTTTCTATGGGGGGGGGGCTGTTTTCAATTTTTCACAAAAAAACGTGCGATTTTGCATACTTCACAAGCCAATGGGGGGGATCGAGCCCCTGAGCTGATTGTAAGGAAATATTTATTGCTATGGTGGTCTTTTTTTGTGTTTTGAAAGATACATTTTACAGTCTAATCTAATTTCAAGATAAAAACAAGTTCAAATGCACAACGAAGCTGCAAGATATTAACGATAGAAACCTTAACGGAAGTTAACAGAACTTAACGGAAGTTACTTTAGTCCGTTAACAGCACTTAATGGAAGTTAATTTAGTCCGTTAACACGAAAAAACTTTTTAACGGATTAACGAGTTAATGAAAAAGTTAGCTTCGTTATTAACGGATTAACGATTAACGGACTTATGCCCACCTATGCTACTGACCCGTAGTATGATCCGAAACAATCCAGGCAACTTAAAAAATTACCCTGAAATCTGAATATAAAAAAACAAAAAAACGAGTTTTCCAAATAAAACAAAAGCGAAAATGGAGAAACGAAGGTCCTGACTAGATGAAATTACAAAGCACGTCATCAGCACATAACGGTTAGTACAATTGATGTCCATAAACAAATAGGCCATGGCCAGTTGGTTAGTGGCCTATTGCTTGTGTTGGATTGCGTGTTATTGAGAAGCTAGATATCTGGCAATTTTTTCATCAGAATTTTAGGTTATAGTAATAAATATTCCAACAAGCAGTGGTGGTAAACTCTTTAACCTTTTACTAAAACAGATGTTGGGAAAATGTAGGAAATCGGACGAAATTTATTGCAGTTTTGCTGCCGTATTGGTTTTACAATTAATGGAAAATAAATTTTTAAAATTTCCATATCCGGTTGAGCAAAACTTTTTGAAATTCAAAAGTATGATAAATTTTCAAAAAATCAGTGAGGGCCGCAGTAAAGATAATTAGAAACCGCGGTTGAAATGATTGATCTAATGCATACAGGCAGTATCGAAAACTGTACCACATACTATATAGATGAACTTTAACTTCGGCAGCTAATGCACATGTTATTTAAAAAAAGGTTTAGAATTGTCGGGAAAAAGTTTCCTAGATTCTGATGCAGAAGGTTTTAAATCGAATAAATTTGCTTGCCTTTCCACTTCTTGGCTGTAACAGAAGGTTTTGGAGCGCATTTTGTCCCATACCAAGGTTCTATGTAATATTCCAGTCCTGGGTAATTTATTGCAGAGTAATCAACGATCACAGTTCGATTAATACCCAAGCCTATCGTGCAACAATCAGAAATCAGGCGCAGCTGTCCTCCTAATGAGATTGAGTCTTGATATACGCATCGAAGGAACTTAGCTTCTGTGCAATTCTTCGGGTTCTGTGCAAAAACACAAAGTGAGTTAAAGACTTTCTACCGAGTTTGTGATTTTTTCATATATTTACACGCAGAAATACGCGCCATATTTTGTCCAATGCATTGTGCTGTACCTACAAAAAAGCCAAGTGCATGCAATCAAATCACTCGCGTAATACGCATAATCAGTTGTTGCCGGAATTGGCAGAATAAAAAAAAAAAAAATCAAAATTGGAAACAAAAAAATTAGTTTACTTTTGTTATAGAGATACTGCTTGAAATCGGTTTTATTAAAAAAATGAAAATATAACCAGAAGGAGCGAAGAGGTGCTCCAGGCTTTTCACAATTTCCTTTATTCGTAAAAATACGATTTAACCCGCTTGACTCCGTACCATTGACAACCCTGCCTTTCGTAACTTTGTGACATCACAAAAGGTAGAATTTGCAAAATTTTTCGCAGACTAGGAAACGCGGTGTTCGATGAGGAAGGTAATAGCCTAAGAGTCTGTTTTAGCCAGCGATTCCAATTCAAACTAAATTTATCAGTGACATCATAGACTTTTTGCAAGAGTCTATGGTGAAATTATACGAGTGATAGTTAGACCTGTTTTGGTGATGTTTTTAGCTTATGAATGATCTAAAATTTGAAGCCAAAGACGATCATACTGTAGATCAGCACTGCTAGTAGCGTAGGTCTAAAAGTACCAGTAACAGTGGCCAAGTTTTGAAATTTGGATTACATACTCACTGTTAGAAACGCTACTTAATTGAATTTTGGAAACACTGTTTTGTTACGCTTGACTTCGCACTTTTCACGGTTAAATGCAAATTATAGATTATTTTCAAATAAGGATATATTTGAGACGATAGGCGTTAACTGTTTTTGAAATTGTAATTTTTGAACACAGTTGAATTTTGCCGCTATAGAGTGAGCAGTGACAATTTTCTTTGAATTGCACGCAAGCACGCAAGAAATTTTTATGAACGCTAGCCCCTTTTGTTTGCTTGTCTTTGCTAGAGACAGTTAGAGACCTTGCATAGTATTTATCGTACGAGCCCGGTTGTATTAGAATAAAGCTTAGCATTTTCTTTGTTTTTAAGCTGGAGCGTTTAAGTTCTGATTTTGTGTTTGCGTTTTCTAAGCTACTGAACATTAATTATTTTGAAAATTAAGATCCAGGGAGTACGCATTTCGAGACAACACCACTCATTCTGTGAGCGGCAGTAACACTCACTGCTATTATTCGGTAATGACGTTTCTTAATCTGTAAGAAAATTAGCGAATCTGCCTTTTGTGTTGCCACAAAATTGCGAAGTGAAGATTTTTTAAAGGTACGGAGTCAAACGGCAGAGGTGGAGTCGAGAACACAAGGCTCGAGGACAAGGCCAAGGACAGTTTTTTTGAGGACAGACCCTCTCGAGGCTAAGGACACAACCGCAAAAGTTCTCCAAAAAAAAGATCTTCAAAAAAGTTTTTCAGGCGATCTCCAATTCATAGGCGTAGCCAGAATTTTTGATTGGGGGGGCCCAAACCTCAAATCACATGCAATGACGCCATCAAAAATTTTCAAAAGAGGAAGTTTTTGTGGGACAACGATATCGTAGGATGAAGATCTGAAATCGTTGCCCGTTGGCACTTAACCAGGATTTAGCTAAGAGAGAGGGCTTAAACTAATAGGTGAAAAGAGCAAATATCTAACTTTGGAGACGTGTTGAGAAAGCTATTGTAACTGAAACGCATCACAGACGGGGGTCCGGGGGCGAAGCCCCAAGCCGTTGGCAATTCTTTGTAATGTTTTGAAAAAAAAGCTATTTTAATACCATTGAATCACAGTTCGCACGCGTTCGGAGCCATTTGAAAGCATTAAATTTTTGGACTTTGTAAGCCAATAGAAAAAATTGAATTGTTTAATGCTCCTTTTACTCGCAATTTAAGGCCAAAACACGTTTAACATCTTGCATTTTGGTGTTAAATTTTATTTGTAAGAGATTTAGTCTAGGTAGGGAGAAGTAAGGTGCATTACTTCTTGCTACAGTTTAGCAGTAAATAGTAATCCACTCGAAGATTTTCCGTCGAGATGTTTGTTTTGTCATGAAAATAACCAGTTATAGGTTAGATGTGAGCCTAGGTAGCAACTTTTGAGACAAAAACCCTTAATTTCACCCGGAGTATACATTTAAAATGGTTGGCAAAAATTGAATCGAGGTGGGCTCGGGGCCCCTGGTCTTCAATATCATTGTTAGTCACTGTTGTAAGCGAAAAATGCAAAAAAGAAACTGAAAAAACAATAGGCTTTTTTGTCACATTTTTGCCATTGGTGAAATTTCAATTGGGGGGGGGGGGTTGGGCAGACCCCCTTGCCTTCCCCCTCCCCCTTGGCTACGCCAATGCTCCAGGTGAGGAAAACAAAAAACGTGTTCGCAAATTTTCCGCGAGGTTTCTGGTGTTTTCTAACAAAATCTCAAAGGTTCAAAAAATAATGTTGTCCTCGAGCCGAGGACAGGGCAATTTTCGAGGACTTGAGGCCAAGGCCTAGGACTTGACCTTCGAGGACAAGGCCAAGGGCCTCAAAATATGTCCTCGAGGACTCCACCTCTTTCAAACGGATTAAATCGCATTTCGCTACTAAAGGGAAAAGTGGAAAAGGTTTGGGCATCTCTTCACTGCCTTAATTAGTTCTCACTTCTTCGACGAAGCCGATTTCGAGCAGCATCTCCTAAAATTAAACATTTTAATAACAGAAGGTAAGAGAAGAGAACTTTGGCTTGTACCGGTAACTTTACCAGTTGAGTTAACTTGATTTCGGGATCATACAATTCATTGCACTGTGCCGAATTCTCTTCACACCTCAAAAGATGAAGTCAATTGACTTTGAAACGCGAGAATGCGCCGACAATGAGGCTCCGCTTCACCTGCATGTGCGTTACTTGCAGTTCAAACAATTACTCATTATAGACAAAATGGAGGCAGCATTAAGGTGTTGTCAAATGAAGCATAGGATTGTAAGATAATTGTGATGTCTCTGTGAACTATTAAAATAGTTCTGCCTATTTCACTTTCGGAATACGGTGCATGTACCAGAGGTGGAGTCGTGGACAAAAGGCTCGAGGCCAAGGACATAAAAAAATCTAAGGCCAAGGACAACCCTTCCGAGGGCAGACCCTCTCAAGACCAAGGACTGGAATACTCGAGGCCAAGGAACAAGAACACAGGCGCAAGTGTTCTCAAAAAAAATAGGTCTTCAAAATTTTTTTTAAGCATTCTCCAAAAAATTTTTTTTCAGGCGATCTGCAAAAAAAGGTCTTCCTAAAATTTTTTCAAGCGATCGACAAAATTATGATAATTCAAAAAATAGTACTGTCCTCGAGCCGAGGACAGGGCAATTTTCGAGGACTTGAGGCTTCAAGGCCAAAGATTTGACCATCGAAACCAAGGCCAAGGACTTCAAAGTGTGTCCTCGAGGCCAAGGACGTCCTCGAGGTCTCCACCTCTAGCATATACTGAACATTGTACAAATTGTACACCTATGCTAAAAATATTGTTGTGTGAGTACGAGTCGTAACGACTAATGGTAGATTAACTTTGATCCGAGGATTAATGAAACTTTTGCCAAAACACATAACCAAACAAATTGCAATAATGATTAGGTTTAATTCAAGAATAGCGTCTCATCTGAACTTGCAAATCCAAATTGTTTCAGTCTAAGAAGTTCATCAATGAGAAGATAAAAAATAGATGATCCGCGGATCAGTATTAATCCACGTTGGTGCATACAACCCTAAAGGTGCGTTTTCAATGGACACGAAGCAACCAAACTTTGACGTCATCGACAACTTGCAAAATGTTTCACTTAGTAGCAAACTTCGCAAGCGTGTAAGTAGTTGGTTATTTTGAGCAAGTGACGTAAAGCAACCACTTGCGAAGGTTGAAAACCTTCGCTTCGCGTCCAGTGCAAACGCAGTTTAAGTGAGTCTTTTTTATTTTTTGTTCGTTCTTGTTGAAAAGCGATTTAAAATATTAAATAAAGTTTGCAATGAGTTAAGCGGAGGCATAGAGTAGTTGGTAGGATTGAAAAGTTTTCAGTTGGATTTCTGAACTGAGTGCATCGCTGTGTCCTTGGCACAGGCAGCGGTCAACGATTATTTTCAAGAGAAGCTATGCAGTCTATCTTTTTTGGTGGTCTTGCCTGAAGACAAACTTCGAAATAAATCCAGACGACGATTCTTTTTGCATTTGTGTTCAGGAAAGGGATACTTACAGTAGATAAGAAGGAAATGTGGAAGATACGTTCATGTTTCTCATACGAAGGGCTAATAACGTGACTATAATTTAGCCGCTTTTGTCCAATAATCTAATGCCAATAATCTAATTAGGTCTTCTAATGTCAAAAGTGAAAGAAGGTTTCGCGTTCGTTTGCTGTGTAGGTATGAATTAGACCAGTGTTTCCTAAACTTTTTTCCAGTAGCGCCCACCTGAACAACTTACTACCAAACGCCCCCTCAACAAAAAATAAATAAAAACAAATTTATTTTTCGTTACAGAGAATCACAACTTAATATTTACTTAATTCTAGTGAGAAAGACGAGCTAGGTGCGATTTCATCAGCTTTTAGATATCCGGTTTCATTTTAGTCAGAAACAGCAATAAATCTCCCCGTCTCACTATGTCGAGGCGGTTTCTTATGTTATCTAGAAGCGCAGTAAGACACTGAACGCACACTGTACTAAGTATGAGCTGGGATACGCAATAAAAAAAATTTTTACCCAATTCCACACGCGAGTACATTTCACTTTAAATTCGCTGTGTAGCCAAAATGATTGATACGAGATATTGAATTTTGGTTTGAGTTCAAAATCATTTTGCAAGGTTATTAGTTCCTCTGCAAGAATCCCTTGCTCAGAAATATTAATGATTAAGTCGATTATCCCGTTAGGAATCTTCAATTGAAATGACATTCTGGAATCGAACTTCCATGTCTTAATGCAATTCCTGAATATGCATGGTGTACGCCTCAACATCAGCCTTAGAAATGCCTTTGTTGCTGGTATCATGTTGTTGCAAGCTGGAAAACTGGGAAAATTAAAAGAATTCGCGTCTGGATAAATTTCGCTGATACAACACAAGCTTATTTTTGAACCCAAACAGTACTGATTTTACCTTGATTAGATTGACCTCGTTGCCCTGAAAGGATAGAATCAATTCGTTAAATTTGGAAAATGTATCTGACTAGTAAGCGATATCATTTTTCACAGCAATAACTTCTTTCACAAGCCAAGGGTCACAGCTTTGTAGGAATTCCACCACAGTATATAACAATGAGTTAAATCGTGCAAGGTAGTTTTCCTTGGGAAATCATCTTACTCCGGTGTGGAGAAGCAAGCGTTCAAAGGCCTCGTCATTCTTATTGCACAATTGCTTAAACAAGCGTATGTTTAGCGTATGTGCTTGAAATTTAATCACTGCCCTCGATGACTGTCTTCAAGAAAAAATTAAGACAACTGCTCGTATTCTTGGCCACCAAATGTTGCCGATGAATAATACGGTGAATCGTGAGCACATTGGGACTTGCTGCTTTTAAGGATGCCTTAAGTCCACGGTAACGGCCCATCATAGATGGGGCTCATAGATGGGGCCATCATAGATGGGGCTCGGGCAGTTGCTCGCGTTATGGCATTGGTCAGTGAAATTTGAATTTTTCGAAATATGTTTTGACGGTTTGAAATACTGTCTCACCACGGGTATCTACATCCAATGACTGAGCCATTGCCAACTCTTTTAGTAAAACTTTATCACGCACAAAACAAACATACCCAAGTGGTAGAGACTCATTTCCTGGCAAAGTTGACTCATCCAGTTCTAAACTGAATTCTGTATTCCTGATTAAGCTACGTAAGCTATCTTCTATATTGGTAGCCATCTCATCAACCCATCTCAGTACAATATTGTTCCTCAAAAGCATAGATTTAATAACTGTAGAAGACGCCTTGTAATGCAAAACGGTGTTCAAAACTTTTTTCGCACTGATGGTAAGATTAATTCTTTGCCGATCGTGTGAGACTTGCTTTTTCTTGCAACAATCAAAAACAAATTGTCAGACGCGAGTAATCCAGCATCACTTTTCCGGGATAAGTTTGAAAACATCCTGCCCACAGGTTTTTGTTTTTTGAAATTGTCCCAGAGTGATTGAAAAAGTGTTGCACTTTTGCCTACTTTATGTGGATGAATTTTTGCTAAATGCTCGGAAAAGTCTGGACAGTTTTATCACTTCATTAGAAAACACTTAATTGCATAGCAAACACATCGGCTGTGATTCAGAATTTGGGGCTGAAATAAATCCATTTTGGAGATACCTTGAACTGCATTGCCTGCATTTTCGTTTGGCCAACATCATTCTTTAGCACTCTAATATTTACTCTAAAAATAAGTTAAATGTGCCGCATTTTGTTTAATATGGCTCCAGTTAATATAGTAGTATAGTTTAGTATTCAAACGGCTGAAAGCCGAAGCTAATATAAATTTTGCTCTGATTTTGTTCACGAGCAGCAGCTGCTGTACTTTTCAAGTCCTATAAAACTCAGTGCTTTTTTTCTGTTGTCTGTGTTTAGTAAATTCAAATACCCTTTGAGAGTTGTGAGAAAAATATAAGATTATAATGTCAGAATGGTGCTGCCAATTAGTCTATGAAGGTAGCAATAGGAATTGTAAGACCGATAAATGTAAGCAATTTTAAGATTCACCGAAAATTTTCACACTGTGCAACGGCAAACAAGAAACTAAATAAAGTTTAAGTAAATCAAAGCATAAAACTATTCTAGAGTGCTGTAAACAAACAGCGAAAATATTTGCTTTGGCACTATTCTTATTTCTACCGAATTTACTGTATTCTCAGCGCTCCCAGGAGTTGAAAGTGGCTGAAAACTATAAGGATTGCAGCGTTGCGGCGTCACCCGATTGCGACGCCAACCAATTGCGTCGACAACCAATTGCGGCGTCAAGCAATTACGGCGTCACTCAATTGCGGCTTTTGCGGCGGCTCTAACCCTATAGCTAAAGTCTGAAGTTGTGTAAAGCTTGCCGAAAAATCACCGCAGGTGATTCATTAAAATTTGTAAGACTTGATTGGGAATTAAACCATCTATGGTGATTGCTTAAAGCGTGTAAGGCTTGCCTGAGAGTCGGCACCGCAGGTGATTTGTTGAAGTTTGTAAAGCTTGCCTAAGAATTGAATCACCGCTGGTGACTAGTTAAGATTTAGAGTTTGTAAGGCTTGCTTGAGAATCGAGCACCACAAGTGATTAGTAAAGGTTTAAAATTAGCCAAAGTTTAAAGTTTGAAAGGGTTGCTTGAGAATCAAACACCACAAGGGCTTAGTAAAGGTTTAAAATTAGTTAAAGTTTAAAGTTTGTAAGGCTTGCCTGAGAATCGGATCACCAAATTTCCAATCCAAAATAAAAATAAAAATCATGAAAAAAACGTAGAATGTAAGATATTTAGTCCATAATGTAGAACTATGTGGTTGCATAATAATTCTGAAATTTGAATACCTGCGAAGTTATGTTTCAGCACGATGATGGCGAACTTAAATATATGTTGTGCGAGAATATTCGTTAACTTTTGCATTAAAATATTGTAAGAGTGACGGCTAAAATATTTTTGAGTCGATAGAAATGTGATAGGCGTAGCCACGGGGGGGCCCAGGGGGCCCCGAATCGAAATGCTACAAATGATAATAATGTGACGAAAAAGCCTTGTTTTTTTAATAAATCAACTGAGGATTATACAACTCAACGAACTGAATAAGAACGGAGAGATGAGGGTGACGGGAAGTGAGCTTGCGCTCTTCGAGTCTCCAGCCACCCGCGTATGTGTCGAAGCAGGCGGCCTGCAGCCGTAATCGAACTCGGGTCACAGTATTGCTTACACAATAATCAGCGCTCAGTTCTGCTCGGCCATGCTGCTGACTAATTTAGTTTCAGCTTCTTTCAACATCTTCACGTACAACAGTACACGCGTACAACAATAATCAACAATAATATGGACAACCAGGGGGCCTGGGCCCCCTCAATTCAATTTTTGCCTAGCAATTTAAATGTATAACCCAGGTGAAGTTAAGGGTTTTTGTCTTAAAAGTTGCTACCTCAGGCCTTCATTTAACCTTTTTATTAACTTAATGCAATTACCAGGGCCGGATTTACCATAGAACACGATGCCGGGGGCCCCGCGCTGAGATGGTAAGACTTTTTTTTTTTGGTCTTCACCTATATTTTGCAGGAACATGCTGCAATAATCCCCAAAGTACCAGGAGCACCGCGCAGTGTAAATCCGGCCCTGGCAATAACATGGTTAGCAGGCGTTACCATTTTTTGTAATGTTTTTCAGTAACAGTTCACCTACACCTCGACAGTGTTTAGGCGACAAAAATCTTTTGGAAATAAATTAGCTGGAGAAAATGCTCATTGAACAAAATATTGAATATGAATTGAGGGTGCCTGGGCCCCTGGCCAAACATGTACTCGTATAATTGGCTAATTTTATGACAAACAAAATCTTCAAGAAAAATCTGTGAGTGGATTATTATTTACTGCTAAAATATTGCACGAGGCAGTGCACCGTACTTTCCCTTACGTAGGCCAAATCACTTACTTACAAAATTTATCTCTAAAATGGAAAATTTTAAACGTGTTTCAGATTTAAATTTTAAGTAAATGGAGAAGTAAACAATTTAATTTTTTCCAATTTGCTTTTAAACGTTGAAAATGTAGTTCGTTCAAGTGGCTCTGAACACGTGCGAAATGTGATCCAATGGCATTGAAATAGCTTTTTTCCGAAAAGTTACAAACAATCTCCTTGCAGTTGGGGGTGTTGCCCCTAGACCCCCATGGCCTCCTGCGGCTGGGGTCTCCACCCCTGAACCCCGTCTGTGATGCGTTTTAGTTACATTAGTGTACCCAACACGTCTCCTAAGTCAGACATTTAAAATATTTAACTATTGGTTTAAGCCTTCTTCCTTAAGCAAAATCCCGCTTAAGTGTCAAACCAGGAAAATGCTTTCGATCTTCCTTTTTACGTTATTTTTGCCTCCACAAAAAGTTCCTCTTTTGAAAATTTCTGGTGACGTCATTGTGTTTGATTTGTGGTTTGGGCCCCCCGATCAAAAAATCCGGCTACGCCTATGAAAAAGATGATATTATTCTTAGACTTTTACGTTAAAATATTACAACGCTGCTAACTGCTGCTACTTTGGAGACAAGATTAGTGACACACCTCGAGGCTGCCGATTTAAACCTTACGTCATCGAACTTTGGACCGGCGGCCAGCAATCGCAAATTCGTTTTTAAAAAACATTTTCAATCACTATTTTTAACCGAATTAAAATTTGCTAACACTGTTTCACCTGAATGGTGCAATTTTATCCAATTTGTTTAATTTCCGATCAGCACGGTATCACAAGTACTAGCAAGTTTGTTAGCCGCTATTGATACTGGAGAGTTTTGAGGCTCTAGTCATTCTATTAAAATGAACGTATGTACTTACCGTCAAAAAACTTTTACTCGAAGTGGTGATTTACTGCGTCTCAAAAGAAAAGTGCATGAATAGGTTTTTAAATTTGAGTGCGAAAAATGTAACACAAAATCTAAAAGAAAACCAGACCTTGAACCGCCGGTTTTATGCCCTTTTCAATCTCCCCAGGAGAAAAATGATCATTTACACAGACGCAGTTTGCTGTAATGTGACATCTGGTTTTTTAAAACCTGTACAATCATTAAACCGACCTCAGTACTTTAAACTTCCTAACGTCTGAACTTGTTTTAAGAAGCTTGGGGGAATCCTCAGATGCGGTTATTTTTAGTTATCGTAAGCTGTGAGATATATCTGTTTCACTTAAGGCTTTTGATACGTTTGAACTAGAAGTTTAGAGGAATCTCCAGATGCTGTTATTTTTATTTTCTTAAAATTTGTGTCTATTTTTTTTTTTTTTTTACTTCTACGATCATTAAAGCACTCTTTGACTTCTTAATCCTTGACACGCCCGAACTTGTTTACAAAGTTTAAGGGAACCTCCAAATTAGCAACATACGTACAGTATGTATTTTCTTTAAGCGTTGCATAATTAAGGTAAATCACCTTCGGACACTAGCTTCTGACATGTCTAAAACGCTTTTGAACTTGTTTTTTCTACAGTGTTTGTAAAAAACACCTGAAATGCCTCAGATATCTTCCATTTCACCTTGAAGGAGTAAAAGTTATTGACCGAGGTTAGAAACTTACATCATTACAGCCGTCTATCATTTCATCCCAAATAGGTAAATCTATCAAGATCAAGTGAGAACTATCATGTCCGCATATGTCTGCAGTTTTACGGCACTAATACGCATTGCAGACACTTTCAATATTTTACCTCAAAGGATAAAACGTTTTTTACCCGAAATGTAAAGCTTGCATTGCCGCTGATGTCTTAAAATGTTCTCTAAGAAAAAAACTAGGGTTATTTTTTGAGGCGATGGCCTAATTGTATGGTGTCACTATATTTTAAAGGTAAATTTTAATAACACAACAACTGACACGTCTAAACTTGCCTAAGATTTGAAAAAAAATGCTCCTTCTGTCCGGTATAATCACAGTAAACGGTTTTTTATTCTTACCCTTAACTGGTATATAAAAACACCTGTAGTCGCACATTTTTTCATATTCTATAATCATGGTTGATTGTTGTGACTCCGCCCCGCTACTCGTTAGTTCTACTACCTCAAACAAAAAAGTCGAAGTTTCGATGTTTTTTCCCCAGAAATGGGCATCTGGAAGAGTACGCTGACCGATTGGAGACTTTTACTGAATCTATCAACTGGCCAGGAACACGAATTAAGGCAACCTATCGTGAATTTGCTGACGCTGGTTTTTACTACCTCGGCAATCGAGATACTGTGAAATGTTTTGCTACAACGGTGGTTTAAAAAATTGGCAGCTGAATGATAATCCTTTTCAGGAACACGCAAAATGGTATCCGTTGTGTGAATACATTTTAAAAAAGAGAAGGGTAGAATTTGTCAAAAGCGAAGCTAAGAAACACCTTGCCTTGAAACATCCGATTTTAACAAATCCCGCTCCAGTTCAACTCGTTGGTGATTTGACGAAGTATCTAAAGCCCCAATCAAAACCTAAGCCTTTTCCAGCTTTCACTGATTCCAGAAAATTGAAAATGTGGCAATCAATAAGCAATGACATGGATCATGGAGAAAATGTGAAGATACTGAAATCGCTAGAATTTGGAGAGGTGAAAATTAGTTTAAACACAAAGATATGAAGAGCATGTCAACTAATTTTATAGCTTCAGTGATTTCCTTCAGGCACTGCTAGATTCCCCTGAACCCCGACAAGTGACTTCAGCAAAAGCAAGAAAAATTATGAAAGAAGGAAAATGCAAATGATGCAAAAAAGAAGAAAAGGATGTGTTCTTTGAATCGTGTGAGCATTTAGATGTTGACCTCGAAGGACGTCAAGCTTATTAAATATAAATGTTTGTTTTCGATGTAACGAATTTCTCTCTGGATGTAACATCTTTGACGTCAAAATCGATAGAAAAGTTAGAGTCTTTCGACCTTAAATTGCGATATTTTGGGCTACTAATATTTACGATAGTAATTGCGAGATTCAAAAAAAGTAGAAATTGGTAAACAGGAGATGGCAGTAGACGGCCACAAGCTCCGCTTTAAAGTGGAAAACCTGAGTTCACCTTGACTTTGTTTTTTTTTTGTTTTTTTTTTTTGTATCTTCTCAACAGCTGCATTTCGCTGGCTATTCAAAACGATGAAACTTACCATCTATCTCCCTAAGATCACAAGCAACTAGAATTGTTTCTAGAACTTTTGCAAAAGCAAAACATTCCTGGATCGAAAAAACGTCGAATTACACCTCAAACGATCAAAAGCTTTACGCTATGAAGAAAGTACATTTCTGCAAATCTGTGACTTTTCCGCTGTACGAAATCGACGTTCATAGACTGGTGCGGCAAAGCAAATGGCTGCTCTACGCTGAAAAAACGCTACCGAAAATCAAAGCGTTCTTTATTCAAACGTATGATTTATTTGTAGTGTTTTTATTGCAATAAGTAAGCAATGGCAGATGTTCTGCGTTAAACAAGATAAAAAGGCAAATTTTTCGATTTTTTACGTTACAATTTTCATTTTAGACAAAAAAAGTACAAGGAGTAAAGAGATTTTGGTGAATTTCAAAAGATTTTAAGCATTTTGATATATTAGCTTTATGTAAACTAAAATGCTCCGAAAAAAATTAAAGTTTGAAAAAGCGTTTGATGTTTTTGTCAAACTGTTCAAACAAAAAAAAAGAAACTGTTTGATGTCACGAATAATAATTTTGAATGCCTGAGATATAATTACTTGTTGTGTTTTAACGTGTACGCGACTGATTTACTACTTTTTCCATTTTTTTGATTTAGAATATTTGAGATAATTCTTTTCTAGTATATTCTACTGTCTTCTATTAGTCACCGGAATAATTAGTTGTTTACATGTCTTAATTGCTATATTTAGACTTAAAGCAGTGGCATCACAATTAGGTCGAAAACTGTTATCGTAAGCTCGTGTATTTTTTCTATTGCGACGTATCAAGGATTGTTCTGGGATATTCAATAGCTTTTGTCGTAGTATAAATAGGCGGGTTGTATTGCATTCCATTATTCTAATGTTCTAAGAGTGGGTGATTTTTAGATGTTAGTTTCGTAGGCATTTTTGCCGAGTGTGTGTATCTGTGGTTGGCTTGTGTAGCCGTATAGTTGGTGATCTGAATCTGGTTGATCGCGATTGTGTGTAGTGGTGACCTGAACCTGGTTGGTCGCGGTTAAGTCTTTACGATCTGAATCTGGTCGATCGTAAGAAGTTTAGTGGAGCGATTTAGCTCAGTGAGAGTGGTGTGTGTTTCAATCTTAAATAGAAGTTTTAATTTGAGATTAGTGTGTTGCTTTCTAAGATTCAAGAAGCTAAAGGAACTATCAACTGCCATTTTTGATTCGTCAATGAACATCTCAGTCGTTCTCTAGTTTTAGTCGACGCAAGCAATTCTAGAGATTAAAGGTTGTACTCTAGCCAAGCATCAACGATTGCGACAACAGCAAAGGAACCTTTTGGTCTTCGAGTTAAGCGACAACTTGTTCACAGGTCTACCACACACTGTGGAGCCTTCACCAGGGGTGCCCAAACCAGGGGGGATGGGAGGATATATCCCCCCATTAATTTGACTGCATCCCCCCCATAATTTGACTATGGTCTACATCTGCGCTCCCCCCCCCCCAATAATTTGACTTTCTGGTTTACATCTCAGTGCTGGATGATGTTTAGATCTTTTTTTGCTCTTGAAATTTCCGGTGAAGACCTTTGTTTTGGTCTTCACTTAATTTGCTTACCAGAAAACAATGGTGGTCGAGGTTCATCCCCCCCTAATGTCGAAAATAGGGCTAAATTGGGGTAAAATTGCAAATTATCCCCCCCAATGCTCTACACAGATCAGCGCCCCTGGCCTTCACTCTGTCCTTTTTTATAGCTGAACGCCAAGCAAGGAATCGAACCCAGATCTAGCGTTTCAGTAACAGACGCTCGACCACTGATCGATGCAAATTTTTTTTTTCATCATCCAACAAAAATTTCGCAACCTAATAGCTACCACAACACTCTTGATTGGCCTTACATCATGCGTTTTTGTGAGGAAGGTAGAAAAAAACTATGTTTAAATTATCAAAAAGACAATTGTACTTCTCGTAATGCATAATCTGACCCGAATTTAACCGAGACAACAAAGAATTGTAATAAATCTGTGATTTCCGTTATCCAATTCAACACAATATTATGGCAACGTACTGAATACGCTGTTAAGCCGTTACTCTCGTAAGCGCCGCTTTGTATAGCGTAGACACCTTCGACGTACAGGCGCTGGGCATAAAAAATTTTGTATGCGCAGTGTAGACAGACCTTAAAACAGGTTCGGATGTGTAAAAGTTTAAAGTACTGAGGTTGGTTTGATGATTGTACAGGTTTTAAAAAATAGATGTCACATTACAGCAAACTGCGTCTGTGGATTCGCCAAAACAACATGCCTAGAATTAAATTTTTAAATTAGAACCTAAGACAAGTCTTAATAAAATGCTATAAAATTTCAAAGGTTTCAGCTTGGCACACCTTTCATACATTTTCAAATTACTCCCTAAGAAACTATTTGAAATCGATGGTATTGACATTGATGAAAGGGTTCCAGACTTTTAATCTTGGTCGGTCGAGGGTTTGGAGGTTTTGGTTCTGGTGGGCATTGAACCGGTACTGCGTGCTCGTTTAAATTTGTTGTTAGCAATATTTTCGAGGGGCTTGCATAAATGATTATTTTTCTCCTGGGGAGATTGAAAAGGGCATAAAACCGGCGGTCCTGGTTATATGAGATGCTATCTTCATGTCATTGCATATCTTGTACAATTGTTACGTTAAAATTGCGTACTTGTTGCGTTGAGGTAAACTATATTGCTATTTTAAAAGTTGCTCATTTGCTA
Source organism: Trididemnum nubilum (assembly GCA_963965965.1). Classification (NCBI taxonomy): domain Eukaryota; kingdom Metazoa; phylum Chordata; class Ascidiacea; order Aplousobranchia; family Didemnidae; genus Trididemnum; species Trididemnum nubilum. The sequence goes on along the minus strand of OZ014478.1, from coordinate 42,429,573 downwards.
GTTTGTCTTTAAACTGATAGGATGTGATTATTTTGCTCTGAAGAGGATCAGAAGAATGGTCGAAAACGTTTAGCGTGTAATAAACAATGGTATCTGTTTTAAAAATTTTGTCTGTTGCTGCAATATGGCTGATTAAATCAAGCTCTTTACCGAAGATTTCCTTCAGCAATTAAAACAAAAATTGTAGGAAAGCTAGTAGACGACACAGAGCAAGTTTCGGGCAAAATAAAACGTTGGGGGTCAAACGCGAGCAAAACCCCCCATAACTAAAGTTGACGAAAGAACGAAAAGTTCCAATTTTGCGTTATATTTATGCTTGTGACTTTGTGACGTCATACACAAGTGACGTAACAAATGGAGCGAATCAAAGTTCGAGCTTAAACGGATTTATTGGAACCAATTTTATTTCGATCCGAAAAGCAGAACGAAAGTTACATCAAGTTACGTAACGAGTATGACAGTTGTGAAAAGTGGCGCCCTTCTCAACATTTAGGGCCGTAAAAAAAGGGGAAGGACTTAATTCCGTAAAGTGGAGACAAAATTCATAAAATTTCAGAGCAATTGCTATCATTTGGCATAATTCGAATCCTCTCACGATTTCACTATCATCACGTCAATTTGACTGCAACGTTTTGCTTGGCTCTCAAAAAATGCGGACACATGTAACAATGAGTTTTGCTTGGAGTGAACCTACTGTATGATATTTATAATGTGCTCGAGCTATATCACTAATCTTATCCCCAAAGTCGCAGCAGTTAGCAGCGTTGTAATATTTTAACCCACAACAATAATATCATCTTTCTATCGACTCACAAATGTTCTAGCCGCTGTGGCAATATTGTAATGCAAAAGTTACAGAATAATATCGCCTAACATATATTTGAAGTCGCCATCATCTTGCTGAACCATAACTCCGTATTTATTCAAACTCCAGAATTAATATGCAACAACATAGTTCTACATTATGGACTAAATATTTTACATTTTACGTTGTTTTCATGATGTTTAGTTTTTTCTAAATTGGAAATTGGTGATTCGATTCTCAGGCAAGCCTTACAAACTTTAAACTTTAACTAATCACCTGCGGCGTTCGATTCCCAGTCAAGTCTTACAAGTTTTAACGAATCACCTGCGGTGATCTTTAGGCAAGCTTTTACACTTTAGCTTGGGTTAGAGCAAGGGTTAGAGCCACAGCAAACGTCGCAATTGTGTGACGCCGAAACGCCGCAATCTCTATAGTTTTCAGCCACTTACAACTACTGCCCCCTAATTCGCCCATTTAGTAGCCAGCGTCCCTTTGAGATTTGCAAACGCCCCCAGGAGGACGCTGTCGTCCACTTTGGGAAACAATGGATTGGGCCATTATTCTTCATCTACAGTATAACGTTGTAGTGAGTCAGACGCAGATTGCATTGGTTCAAGCTTGAATAAAAATATACGATATGTAGGGCAAGTTTTTGCAACTTTTTTTTAGCTTCTGACTGCTTCCTAAATACTTAGAATTTATGCAGTACAATGTTTCAAGCTGGTTTTAGGAATTTTAGATAACAACTTTTTTTTTTTACATTCAACTTTTAATCGCAATTTTTATTAAGCATGGTGCAAAATGTTAGGATGATTTAAAAAACCTGCTATAAAACCATTTTAGTAACAGTTCTATTGTCTTTGATTTGCTTAACAACGAGTTGTGTGACCGATTATTAGCTGCGTCTCAATGTTATCTAGAACGCAACAGTTTGCGTACAACTTCGTGCACTGTGGAGCGAAGTTTTAGCATGCCAGGCAAACTGCTGGCAAAAGATCGCCATTTCTCCCCAAATAATGTTTGGAAATGTTTGGCAGTATATGTAAATAAATCGCTTGAGTAAATCAATGTCGTTTAAAATGTTTGTGCATAAATGCAACTTTTGCAACTTTCGTTAAAAATAGATTCAATTTTTCAATTTTTTAGTGCAATAAAAACTTGCCCTAATGATAAGCTACTCATTAGGGTGTCCCTTATTTGGGGTCAAATTTTTAAATACATATTTTTGTGGGTCTGACCCTATCAAAATTTTCTATTTTACCAAAAACTGTCTCAAACAAAGTTTTGCTGCAAAATTTTAATTTTTTGAGGTGGCGCAGTGATCTCAAAGTTGGCTTAACAAACACCATTATATGCACATAGGAAGTATTCTAATCGGTACAATACTCATGTTTACAGGAAAGTTATCGCTGCATAAGAGTAGATTTCTCCATTTTCGGAACAAGGGCCAGGTTATTTTCAACAACCTGTGAAGCATACCGCCTTGTATTTATTTTTGAAGCGGCTTGATTGAGTGGTAGTGCTACCCAACCTCTTCCGAAGTAAGGAGAAGCAAAAAAACTTTGCAGAGACCCAACAGTTTAACCACACGCCAGGGTGTAGACATCAAAGCCAAAGACAGAATTGCATAAAAGCTCAGAGGCAAGATAGTCGGAATAGAGATTGTGGCGAGTCAAAAAGAGCGCGCTCCGATTGCGGTTAACCGGCTCGGTTGTACAACCTTCAAGCAGGCGTGAGTTGTTGGTTTGATAGCAGCTGTTGCGTAGGTTGTGCACTTGAGGGCTAATGGAACGCGCTCCGATTGCGGTTAACCGGTTCGGTTGTACAACCTGCGAGCAGGCGTGACTTGCTGATTGGAAAGCGGTCATTGGTTTGGTTGTGCACTTGAGGGCTTGTGGAACACGCTCCGATTGCGGTTAACCGGCTCGGTTGTACAACCTATGAGCTGCTATGATCGGTTGACTTAAGAAGCTATCGGTTCTAATTATCTTTCGTTTGTGGTTATTTCGCTGCTAGCTTCCACAACGCCACTGGCTGAAGCAAGCACTGCGACAAGATGGTTAATGTCATGTAAAAGGTGTCTGCAGGCGTTGCAGGAAGAGTTTTTTGTACGACTGGCTTATGACAATAAGAGGCTTTGACACATGAAAGCAAATGCAGAAAGCTCAAAGCATACAGGGCATGAGAGGACCAATTCTCCGAAGAAACTGTAGGAACGGGACAGATGAGATGTGAAGGGAAAGGTGGAAATGTAACATCTCCGTTTGTGATAAGAGGTGTAACAGGTTTTAGCGATAGCTCGGGAGAGAGACAAGAGACCATCGCAGTAGGCAGGGAGGCTACAGTTTTGGGAAAACAATCAGAATGCTTATTTCCAAGGATATTAACATCAGAGGTGGAGTCCTCGAGGACATCCTTGGCCTCGAGGACACATTTTGAAGTCCTTGGCCTCAAAGCCTCAAGTCCTTGGCCTTGGCCTCGAAACCTTAGGTCCTCGAAAATTTCCTTGTCCTCGGCTCGAGGACAGCACTATTTTTGAACCGTCGAAATTTTGTTGGAAAACGCCAGAAACTTCGTGGAAAATTTGCAAATACCTTTTTTTGTTTTCCGCAATTGGTACATAGGCTTAGCCAAGCGGGCTTCTCCCCAAATGAAATTTCACCAATGACAAAAATGTGACAAAAAAGCCTATTGTTTCTTCAGTTTCAGTTTCTTTTTAGCATTTTTCGCTTACACCAGTAGCGAACAACAATATTGAAGACCAGGGGCCCCGGGACCCTCTCAAATCAATTTTTGCCAGCCAATTTGAACGTAAACCTGGAAGAAATGAATAGTTTTCGTCCTAAAAGTTGTTATCTCAGGCTCACATCTAGCCTTTTTATGAAAGTAATGCATTAACCAAGGCCGGATTTACCACAATATGGCGCAGTACCAGCTTAGGGCCCTGCGCTCATATCTTAAGACTTTTTATGGTCTTCACCAACACGTGGCAGAAAGATGTTGCGAAAATCTCCAAAGTGCCAGGGGCCAAGCGCGATGGAAATCCGGCCCGGTAATACCATGGTTAGTAAGCGTAACGATCTATTGTACTATTTTTCAATTACAATTCATTAATTCACCTCCAACCTCGCCAGTTTTTACGCACAAAATACTTTTTTAAAAAATTAGCCATGGAAAATGCTGATTGAACAAATCATTGAATTTCAATCGAGAGGCCTGGGCCCCCTGGCCGATAAATACTCTTATAACTGGTTATTTTCATGACAAAACAAAAATCACTAAGGAAAATCTTCGAGTGGATTATTATTTACTGCTAAAATGTAGCCAGAGACCATGCGCTTTACTTCCCCTTACCTGGACCAAATCACGTACAATTAAACTTTAACACCAAAATGCAAGATGTTAAACGTGTTTTGGACTCAAATTGCAACTAGAAGGAGGATTAAAGAATTTAATTTTGTTAATTGGCTTTCAAATGTCAAAAATCTAGTGCTTTCAAATGGCTCTAAACATGTGCGAAATATGATTCAACGGCATTAAAACAGCCTTATTTCCAAAAAATTACAAAAAATCTCCCAAAAGCTGGGGGCTTCGCCCCCAGACCCCCGTCTGTGATACGTTTGAGTTACACTGGCTTTCTCAAAACGTTTTGCACTTTTCAACTGTATTAATTTCAAAGTTACGTATATACTCCAAAGTTACGTATTTTGCACTTTTCAACCATATTAGTTTAAGCTCTCTCCTTTTGCAAAATCCTGGTTAAGTAGCAACAGGCAAATTTTTGATGACGACGTTGCGTGTGATTTGTGGTTTAGGCCTCCCCAATCAAAAATTCTGGCTACGCCTATAAATTGGAGATTGCCAGGAAAACTTTTTTGAAGACCTTTTTTTTTTTTTTGGAGAACACTTGCGCTTATGTCCTTGGTCCTTAGCCTTGGCCTCAAGCATTCCTGTCCTTGGCCTCGAGAGGGTCTGTCCTCGGAAAGGCTGTCCTTGGCCTTGGCCTCGGATTTTTTTGTGTTCTTGGCCTTGGCCTCGAGCCTTGTGTGCTCGACTCCACCTCTGATTAACATGTCCTGGGACCCATTTGAAGTTTTAAATGGCACTGTTGGAAAGTGAGGATACATGAAAATCATACGTTTTATAGGGGTCTTGGCCAGAGATATAAGGGGATCTTTGAAAGTACGGAAAGAGTAAATTGGGAGTCTGTAAAAGGACTTACTGAATGTGACCAAGTTGTCTTGTGATTGTTACTCCAGACAAGTCCGTGCTCCAGGGGATGGGTTTCAGCTGAGAAACTGGAGTCAATTGGTTCAGCAGAGAAAAAAAGTTGAAGGTATTGCATTTGGATTATATGACATACACTCCAGTGCCACCCATCTAATGAGGGAAGACGCAGATCTATCAGTCCATACATACGCGTCTAAAGCAGGAAGGAAGAGTGATCGATTCTGGGCGTATTCAAGTCTGAGATGATCTAGTGCCACTGCAGTTAGGTATGGAAAATGATACTGTAAACTTGATTGGAGTCCAAAGGAGATTGGGGGACAAATAATTATTGGTTCGCACAAGGATAGAAGGGTTTCTTAAGTGAATAAGCAATATGATTACCATGCAGGAGGTTTTCTTCTTTAACCGGTGATCACTGACTTTGAGCCAAGGGCACTGAAGTTAAATGATTCTGGGAGGAGGTGCAGAGCACGCCCAAAGCATGAAATGCTTGGTGTTTCAAAGTAATTTTCAACAGGGAAAGATGGGTCTTAATAAAAGAGCAATGGGATAGGGGTAGAAGAGAGACATACACTAAAGACCTTGTAGCTCTGAGGAGAATTTCTAATTGATTATTCAGATAAATCAAACTTCTACTGTTTTGTTTTTTGTATTGATCATATCCAATCGAGTTTGTGATAATGGTTCATCTTCTGCGACATTCTCTGAAATTTTCACCGAGGCACACTTTTAGTCAAACCTACGTTACGATCAAACAGGCCAGGCAAATTTAAATCCTCAGTAAGATATCACAGAAGACTACAGCCATCTTAGGTAAAAAAGCTGCTTTTTTGAAAAACTGGTTGATGATGTAAACACTGAAAACTACACATTAGTATACGGTACTGTATGTCGTACGCAGAGAAGGAATTATCGATCAGTAATTGATAATCGATACTACATTCTTTTCTTTTCTGTAATCGATTATCGCAGATGCTTTGCTTTCAATTTTTTTCTATCCATTATCACCTTTTCTATGCTTTTTACTTACATGTTATATCGATTGGTAAAATTTTTAAACTTTACTTTTGTTTTTGTTGAGTCTGCCTAAGCTTACATCGTTTCATTTCTCTTACGCTATATTGCTCTTAATAATTATCCTAAAAGTGTATTATAGTACGGTAATGATAGTTTTTCCTCTCACAAGTTTCATTTAATGGTCAGTGCAGCAAATATTTTGGTGCATCCTAATGAAAAACGGAATAAAAATTTTTGTACGCAATTCGGTATCGATTACTAATCTTTGCTTTTTGTGTCTGGTATCTTTGCTTTTCGTTTCTTTAGTCTTTGCTTTTTGTTTCTCATATCGACTAGCGACAATTATTTGCTTTTTGTGTGAATCATCGATATCGGTTCGTCTTTGCTTTTAAACAGCATCGACTTCCAACCGTGGTCGTGATGGATACGTCACTGTAATTCTTAAGTTGATTTTTAAAAGATTTTAATAAACACTATTGCTATGTGTGTTAAGGTCCCAATGAAACAATAATACTCTGCTTTTCAAAGTGGTGGTATTCCTATCTAGGAATTAAAAAATACCCATCCAAACTTCAAAGACTTTGCGCTACCTCTAAACTTTATTTTAAAAGTTTAAAATTTTATTTATATCATTTTTTCATTAAGTGAAACTATTTGAAAGGTTCAGAAGTAAAATTCTCAAAATTTTGAAGCAAGGGACACCCTACCACTCATAAACGCGACGCATTATTTAGCACGTCAAAAAACATTTTATTGACTGAAAATGAACAGCATTGAAATTAACTTGAATAGTAGAGAAAAAAATTATCCCGTTAGGGAAAGAAACAATCTAAACTCGTATGTAGGTTTTAAACTTTGCAGTAAGATATACTTTGGATTTGAACTTTGCTAATAAACTTAAATCAAAAACTAGAACGCTAACACAAAGTAAATTTGTAAGTACTGTTTTCATCTGCAATGAATAACTTCCATAGCTTACCTGCAATCGGTCAATTCGATCAAAAACCAGCTTTGAAAGAGTTTGCAATTCAGTAGCCCTCTCCAGCGACCAGTTTCGTGGCATAAATCTAAAAACACGCGGAATTCTGTTAAGATTAAGTTTTATGAATTATGCATAGGTGGGCACAAGTCCGTTAATCGTTAATCCGTTAATAACGAAGCTAACTTTTTCATTAACTCGTTAATCCGTTAAAAAGTTTTTTTCATGTTAACGGACCAAATTAACTTCCGTTAAGTGCTGTTAACGGACTAAAGTAACTTCCGTTAAGTTCTGTTAACCTCCGTTAAGGTTTTTATCGTTAATATCTTGCAGCTTCGCTGTACATTTGAACTTGTTTTTATCTTGAAATTAGATTAGACTGTAAAATGTAACTTCCAAAACACAAAAAGACCACCATAGCAATAAATATTTCCTTACAATCAGCTCAACAGCGTCAATACGTGTTCTAGAAGCGAGTGAATAAAACGAAATGTAAATTACACGCAAAATGTTAACGGATTAACGGACTTTATTAAGTTCCGTTAATTAAAGCTGAAAAAAAACGGATTAACGTTAACGGAAGTGTGAAGTTTGTTAACGGACTAGTGGTTAACGAAGCTATGGTTTTGCATTAACTTGCCCACCTATGGAATTATGGTATGTTGTAGCCATGGTGTACTCAAATGAATTGCAGCAGAAGTATTTTTTTTTATTTCCGATACAGCATGTTTAAAGGTCAATTTTCGGGAAATTTCTTTGAAAAGGCATTGAAGTCTAATTTATTGCCAAACCATAGATTCTTTACCAGTAGACCAGAAACTGACAGGTTTGTCTTTTTTCCTTCACAGTTCAATTGTCCTATCCTATTTCATTTGTCCGATTTGTCCACTCAGCGTGACTTTTTTCTTCACGGTTCACTGGATCTCAGTGCCGTCGCTGGAGCAAACGAAATAAGGGGGCACTAGCCGAAAGTGGAAGGGCACTAAAATAAACTGAACTTTTGCATATAAAAACTGATCTTCAGATCTTGTACAGCTACAAACATGTGCAATTTTTAAAATTCTGTGTTTATGTCAAAAAACAGAGACCTATTCGGCCGGCAGCGTTCTTAGCTTGTTTCGTATGAGGCCCATAAATGCTTAAAAAATCTATCTACAGCAGTAAATGCTACCAAATACGCAATCAGGATTTTGCTAAGATGGGTGAAACCAAAAGTAAATTTATCATTGCACAAAAATTGTCTGATTTAGGCTCCGTGGTAAACAAACTGATACAACTCAAGCGTGTTACAGACGGGGGCATAGTCACCAAATATGTAGTGACTGTGGACTAGTGCCTGGGAGCTCTACCACCAGGCGCAGGACAATTTTTGCAAATTTGCACCAAAAAAAGAGCAATTTTAACGCCATTTTAATCACATTTTGCACTTTTTGAAACCATTTGAATAACTAAATTGCAAAAATTCAGAAATCCTTTCAAACAATTAAATTGCTTAGCCCCTTCTACTCCCCTTACTTCAGGTTAAGTTTAAGATACGTTTTAACGCTAGTATTTTGAGGTTAAATTTTGTAAGTGACTTGGCTTACGAGGCTTAAGCCCCTTCTCACTCGTTTTGCAACTGACTGCGACCCCAAAATCTTGAGTGTGCTCTAAAAATTGAAGCAGCTACTCCTTGAAAAATTGTTTTCACGTATTGTTTCATTTCATAATCACTAAAGAAGAACTGCTAAAGATTCTGCAGGCTTACATTTTTCTTCCGCAACACTTCCGTAAAAGCACATCATTAAGACGGATTATTGCGTCAGATTTAAGTACAGCAGTTGGTTGCCAGCGATTTTGCGAAGAATCGAGAAAACGTCAAAGGAGATCTACGTTTGAGCGTAATTATTCCTTTTTTCATCATTGCCTGTTGCCTTGCCGTGACGTGATGTTCCAAAACCAGTATTTTGAGTAAACCAAAGTGGAGGGCACAAGCAGTCGTTAGAGAGAGCACGCCCCCCCCCTGGCCCCCTCCCCGTAGCGACGGCACTGCTGGTTCTACGAATATGTCCAATCAAATCAGTATATACACGTGACCGCAAAAAACCTTTGCAACAAGAGCAAACTTTTTTTCTTCAATGCTCTTCTCTTTTTCTCCGCGTGTCTGTTTCTGCAGTTGTCTACTAAATAAAGAGTCTACAGTCAAACAAAACATGCCAAACAAAATTGTATGTCTTGGTAAATTTTTGTGGCTAATTTTAAAATTCTTCGACTGTTACATCGAAATATATTTGTTGCTGTTTTTTTTTTCGCTATTTGTAGCAATTCTGCCATTTTATAGATAAATTGTGAATCAACCATTACGTGTCGCTTGCGTGGACGCAGCGACAATGTTCGAATACAACGCATTATTACAGTGGCGTAGCGTGACATTTGAGATAAGGCATGCAATTATGATGACGTCATGAGCTTTGATGACGTCATTAATTATCAGGCAGGAAAATAAAACAGCAACTTACACTGATAAATGTCTAGTATTGCTACTATACATTAGAGTGTACATTTACTGTCCAAGTACAACAAGTCTTTCTTGCGTTACTACAGACAGTGAGAGGTCTAGCAGTTTTACATGTGCCAGTAGCTAGTACCATACTAGGCTAACACCAGTGATGGGATTCAAAACTTTAAGAACAGGTTCTCTTTTGTATCGTACTTACTAACAACAGGTGCGCTCATTTCCTTCTAAAACTAATTATCTCATCATCTCTACTAAATTGAAAAAAAAACAGTTGATAATATTAATATACGATACAATAACACGATAATAAATAACGTTGAGAAAACAAAATATCTTGCAATTGCTATAGACAACCAATCGACATTTGAAAGTTACATTAATAATCTCTGGTTTAAACTTTCAAGATCAGTAAGAATCCAATTTAAGTTAAAAAAAACATTCTCCCCACAAAAGCCCTAATGCATTTATATTATAGAATGTTCCATTCTCAACTGTTGTATGGGTTGCCCGTCTAAGGAGCAACATACTCATTATACATTCATAGAACCTACTGACTTCTAGGCTAGTTCACTGTCTATGAAGTATTTAGGGTCTTAAATTCTTTGTTCTGCGTACCACACTTCTGTAGAAATTCGGGCTTTGTTTTACGTCACAATGCTGCAACTTACTGAACATGTAGTTTTCAACCAGCTTTGAATTTTATGTTTTATTCCGTAATAACCGATGAGCCTTACAATTCTGCAATTGAGGCGTAAACTGGAATATTTTTGGCGAACAGGCGATTGAGAAACAAAGGTCTAATGTCTGTAAAAAAAACAAGAACGGGTTCGCTGATTATACTGACATTCCAAGAACGGGTTCGCGCGAACCCCCTGAATCCCATCACTGGTTCTAGGCCCCCTCAATTTAATTTTTCCAACCAATTCAAATAGGCCCCCTACAATAATATTTAAATGACCCCCAATTTAAATGGGCCTTCAGCAACAATATTGATCCATGGGACCCGGGCCTCCTCAATTTAATTTTTCTAACCAATTTAAATGGGCCCCCTACAATAATATTTAAATAATGCCCGGGCCCCCTCAGTTTAGTTTTTGCCAACCAATTTAAACGTATAACCCGAGTGAACTTAAGGGCTTTTATCTTAAAAGTTGCCAACTGATGCCCTGATCCAACCTTTCTATGCACGTAATGCAATAACCGTTAACCTGGGACGGATTCAACATATGGCTCAGTGCCAGGGGCCTCGCGCTCAGATAGGATTTTTTTTTTATCTTCACCGCTATTTTTGCCGGAAAATATTGCAAAAATCCCAAAGTGCCAGGGGCTCAGCTCAATGTAAATCCGGTTCGGGGGATAACATGGTTTGTAGGCGTAACTATCTTCGGTACATTTTTCAATGACAATTCACCTATACCTCGCCAGTTTTTATGCAAGAAAATACTTTTGAAAAAAATTAGCTACAATAAGGGGAATGCTCATTGAACAAATTTTTTAATTGAGAGGGCGTGGGCATATATATACCCCTATAACTGGTTATTTTCATGACAAAACAATAATCTCTAAGGAAAATGTTCGACTGGATTGTAATTTACTGCTAAAATATTGCAGGAGGCAATGCACTTTACTTCCCCCTATCTGGGCCAAATCACTTACAAAATTTAACCCCAAAATACAAGATTTTAAACGTGTTTTGGACTTAAATTGCAACCAAAAGCAGAACTAAACAACTTAATTTTTTCAATTGGTTTACAAACGTTAAAAAATCTATTACTTTCAAATGACTCTGATTACGTGCGAAATTTGATCCAACGGTATGATCCAATAGCGTGTTTTTTTCTAAAAATTACAAAAAATCACCCAGCGGCTGGGGGCTTCGTCCCCAGACCCCCGTTTGTGATACGTTTCAATTAGAGCGCACTTCTTTACTCAAACACGTCTCCCAATTAAGACATTGTCGCATTTTAACTATTGGGTTAAGCCCTTTCCCTTGAACGAGTTCTTAGTTACGTGCCAACACCAGGCCATGGCTTCTGATCTTTCATTCTACGATATCTTTGCCCCCACCAAAAATTTTTCTTTCCAAGTTTCTGGTGACGTCATTGCTTGTAATTTGTGGTTTGGGCCCCCCAATCAGAAATCCTGGCTACGCCTATACAGCAGAAACCTGGCAAAAACATCTTAATTCCGGGACTTACCAGATAACTAATTCAGTTTGAAAGCAGGTATGCAAATTTGATGCTGTCATGTTGCGGCAGCCGAAGTTTTTTCCCGTAAAGTCAAAATCTTTTCCGTTAAAGAAATTTTACCTCATAAAATAAAAAAAAAACGGGTCAAAAACTTTGGTAATCAAATATTTTTTGCATATTAGTGTTAAATTTTAAAAATTAAGGTGCAATGTCCCTTTAAGGCATAACACAATCATTACCACGTTTAAGCTTGGCCTTTTTTTCAAGTGAATGAGTTTTTTCCTGATGAGTTTTTTTATCAGCTTCATGCACAGTATTTTAATCAAGAGTAGCAGTAAGTATGCTTTTGTTTTACACGACTAGAAAACAAAAAACGCGCAATTTTGAAAGTGGGTTTGTGTCTCGGCTGAGTGGAGTGACTCAACTAGTAGCAGAAACCGTAAGTTTCAGGAAAAAGTCGTGTAATTTTAACTAGTGAACACCGCACCACCACCATAGCAGGAGGTTGCAGCAACAGGGATAGCCTTCGACCAAATTGTTTTCAGAATATTTAATTTCTTTTAGTTTGTGAACGCATTTCTTGAATAACATTTTTTAACAACGCCAGTCTAATGGCGTCACCATCATCATTAGAACGACCGACGCTCGCGTCGCGTGTTGCTTTGTTTTACTCCGCCATTCTCAAACTAACGAGTGCGAAGTTTCAGACTTTTGTATATTTGTACCAAATTTCGTGATCATAGTTCTTTGCTTCGTGAGTGTGACTTCGCTTCCGGAAACCGTTCCGAAAGTTTAGCTTAAAAAGGTATCGCATTCAAAAGCGACTTAAATATACAGCAAAAACTATTTTTCACGGTTATATGCCTTAAAATACCTTTTTATCCCAACCAACCAACTTTTGACCGCAATGAACTTTTTTGGTTTTTGGTTTTTTTGTCGTTTGTTTTCCTTTTTTTTTTTCCGAAATCTTGTACGCTTTTCTTTTCGTAAGCTACAAAACATCAAAATCTAATTTTTGTGTCAAGTTGTTGAGCTTTAAACGCAATTTTGTGTCCCAAAATTTTTTGGAACCAATCTTCTAAAAACCCCCTACCTCCCAAAATGGAAACCCAAAAACTCAATTTTTTGAACGGCTCAAGCTTGGGCGAAAATTTTTCTTATACCAGTTAATATTTGAGAGGCAAATGTTTTGACTTAGTTTAGGGGTACCACTCCCCAGAGCCCCCCAAAGTTATTTTTTAAACGGCTTGAGCTAGGACGCTGGTTTTTTGATATCAGTAGGTATTTGAAATAGTCAGGGGATACGCAACCCCTCCGGAATCTCCCCTAACGGACCCAAAAAAAAATCAAGTTCTTAAACGGCTGAAGATAGGGTGCTAGTTTTTTTGATATCAGCAAATATTGGAAAAGAAAATATTTTGACATAGTTTGGAGGTACCACCACTTTGTGAACCCCCCATATGGACCTCCCAAAATCAATCCTCATTATTTAACACGCGCCGGTCCTTTAATGGGCTTGCTTCTCAGTTAGCTACCATCTAGTCTTTCTTTCAAAATCGTTGCAATGAAAATTTGCCGATTACAAAGTATTGCGTAGTACATGCAGGTTCATAGGGTTACCATATTGTTGAAGTAAAAAATTGAAACAGAATTGAGATGCCACAAATCTCTGTGTATTTAAGATGAAGATAAAAAAAGCCTTCACTTTTGGGAATCTGCAATTTTTTGGAAATTTAAGGTGAAGACCAAATAAAAAAGTTCTTAGCCTCGGGAGACCGCAGTTTTAGAGATCAGTGCCACTTGAGACGAGAAAGCCTTCGCATCAGTGAATCCCGTAGCAAAGTTGGTAAAGTTTCAAAGATTCCGGAGCCATCAAGAATTACGGGACAAAATTGTCAACTTAGGCCAGACACCAGGACAAGGCCTCAAAAACGGGAGTTTCCCGGTGAAAACGAATTGTATGGAAATCCTAAAGATTACTATTAATTGACAACGGTGCAAGCGGATCTGCTATCGTTAGGTAAAGTCCAACTACACATTGCGTAGGCCTCGTTTGGGCCCATTGCAACTGTAGCTGCCAACAGGGGCGTGTTTAGGGGGGGCATGGTGCCATGCCCCCCCTTTGGGTCGCCAGTATAGTATAATTAGCATAAAATAGTATGCAAAATCGCGGCATGGCCCCTCCCCCTTTGTAACTTGGGCAAAAGGTTTGAGCACAAAACCGGACTAAATCTGAGTGAAAACCTTGTTGTTTTTTTTGGTCTTCACTTAAGTTTGGACCAAAAATCGGACTAAACCTGAGTGGAGAATTTTGTTTTTTTTTTGCTCTTTATTCTCAAATTTGCTGCCACCCCCACCCCTTTCGAAAATCCTGCGTAAGCTAGTGGGTGCTAAGTTGAGTTTTGCTTGGTTACTGATTGAACTCAGAAAGCCTTCCACCTTTTTTTTAGGTACGTGGCCAGTTTGTTGATGTTATATTTCGTTACCACATTGTGATCCGTGGTTTTGATGATTCCAAAATATTTTTCACAAATATCTGGGAAAAATTTGCAATTGCGTACGTGATGATTTGCTGTTTCATTCTCTTGGCTACATTTTAGACGCAGGGAAGACTCAGCACGACCTGCAGTTGTGCTGCTGTAGATTGCAATGCCCAGTCAAAACTTGCACTACTCTATTTAATTGAGGCTTCTTAAGGTTAAGAAAACATATTGTTAGTCGTAAAGACGTTTAATCTACAAACTTCTTCATCCTCAAGCAGTCTTTCCGTTTATTCCACGGAGATTTCCATTTATCTGAGGACCAGTGCTTAACCGCGCTAACACAACTGGCATGCAGGACTGTATTAAAAGGTTCAGGACCATACATTTTTGATTTAGAGCCTGATTTGGCAACATAATCTGCCACTTTGTTACCATGTACCCCTGCATGTCCAGAAATCCAGGCCATACTGATGTGGATTTGTTTACCTAACTGATTTAGGTTTCTAATGCAGTTGAACACTGTATTTGATGTTACAGTGCACTTTATGAGTGCTTGGATAGCTCCGTGACTACTAATCAGGACAACAATACTTTGATTGAGCATTTTTTTCAAAAGCAGGTTCTTTGTCACTTCTAAAATACGACTTTTGCCTAGAACACAGTACTGAGTAGTTATCATTAGGCCAAATAGATTCACAGAGTTTTAGCCGATAAGTTTAAGCAATATTTTGTAAAAATAATAATTGTAAAAAATCACAAGTTTTAGGCCCTTCACACCAAACCACGTAACCTATCGCCAACAAAAATAAAAGTGCCCAACTTCAGATATAGACTTATCATATCTCCAAATTTCAAGTTTCTAGCTTTGGTAGCGTTGGAGTTTTTGTACGTACAAGAAAAGTTTTCAATAAAAAGAAAAAAAAAAAGAAATAAAAAAAAAAGTCGGAATTTAAACAATTTAAATGTGGGAGCTGAAATTACATTCCCAGGGGCTTTTAAGTTCAAAAATTTTATTCTTTTCATGCGATCAGTTTTCGAGTTACAGCAGTTTGAACCTCTAAATGTTATTTTACTTTTTGGCTTGGAAACCCATATCACGTGAGCGATTGCCCCAAAATACGCACAAAGGTTGTTCCATATGTACCTCGTCTAAATTTCAAGTTTATACCTTTAGCCGTGTCAAAGTTGTAGCGATTTCGGTCTCTGGTTGCAGAAAAACCGTTAATTTTGCACGGAAAGAAAACAAAAGGACTTTCGACGCGAAGCGTAGCAGAAGTCCCAATAAAAAAAGAAAGCAAAAAAGCGTAAAAATTCCAAAAGTTTAAGTGTGGGAGCTAAAACTGCAGCTACATCCCCAGGCGCTTCTGCATTCAAAATTTTTGTTTTCTTCCTGCACTTAGTTTTCAAGATAAAGCAGTTTAAACCACCAATTGGAGGTTCTTTTGGCTTGGAAACCCATATCACAAAACCGATTGCCCTCAAAATTTGCACTAAAATTTTTCTTCACATTCTCTATCCAAGTTCTGAATTTCAAGTTTCTAACTTTAATCCTTTTGGATTTACAGCAATTTTGGCCTCTGGTTGCGGCAAAAACCGTTAATTTAGCACGGAAAGAAAACACTTGCGAAATTCTCTAAATTTGCGATTTCCGTTTTTATTAATCTAGTAAGTCCGGCGGTTTATAATCTGCGAATCAAAGTAGGTGCATTCGACTCTCAGGCTTCAAGTAAGTACCGTATACAGTAGTATGTACACAACTGATAAGAACCATATTTCCTTCAGATGATAATTACTAATCTTACGGTGCTGTTGGCCAATCGCATTAAAGACAATTTAATCCTTTTTTGCACGGGCTATTTAGTTGTCCATTTTATTTGGCAAAAACATCTAACTGCTAAATCGGAGGTCATGGAAGCACTAAATTTGGCATTTGGGTGTTTGTTTCCCAAAATTTTTTAAAAGTTTAACATCAGCTTTTTTATTTTGACAAAAAAGAAATATGCATTTCACTATAATTAATAATTTCCAATGATCTTTTTGCCGCAGATTTTATCAACTACTAATATCGTTTTGATCACCACTCTGATCACCAAGTCCAAAATAATGATTTCTTTATGATCACGTCTAAGGATAATTGATTTTGAGTAGATTACGTCATCACAGTGACGTTTGGCGAATTTGGCAAAAATGAAGGCATTTCGTTGACATCATAGGCGGTTGAAATGTAGCACATAGGTTTGTTTTTTGCATCGAATCATAACGTGTCTCAGTAAAGTAGCTGTGCCACAAAAATGTCTTGTGACGTCATCGTGATTAATTATAGAGTAACAATAAAAAAGTAGATAAAATTTCCGGTGAAATAAAAAGCTTCCCTTTTTGATAAGACCAATTTGTCTACGTAATATTTTTGTCCAACTTTGTCAAAAGGCCGAAGCCAGACGCATTGTATTGGGCGCTGAACAGTTTTGTAAATTGTGTGTTGCTGTTACAGTCTGGCTCCTACCATCGCCAGTTAGACTGATAATGTGAATGACCTGCACCATAATTATTGATGAAACGTGATATTTTTTGAAGCTGTTTTCTTGTCTCATGTTGCTCTCTTGCTGTGCTAGTAGTCTGGATGTACTACCAGCACTACAAGTATAAATTATTACTCATCGGATGTACATTTCCTTTTAGCTATTTTAAAACTTTTTGTTGTTTTATGCTCTGATTTAATAACTGCTTGACTTTGTCAAAATAGAATCAAAATAGCTAGCGTATTGAAGCGTATCCAGTGGTGCGGCGCTGGCGTTGGATGGGTTAAGACTAAGAGTTTGAATTCCTCCTCGCCACTTTTAGCTAAGTAAAGTAACTTAAATCATATATGATACGTGTTTTGGACTTATCTAGTAAGTAAAAAAAGAGGCTGAAGGAGCTGATCAATTTAATTATGGCGAGCGGCTGCCTAGTCTTTGCAATTTAGTTCTTTCAAACGTATCTAAAAACGAGCCAAATGTTATCCAAATGGTGTTAAAATGTCTATTTTTTCCTAAAAGCCACAAAAATTGCCCTGCAACTGGCCCAGGCCAAGGGAGATCCGTCACCAAGCCACTTTCAATATTACGTTACAGTTGTAGCAGTTTGCTCAACGCGCCTTTTAGTGTATACACTTTTTCAACACGGACAAACTTTACTTCTGGGTTCAAGCCTCTCTCCCTCCCTTTTGGTTACACGCTTGAGCTTACCTGTAATGACCGAGTCCGAAAGAGCCGTTGAATTCAGTTTCATTTGGTTGCACGTCATACAGCAATGGCGAAGTGGTAATAACTTGTTTCACCAGTGGTTTGACGTAATTGGTCGAGGGCTGCAATGGCTTTTTCAGTGAAGCTATTAGCTTTTTATCAAAGACAAGGTAATACTGCATAAAAGCAGCAGCAATAAAAAATGGAAAACAAATCCTCAGCAAGCGATTTTTTACTACAAACCGGTAGTAAATTTTCATCCTTACGCCTTAAACACGGTCCTAAAAACATGGCCTCAATTACATATTTATGCGTTTACAGACTAAACCGCATGTAAGATTTTTGCGGCAAGCAGACCTACGTATTTGTTCAATGAAGGAAAATAACGTATTTTTTTTATTTGTGCTCCTCTGAACGAAGAACCAATCAGGGGTCGAGTGGATAAAGCGTCTGCCAACAAATAATAGACACGGGTTCGATTCCAGCTCGGATCAAGACCAAAACCATAACGTGATTTCTACTGGTTGACTTTGCGTTCAGCTATAAAAAGAAACAGCAGCTTGACTCGGAAGACCGAGCAGTTTTTTCACTATAGCATTCTGGCAAAGGCAACTTCTGAATCAAGATGTAAAATTAAATTAATTCAAATCAAATCTTTCGTTATACAGTATTTGCTGTATTACGCCAAAGGGTGGAATAAGTTTGCGGGGTACTTCTCAACGTCATTGTGCCCAGGCAACACTGTTTCTTCCGAAGAAATGCAGCAGCGGTTGCGAGCCGTTGACAACACTGTGTTTGATTTGACCGGCTCCAGATTTAAGCATCAAATCTCCCGCTCCAGAGACGAACGCGTTACCGATCGACCAGCTGTCCGGTAATTGTTGATTGAATTAAAATCAATAAAATTTGCAATTGATGAAGAGTTAAATACTTTTTTTTCATTGCTTTTTAAGATTTTGCTATCCGTAATTTCGGGAAAAAAAAAGGAATTTTTAGCCAAATTTTGTATGAAAAGTAAGTTCTCACTATCTCTTTCGGGGTCTTACTGGTATTTTTACTACCTATTGTAGAGCCTTTGCATTATCTAAATATTTGTTGAACATCAACAGACTCGCATGCCAAATTTGATATTTCCATAACTTTCGATTCAGGAATTAGATACGGGTCTCGTTTTGCTCCGACCTTGTTAAAAAGCGTCAGTGAATTAGGCCGAGTAAAATAGGGTTAAAGTAGTGATTACAAATATATATAATTACTGTAGTAATTAATTTATCAAAGTTGAAGCTCTACGTACCAACCAAACAGGAATATAGAAAAGGCAATGATAGAGGGGGTCTGAATGATTGATTGATTGATACATCTTTATTCTCCAGTATTGAGAAAGTGACAGTGGCGCTATTTTTTGAATGAATTCGCACCCGTTTCAAGCTTGACTCTTTTCTGAATTTCCGTATAATTTTCTGGTTCTTATCAGTTAAATTTGCTGCTACAAAGGTTGTTCTAACTACTAGCCTCCTCGAATATACGTTGCAGACTTCAAGAAGCTATAATGTGTTTTGCCAATCGTCGTAGTCTCTTGGCCTCACTATTCTTGTTTGAACGAAGACCTTTCAGTTCATACAGCATTGGTCTTTTTAGAACTGTTACTTTGAATACCCGTTCACATTCGAGATAAGAATAGTTCGCATATGATATATTACTATTTTATCCCAATGTAAATGAACTTGCTGTTATAGTTGCACAAAATTCAAATTGATGTAATTATCTCCAACAAAAATCTGTTAAACCAAAAGTGCCTTTCATAAGCCAAACGTAAAATCGTGGTACTGTATTATCTCCGTTGGCGCCAACAGAATCTTTGCTTAAACTTTTTGCATTGATATTACGTAGCCAACTGCTACTTAATTATAAAACTATTACAGATCCTATGTGATTAACAGAATTGCACCTGCTATATTACGAACCATTGTTTGGCGTTGACTGCTGTGATTATTCTTTTCCGGACTCAGTGATTTAAGGTTTTTATCTGTCAGAAGGCGATCGGCTCGAAGCATTTTGATTTTGTGAGCTTGCACATTGCAATTATAGTGGAAATAATTAATGGTGCTGTTCTATTTGCGCAATTTAGCCTGCGACAAAGTGCGGCAAAAATAAAACTTTTGTTGAAAGCAAAAACTCACCAATATACGATAGAACTCCTCAATAATTTACAAAGAATGGCAACGGAAATCCTTGTAATTATACTTACTTCCTAGCTGATAGTATTTGCTTTTAGCAAAACTTATAATTGTTGTAGTTGCAGATTTGTCCTTCTGTCACCGAACAACCTAGACATTAACTACTGAATAATCCGAACACTTTTTATCGCGTCAACTACTAATTCGTTTTTGGAGGAATCCTCACCTGCTTAAAAGTTTTCAGTGGCCCAGTGTTCTTGTTTCTTGTCCATTGAATTTGCTACTTGTTCTAAGCCACCCAGCATCTTATCCAAGAACATCGTAAAGCATCTTATCCGAGAAACCAACAAAGTACCCAGGGTGCCGGTTGAACCCAGATCACACGATCTGTGTTCTCGTGTAAATGATGCCTAAATTTACCCTTGTAACCAAACCTTGAAACCTTGTCGTGGTTTAGATTTTTGCAAATAAGACACCATCAAATTAAGCAATCGCAAAGCGAAATTTTCACTTTCTGAAATTTGTTACTTTACTGAATTTCCTACTTGGCGAAATTTGTTGATTTGTGACGAATTTGGAAAAATCGTATTTTCAAAAATTTTCTTCTGAATAGTAAGTTTAATTCAAACCTATGAGTCGTAAGTATACCAAAAATTCTCGGCGTTTTAAACCTGCTCTAATATGATGATTGTATAAATGGATTTAGTTTAATGTACCGTTCTGTGGGATGTTTAATAATATTTTTTTCCACTAATCGACTCGAAAACTTATGTCACTTTGGGATCTTCCTTTCGCAAAATTCTGCTTTTATTGTGCTGCAGTATGCTATTTTGCGTTGCTGTATTACTGTACAATTTTGAGGTAAAATTTGGTCTTATTTCTTAAAGAATTAGAAGTTCGAATTCCGTTTGAATCAAACTTTCTTGTAATTTTTTTCAAAACTCAAGCAGTGTTGTTGCCTTTATGTGTTTTCACACTTCTGCGAATGTAACTGAGACTTAATTCGCTTTAGATTTGCTTCGAAACCTCATTGGAGTTGCAAACAGATGACGAATCTACCGCGAATTACTTCATGGTTGATTGTTTCTTATATTTGAATTAATCGGCGATAGAGTCTCAACTACAATGACTCGATCAGAATTGACCATTACTTTGCCACACCATGAAGAATTTCATGATAATTTTACTGCGAACCGAGCTGCACGGAAGTTGCAATCGAATTTGTATAAATTATTTAGAACAATATTCTGAGAAAATTAATAATAAGCTATAGATCAGTGGTTCTTAAACTGGGTTCGATCGAACCCCAGGGGTTCGATGAGGCGGGATCAGGGGTTTAGCAGAGATTAGGATAAGTATACACATTACACACCCTACGTGTATAGCAATCACAGTCCTCTGCTAAACACAAAAAACCAAGCGCGTCAATTGACGCACACTGCTGATGCGCAACAGATGCACAGTTCACTAAGGCCAAGGCTTACCCGAAGTGTGCGGCCCGCAACTGATCTAGATATTTACCATATTTCTTTCGTTACTTGCAAGTTTTTCACCAAAAAAAGATTTTTGTCAAATTTGTTGACACTGTTTTTTTTAAACATCAATTTCAACTAACTTTTTGTAAATTTTATTTTGTTAATAACACCACTACGAGTTAGAAAGCAGCAAATTAGCGTTACATTGGTTTTTACATAAGCTGGGGTGTAACTATTTTTGTTTCTTTACTTGCATTTTTAAAAACGCGCAATTTGCATTTCTAAACGAAGGGTCACAGCAGTTGTGAGTAGTTGTGTAGTGTATAGTATGTTTCGCGCAAGATGTGTTTAGTAGTACACCCATCGGGAAACAGACTTGTGGGGCTAATTAGAAGCTTCCCTCTTTAGCTAAGTAATTCAAAAACTTTCAAAATTCAAAAATCCCAGCTATACTATAACTTCTAAACATGTTTTAGATCTGACCAATAAGTGGAGGATGAATTGACTTACCAATGCAATTCTTTGAAGTCGCTATAAAAAGAGCAAAATTTTTTCCAAATTGCGGAAAAATGGTAATTTTTTCTGTAAATTGCTAAAATCGCCAAGCGGCAGAAGGCTTCGTTCCCAAATGTCGTTCATGATGCATTTTAAACGTGCAGCAGTTGTTCAACACATCGGATGCTGGACACTGTACAAATTTTGGCATAGACAAATGTTAACTTTTGGCTCTAGCCTCTCCTTTAGCAAATTCCTGGATATGATGTAATAATGCAAAGGATTATTTTTGTTGTGTAATAAAGAGTTCTTTCACATGCTGTAATTCAACAAACTTTAATTTTTGGTGAACACAAATCAAAGTTTAATTTCATTAAAGTTAATTCCTATTAAAGAAGTATTTAATTTGGTATTTAACTTTAAGCACCCCTGCTTTAGGCTCAAGCTTGTTTACAAATAATTTCAACGAAGGGTTCGGTAAATGCCTGCATAAAACTTGTGGGATTTGGTACCCTCCTACAAGTTTAAGAACCACTGCTATAGACAGTATCCAGAGTCTTATAGGCACAATCAAACCTTTGATTAAAGTGCGTCATATCGGTTACTACGATATTAAAAGGGGATGCAAAGCTAACATTGGTAGGATCATAGCAATTATCCAATTTGATTTTCCAACGGTTTCCAGAGTACGTAAGATTTTTTAGTGCAGCGTCCAAATTCTATTTGGGAAATTCTGATTGGTACACTTTGATAAATAAAAAACTCGACTAACTATTACCTCGTTGCATTTGTACAGATATGAGCTCCAAAAAAGCAAAACGTTTTTCTCTTACGCAGGTGTGTCGATTCTGGGGGTCGGGAGGGTGTGCACCCCCTCAAAATATGCTTTGAGGGGTCCAAAGAGTAAAGGACCCAAGACCCAATCACAACACTAGGCCAAGATTTCATAAACATAATCACAACACGAGTATGTATTATTACATAGTCAATATATTACACAGTTTTTATTTGTGTACGTCACAAACTCATCGTTGCGACTGTGTGTCTGTCGTTAAAGCTAACAAAGTTTAGATGAGAAAAGTCTTGACTGTTATAGCAGGGCACTGAGGGTAAGGACACGCTGAGACTTTCAGCGTCAGAGGAATGTATGCTAAGGAACCTTTTTCCTTTGCTGCTTTGCGCGTAGTAGAAAGTTAGTAAGCTTTTCGGCTAACTGTTGTACCAAAACCAAAAACCTCTTTGATTGAAGAGACTAATGCTCCGTTGAACCATTAAGGACGGACTTAATGGACGGTGTCTTCCCTAAAAGTAGTACAGGCTCAGCGGAACGATTTTTAAAGTGAAAACCCGGCACACAGGCGCATCGAGAATTTTGACCAAACCGCGGCTCCTTTCAGAAAACATCGGGGATACGCAGCAAAGTCGGCTGCTGAAAAATTTTGCTGATTTTTGAAACAAAGTAACATAATAGCAATATACCGGTATCGATGTATTTTTGAGCATAATATTGTTGTTTTTTGACTAAGGTATCTCAAAAAATATTATTTTGTTAAAGCAACGTTTTTGTAAAGATTTAGAACTTTTTATAGAGTTGCAAAATAAATTCAAAAGGTTTGTATAAATTTGCTGTTATTTTATTCAAAAAAATTTTGCTACAATTTTATAAATTTTTACATCAAAATTTTGATTATGTCATCATAAAAAGGGGTCACCCTAAAATAGTGGCACCTAAAGCAGACTGACCCCCCTAACTACGCCACTGCGAAGCAGTAATGCGGAAAAAGCCAAAAATATTTTTAACCAAAAAGTTACGGCAGTTTTAGAGTAACAAGATGTTTGCTCAGTGGCGTCGCTACGATGGGGGGAGGGGAAAGGGCGGCCCACCCCGGATGTCACTGTTTTGGAGTGACATCGTTTCATGACACCAAGCAAAAAAGAAAACAACAATATGTTTAGTATCATTAGAAATTTTCAGCACACTACATTGGACTACACAATAATTTAAAGCAATTTTTTAAATATTTATTTAGAGGAGAGGGGCTAATTTGTCAAAAGTATAACTCACAAATTAGTAAATACTTTGAAAAATTGGCAAAACTCAGCGATCAAATTTGATCGCGTGTTGAAACATGCTGAAGATAAGATTCATGTAAAAAAAAGATATAAACTCAGGAACAACAAAGGGGTGGCTACTCAGCATTAGTTAATTGCCAATCACTTTGACTCATATATCTTTCCATTAGCCTTCTCCAACCAATTATTTTTCTCTGTTAAATATAGACAAAATGGATTATTCCTTGAACTATAAGATTTTATGATTTACGGTACAAGTTTGTAAGTATGAGAACTGAAATTTTACCATATGCCACCTTCCACATAGCCATTGCTTATTCATGCAACCAATTTAATGATATTTTTGCATCGCTAATTTCTACGCCACATTTCAAAAACATTAATTTTTATCAAATTAGGCCTAGAATTAAATTACTTTTGCAAAAAAATTTAAAAAACTTGAACCCTGGGGTCTCCGCCCCCAGATCCTCGAACCCCCCCATTGCAAACTTCTGGCTAGGCGCCGGATTCTAATTATGTTTTTGCTCATTTCTATGCCACCTGAGTTCTCCTTGATACACGTTTTAAAAGCATTCTCTTTTAACAAACTAAGCCGAAAATTAAGTTATTTTAGCAAAAAAATAAAATTTTTCGAGTACTGGAGGCTACGCCTCCAGACCCCCAATGGCCTTCAACAGAGCCTCCAGGCCCCCAAAAAATCTTTTCCCCTTTTGCAGACTTCTGGTTACGCGCCTGATACTAAACGTGTGCTGCCATAATGCTGTTATTACTTCCAAGTTATAGAACCTTACAATAAGAAGTTATTGAACTAGCCAAATAACAACCGTTATCTACAGTAATAAAGTAGTAAAATTATCCTTAAAATATAACCTTTTGCAGCCTGCTATACATTATAAAGAGTGACACTACAAAATTCCATCCCGGGTGTCACCATCCTTAGCGACGCCTCTGTGTTTGCTTGTACCAAATTTTGACGAAATAGGTCACGTGACATTGAATTTAGGGCCTGAAAACCACCCCAAAAGTTTGACATGAAAGAGGTCGCATTCAAAAAATACTAGAAAAAATATTTCACACGGTCATGTATCTCAAGATATTCTTTTATCCCCGCCAATCCACTTTTGGCCGTGATGAGGATTTTTTTCTTTTTCTTCCAAAATATCGCACGCTCCTCTGCTAAACGGCATGCTACCGAAAACAACTGCGTCATATGTGTTACTGCGACGTACAAACAATGCAAATAAAATCTACGATGCGCAAGCAATGCTAATAAAATTTGTGAGATTTCGCCAAAAAAGCTCTGGATATTAAATTGGATCACCAAAGATTTGGAGAAATTGACGCGTCTGCCATGGCCTACTTAATTAACACGGCCGTACAGTCTGCCTTGTCGACAGAAAATTACAAGGGTCACTTTTCGCTTGTCTCGTGGTGCGGCTGTCTGTAAACAACAGTTTGTAATAGACAGTTTGTAAATTGTTGATCGCTAACGGGTCTACAACAGTTTGTTTGACTAGTTCTGCCATCACAGTCAGTCGTACTCTTACAGTTTTAGGCAGCGGATCAATGTAATGCATCGCTGTTTTTCACTGCAAATGCGCCGAAAGAAAGCTTTTACAAGTAAAATTAATGTTTTTCAGTGATTTAATTTGATAATTTAGTTTTTTCAGAATTGTGCTTGACGCAGTGCATTTAGTTACTATTGCCGATATTTAAACCACGTTTTGGAAAACTTGTGTAGAGACAGTTACAGTTTGAGCTATAAACAGCAGATTGGTACTGCAACAGTGGTTAGAATACTAATTATATAGAATACAGAATACTTACGCAAAATAGGTCTACTTTGGCTAGCAATACTTTTCTGTTATTTATAGCAATTTTGAAAATCTACCGTATTTTACTTTAAGTCATTTATTTTTTAATGCCAAACACTTGTTCTGTTGTTTTTTGTAAATCTGGTTATAAAAAGGAGAAAGACAAGAAGTAGAGCATTCCAGAAAACAACCCTGTATTTTCCTTTCTTTTTAAGAAACCGGATTTGCTAAGCCGTTGGACAAAATTTATTAACCGTAAGGATTGGGTGCCAGGCAAAAACGGTGGAATTTGTTCGAAGCATTTCGAATATATGTTTTTAAAACCTGGAAAGCAAACTACACTTCGATGGAATCTAAATCCTGTTCCCAGCATCTATCCTGATTCTGGTAACTTTCCTCCGTCTCTTTTACCTTCAGTGCCTCCAAGGAGAAAGTCACCAACAAGAAGAGAGTTTCCTGATCAAATTAGCAAGTTCAAACAAAAAGACGAAATGAAATATTTTTCACAGATTAATGAGACAGTGTGCGCACTCGGTTATCAGCTGCTGAAACTTCAAAAAATAAGGCAATTTTTTACGAAACAGAAAATTGTCCAGTCAATGACATCCTGCTTGTCACCGAAACCACTGTTGTAACAGATTCTTTAAATGTAAAATTATTTGGAAAGCTATTCCAGTGCCTCTTCCGGAGTGGTTTAGGAAGGGTAGCAACTGTCGTTTGAAAAGCAAGTCAATGCTTGACAATTTTCCTTCTTATTTACGAAGTATTGCAGAACAAGAACCAAACAAACTGCAGGATGAGCTTCAGTACATTAAATACTAAAAAAACAGAAAATGGACCAAAATACTCTTTTCAACTTTTGCAATTTTCGCTGCTGTTGAGATACACTTCTTTGACTGCTTATAAACTCTTAAAAGAGCATTTTCCTTTGCCATCATTAAGCTTATTAACCAAGCTTAGCAAGGGCGGTATATGAATGAGTACTTTAAGCACGCAATAAGGATGGCACGATCAAGGTGAGAAAATCAAACTTATATATATTTTTTACAGTATTGCATGGTACATTTGAACATTGTTTGCGTGATGGACATTATACAAATCTATTGTACAAGAGATGTTATTCAAAATTGCGTCTGCTGATAAAATCTATGTTCTTCTTTCATCGCTAGCTTGATTATTATTTTACAGTTAACATTAATTTACAATATAATTCAGACTGAAAAAGAAGTTATTTTGCGTAATTGGCAAAGGTAAAATGCATAACCCAATGCAAAACACCAAGCAATTATTTCCAGACAGCCGCATCACGATACGAGATTAGCGAAAAGTGACCCTTGTAATTTTCTATCGACAAGGCAGACTGTACGGCCGTGTTAATTTAGTAGGCCATGCGTCTGCTCTAATGTCGACTTTATTTATACCGTTATTTCAATTTGCCAAAGACTCTTTTGTTAATTGCTGAATTTTTGAAATGGAGATCTGATACAACTTGCCAACCTAAACCGTTTTGTGTTTTCTACCCGGCAGCGATGAGAAGTTTTATAGCCAAATTTAATAACGTGTAGGAGAGCTACGCCAAACTCTCCCAAATCCTCTGTCTTTGAACTTGCCTGAACACATGATTTATGCATTTTTTAATGAAGTTTATTATCATAATAAATAAAGAAAAGTACAGAAAACAGAGTAGTCTCAAATTCGATGTAAAGACTAGTTCAAGGCCCTTTCTTCCTCTGTATAGGACTGTTTTCTTACAGTCAATACTCAAATCCATAGGATAGGAAGAACACAAAACGTAATTTACACAAGTTAAACAGGTTAAACACTTTTTACAAGAAATAGCACTGTTCACTTCAATTCTTGTTAGCTAATACTGAGCTCTCGTGCTCCAAGCACGAATTAAATAGTTCCATGCAGTGATAGCACATGGTAGATCGCCTTTGTCTTGCATCCAAAAGCCGGAAATCAAAAAACAAAGACTGGCAGCTGGCAATCTAAAGTCGTCTCGAAAAACACTTAACGCAAAAGACCTTCTACCGCAGTTTACGATTCTTAAAAGGCAGCCTTAATTAATGCATTAATTAATAACTTATTTTTAACGAAGGAAAATAATGCTACTCAGTAATTTGGCTTAAACACCGATAAGACGATGACAAACAACTCTTCTACAAAGTCACAGAATTGCAAAAAAAAAACAATAATTAAGCAGACACAAATGCACTAACAAAGGTTTAAATTGGGCCTTTAATCACGAGTAGAGATATAGGGCAGATTATAATTTTTATGATTTTAACAACCGTAGTGCATTCTTATTTCTATTACACCGCCACATCATAAATAACAAAGTAACAAGTAGAATTTTACCCAAAAAATTAAACGTTCTAACATTTTATTGCAACCAGCAGTAGTAAGAATGTGACGCCCGGTCTACACTGTGGGCAAAATCGTGAGGGTACGAGTCAGAGTTGTGAGTTGGGTCGGGCATTATGGGTCGGGCTCAGGCATAAGATTGAAAAAATGTTGGGCTTAATTCGGGCTTGATATACGTAGTTTTCTCGTGTTTTCGGCTTTTAGACACTATTTAAGCGTAATTAAAATAAACTAAGCGTAATAAGGCCTAGTTTTGGCTTCAAATCACTTTTCGGGTTCGGGCTTATGTTTTTGGGTTGGGGTCTGTACCTGTCGGCTTGTTTACAACTCTGGTACGGGTGTTTCCTTACTTTGCTTTGATCAACTGGCAGCTTGTACGCTGGTAAGTTGGTGCACAGGCCTTGCCGAATTTTCGTTTATGATAAACAAAAAGTAAGCTCATACGCTCATGATTCAACCTTTCACGATTTACGGCAGCATAGACCGGGCAGAAGTTTAACGAGCTCACATTGTAGTTAACTCGCACATCGAGCCTCGGAGCAGATGTGTTAAGCCGCATTTACACGGGCGACTTTTTTGCAACGCGATTCGACGATTTTTTATGCGTGAAAATCTCTCTCGCAAAGCGGTTACTCACACGAGGCAAGACTCGCTTGCCGCGATCGCGTTTGGCAAGAATCGCTGCCGTGTAAGTAACACCTGCGATTTGCGATGCCGATTATATTTTTGCGCGACTCGATGTAACAATCGTTCTCGCCCAAGATCACTTACACGAGGTCGATTTCAGCGTCTCGAGAGTCACAAGACAAAGTCGCGCTCGTGTAAACAGCAAATCGTATGCAATTTACGAGTCGCCCAGGCATAGCGCAATGCACAAATGCTTTGCGAGTCGCTGGCTGCGATTATCTAAGTTTACTTCATAAAATATTGTGTTCATGGTACAAAATAGTCTGTAGTGCTTTTACCGTAGTTAATTGTGATTGTGATATTAAATTTTCTTCATATTAGTTTGAAACGAAGAAGAAATAATTTTCTTGTTGATGCTGGCACTGGTCTACTGCAGATACGGCAGTCATGAGCTGATTGCTGATAACTGTGAAGCCAAACGAGCAGGGCTTTATAACCCTTAATAAAATGTATGATAAATTAACCGCAGGAAACAGTACCTTAATTGTATTTTGTTTTTATAATACCGTAAGTACACTGTTTTCATAAGAACCAGTAAATTTTGAGTTCAGGCTGACTGTTCTTAATTTTTTACCAATGTTGAGCATCAGTTGCTCTTAATTGGTTCTTAAATTTTGAGATCATTGATGTCAATTATAGCGAACATGTTTGTTAATACCTAATGGTCTGTCTGCTTGTAAACGCCTTTTTAGCTGCTTTTGCAGCATCGTAAAATTGCGGAAAGCAAAAAAGCAAGCTCTAGTTTTCGTTTGAACGAGAGCCAAAAAGTTTTTTTGTTACCTGCCCAATGCGCAATAATAGCACTCTACACTCTCGCAGTTATTCAAGCTCTTTTGTTTTGAATCAGTACAGAATTTAGTTTCTTTTTTGATTTGGCATTTATTCTTTTTCGGTTGTTCTTAACCCTAGAATAGCTAAGACAATGAATTCACAGTAATGGCATTTGGACAATATATTTTGGAAATAGAGGTGCATATTGTTACAGAAGCCCTCCGTTACAATATGGAGCCTTCACCGTGTCCGTCTGGGCAAACCACAACTGAAATTCTTCAACTTGAACTGCATTGTTCAGACAAAATGCATAATTTGGAACAGTACGACATGGCAAAATATATCTGAAATTTAGCCTGAAAATAATGAACTTAAAGTGTGCCATACCAGCGGTCTTGAAAATGAAGTACGCCTGTTTGCCAGTTGCTCCAATCAAAAGGAATGCCAGAACAGAGGTAACTCGGCTAAACGAAGGCGTGCAGGAATTACCAAAAAGCGCGTGATTTTTAAAGCGTTGGCAGCAGGAACTAAAGTGAGGCGCACAAACTGAGCAAACTGAAAGGAAAAAGCGGCCGGATCAAAAGTAGAGCGGGGCAACACAAAAAAGGTCAATCGGTGCTGTGACAGTGCTGGCAGAGTAGGCTGATAGGCTCACATCTATGCTCACTCGTTGGGTCCAGCACTTTGTATACAAGTACCATCCACTGGTTTTTGTCAGCTAAAAACGTGTTAGCGTTTGCTTTCTTTTCTGACCCGAGATTGCTAGAGCCTACCGGCAATTCTTGCGGTTAAAATAACCACAGTTAAGTGGAGAAGCACAACACCTACTGCCCCGCATATTGTGATTAAACATTAATTTCATGAAAATGTTTATAATGAAATCATGGAGTGGTTTTATGGGGCTTTTTCATTTGAATAACGCCAGGAATGAGTTTTGACATAAGTCACTGGCGTATTTTTGCACTGTTCATAATAATTCATCCTCCGCACTATACTTACTGTAATTGCCTAGCGTTTAGCAAATGGTGCGCTGCTTGTTTTATTATTGTGGACATTGGTGCTTTGTAATAGCTGTGGTTTAGTAGCTCCATAACAAAATTACTTGAAAACACATATTGTATGAATGGTATGTGGATTTTTTGAATGTTGGTTTAATTGTAAAAGAGCCAGTACTTCTGTAGTGACAAAAGACGCCGGTTATCACTGCAGAAGAACTCAAAAAGTAAACTTAAAACAAAAATAAAATTTAACCATTAGCATTTCGTATCGTATATGACAGCACAGATCTTCTATAAAATACTAAAATACTTGTGCTCTATTAAGTAAATAAACAATATGAATTTGTCAGTTACACATGCTTGGAGAAAAAGTAATTTCAAAAGTGTTTTTAGAATTAATTGCGCAAAAAATATTGATAAATTTTATTGTTTTACCAAATATTATGCATAACCAAACAAGACACACAGTCAGAGATGGGTTGCGGTAGAGAAAAACCAATACCAAAAGGGTAAATGACAGAATTTTTTAATAAATTACGAGTATTAGTGCCCGCTTGACTTTGCTCCATCCAAGCCAACTCAAAATAGCATTTACGTATCACACATTCAGCACGAGCAGCACTCGGCCGTTGCTGCTTCATCTTTCACCTTGCATTTTCATTTGCAAGTTTTAAGGAAATAGGCTGCTTAATTGTATTCCCTGTATTTCGTTTTACGCTTGCGTTGGCTTCATTCATTTTCTTTTCAAAATTCCAAAGCGTGATTGCTTCAAATGCAAAAGCTGACAAGCGGCGCATTTGAAGTGCTTTTGCAGCAGTTCGCTTTTGCAAATTCAAAACCAGCAAACCGCGCTTTGAAACTATCTCGCGCCGTGTAAGTAAACCACTGCGATAGCGACTCTTCCGCCGACTCGATTTTGCGAGAATCACTGGCACGCAGTCTCAACGTGTAAGTGACTTCAGCGAGTACCAATCGAATGCGAGCGCCGCGTTAAAATCTCTTCCGTGTGAGTGACTGCTACGATTTGATTTTTCGGGGGGCGTGTCTGGCGATATCGCGCAGACAAAATCACACGTGAATCGTGCGCCGTGTAAGTGACTTACGCGATTTGAGAAAGAAAAAAGGCAAAATGTCGATTCTCGCAGCTAAAAGTCGCCCGTGTAAATGCGGCTTTATGTTCAATTCTCATTGCATCAAAACAAATAAGGAGCTGCTTAATGAAGCAAACCCAACTTTCAGAATCTTTTAAGAAAAAAGAAGGCAGAAGTCACAAGATGGATCAGTCTGCAGTCGCCAAAACAAATGACAACAGCTTGCGACTTTACGCCTTTCTAATTGAACCGATCAGTAGCCGAATAGAGAGAGCGTCCGCCGCTAAAACGCTAGACTCGGGTTCGATTTTCGGTCGTGTCTAATCAAAAATTATCAAGCCTAAGATAATGAAAACTGGTATTCACAGCTTTTTGATTGACGTTCAGCAATTAAAGGGACAGCGTGAAGCCTCCACCAAGTGTGGTAGACACGTTGGCAGCTGGATTCGAAGACCGAAAGGTTCCTTCGCTGTTTCCTGGCCAAGACAACTCGTTACACTTGTAATTATGGTAAGTATTTTCAGATTAATGCTCTACTACACGGTTGATTATCAATTAATTTACACAATTTTCCTAAACTCATTTATAAACAATGTTTTTACTGATGCTGGCGTCAAGGGCCGGCTCGGTTGACTTTTTCTTTTTTTTTTGGGTCTTCATCTAGATTTGAAAGAAACTGCAACAAATTTTTGGAAAAGACCGTTTCACTTTCGTCGCTACAAAACTGCAGCTGGGGTCGATACTCTTGGATAGAGCCAACCACTTATTTGCGTAATGCGCGGCGGTGAATTTTGCAATAATGTATCTAAATAAGACAGCAACCTACGTACTTACGACTGTTTAATTGTTTTTACTGCATTTTTGTTTGAGTTTGAATCTCACTTGCATATAGCGTCACACAAGCAAAGCGTTTCGCAAGCATAGCGTATCACTAGCATAGCGTTTCCCTTGCAGAGGTGTAAAGCAACGAAAGTAGCTCTAGTTAAGTAGCCTACTCACATAGAATTTGTCGGTACCTAGCACTATTGAAGTAATTATATTTTTGGATACTTTCTACTTTCACTTGCTTACTTTTAGCGTGAACTAACGCTACTTGAGTACAGAGCTGGGCACCCGCTACTTGAAAAGTAGCGGCGCTGCCGCTATATGGCAAAAAAAGCAGCGGCCCTGCCGCTTATCGCTACTCAAATAAAAAAGTAGCGCCGCTGCCGCTACTTGCATGCAAAACAGCGGCCGCTGCCGCTACTTTAAAAAAATAAATAGTACAAAGAACAAAGGCATTCAAATACGGTATCTAGTGGTGAAATTTCAACTTTATTTACGAAAGTTGATTATTCAAGCCTTTTAGATATTGGTTCAGGTTACAATCGGTATTAGCAGGCTTAAATGGTAGACAAGTAAGCAAATCACCATTCAATTAGGTGTTGGCATGCTCCTTTCAAAAAAAACAAGCATTTCAAAATGCTGATTGGTTAAACCAGCGCTTTAGAAATTACTAAGGAAGCTACCCTTGGAAGTTACACTGGAAGTAAAATTCCTCATCGCATTTTCTGCACAAATAAAAGGCAATAAGAAATATCGACTCAAATAAGTTAAGGTTTTGCCATTAAAGCACAATGACATACAGTATTCAGCTTCTATACATTTCTGTCTCGGCTCTTATAGCTCTGAAGTAGTCGATCTGTTTATCACACTCTCGGCCCTCAACCACTAAAATAATTCTTCGCGTAGAGATCCGAAAGGAAAATTTATATATCGACCGAATTCCAAAACATTTCTTGGAGTTTTGTAGAAATGGTAGATGATTCACGTCCCTGCGATGATTTCGCCCAACTTTGACGCAAAAGTAGATCGAGCGTTTAAGATATTGGTGTTTACGAAGTCGAAGGATATACGTAGTAATGACGTACATGTTAAGCAAATGATGCTCAATGCGATTCATGTTACACAAAGTATTTTTTCTACGAGTATAACTCCACAACTAAGTTGTCTTTGAAGCTTATTTATTCCTCGTTCTATTTGTTCGTTCAATTCTCAGCGCACTGTAAATTCAATTCTTAGTTTTGCTGTGAACTGTTGTAGCAAAATTTATTTTAATACGCATTGACGTTACTACTCAGGCCCGGCGCCACGGAACATAGGCGTAGCCAGAAGGGGGGCCCCCTCCAATTGAAATGCTACCTATGATAAAAATGTAACAAAAAAATTTTTGTTTCGTCAGTTTTAGTTTCTTTTAGCATTTTTTGCCTACAACAGTAATTAACAATAATATTGACGACCAGGGGGCCCGGGCCCTCTAAATTCAATTTTTGCCAATCAATTAAAATGTATAACCCTGCTGAAATTAAGGGTTTGTATCATAAAAGTTGCTACCTCGGGCTCTCATCTAACCTTTTTAAAAAGGTAATGCAATAACAGGGCGGGATTTACCATATGGCCCAGTGCCAGGAGCCCTGCGCTCAGATGGTAAGATTTTATTTTTAGTCTACACTTATGTTTGGCAGGAAGATGTTGCGAAAATCTTTAAAGTGCCAGGGGCGCCGCGCAATGTAAATCCGGCCCGGGCAATAACATGGTAATTAAGCGTAACCATCTATTGTACGGTTTTCAGTAACAATTCACCTCCATCCACCTCGCTAGTTTTTACGCTAAAAAATGCGTTTGAAAAAAAATTATCTAGGAGAAATGCTCATTGAACAAATTATTGAATTTAAATTGAAGGGCCTGGGGCCTCTTAACCGTACATGCACTCCTACAACTGGTTATTTTCATGTCAAACCAGGAAAAGTGATTGATAAATGTTACCGTAGCATTATGCTAGGCTAGGAAAATTGATGGATAAAGGTTAGCATTAAACTAGGATAATTGATTGATGAATGTTAGTATTAGATTAGGAAATTCATTGATAAATGTAAGCATTAAGCTTGGAAAATTGATTGATAATATTACATTAAGAGTAGGAAAAATGATAAATATTACCATTATTAGACTAGAAAAATTGATTGATAAATATTGGCATTAGGCTAAGAAAATGGATGGATAAATGTTACTGTAGCATTACGCTAGTTTAGGAAAATTGTTGCTAAAGGTTAGCATTAAACTAGGAAAATTGATTGATAAATGTTAGCTTTAGGCTAGAAAATTTTGATTGATAAATGTTAGTATTAGACTAGGAAAATTGATTGATAATTGTTTGTATTAGTGTAGGAAAATGATTGATAAATGCTAGCATTAGGCTAGAAAAATTGATGGATATTAGGCTAGCAAACTGAATGGATATTAGGCTAGAAAAATCGATTGATAAAGGTTACCATTAGACTAAGAAAATTGATTGATGAATGTAAGCATTGGTATAAGAAGGTTAATTATGAAATGTTGGCATTAGACTTGGAAAATTATTTGATAAATGTTAGCAGTAGACTAGGAAAATTGATTGATAAATGTTACCGTAGCATTATGCTAGGCTAGGAAAATTGATGGATAAAGGTTAGCATTAATAATTGATTGATGAATGTTAGTATTAGATTAGGAAATTCATTGGTAAATGTAAGCATTAAGCTTGGAAAATTGATTGATAATATTACATTAGAGTAGGAAAATTGATTGAAAATTAATATTACCATTATTAGGCTAGGAAAATTGTTTGATAAAGTTAGCTGAGGAGTAGGAAAATTAACTGATAAATGTCAGCATTAGACAAGAAAAACTAATTGTAAGCATTGGCATGAGAAGGTAGATTATTGGCTGTTGGTATTAGACTAAGTAAATTGATGTAAAAATATTAGCATTAGGCTAGGAAATTTGATTGACAACTGTTAGCTCTTAACTGGAAAAATTAATTGATGAACGCTAGCATTAGGCTAGGAAAATTGATTGACAATTGTTAACACTTGACTAGGAAAATTGATTATAAAAATGTTAGAAGTAGACTAGGAAAATTAATTGATGAATTTAAGCATTAGTATAGGAAGGTTGATTATTGCATGTTGGCATTGGGTGGAAAAATTGATTGAAAATATTAGCGGTTGGCCAAGAATATTGATGGATCAATGTTAATGTTAGGATAGCACTCCAATCCGATATTTAGACAATGGCACTCTAGTTTCTGCTAAAAAGTGCAAAATGCGACTTCCCCGCGACTCCAGTCTATGAATTGCAAAGCTGGTTTCCGGAGTGGATTTGTTTTATCCTGTATAGGTAAATAATTATGGTTTTGTTTATGGTATAGCATGTAGTAGGCTTAGTATGGCACGATAGGCATAGTATGGCAGTGTAGACTTAGTACGGCATATAGCATGCCACAGTGGATGCCGCAGCTTAGCACAGCATTGTAAGCATAGCATGATACCCTAATAGGTTTAGCATGACACTCTAATAGGTTTAGCATGACACGCCTGTACGCGTAGCGTGACACCCATAAAGTAGGCTTGTTATGGCACAGTAGGCATAGTATAGTGTAACACTAGGCGTATGGCATAGTTGGCTTAATATAGACCAGTAGGCACTGGAGGTTAGTATGTCACAGTAGGGATAACATGACATCCTAGTTTGGCAGAGTATGGCATATAATAGACTTGTTATGGAACAGTGGGCATAGTATTAGTAAGGATAATATGCCACGTATGCGCTACAGGCTAGTACAATATTGTAGGCATAGAATGGTATATAGTAGGCTTATTATGGCACAAGAGGTATATTATGCCATAGTGTAGGCTAATTTTGGCACAATAGACATAGTATGCTGATTATGGCACAGTAAGCATAGTATGCCACAGTGAGCACTGTAGCTTTGAAGGCATAGTATGGCATTTGGTTGGCTTGTTATGGTACAGTAGGCACTGCACCTTAGTATGTCATAGTAGACGTAGTATGGCATTGTACACATAGTATAGCATGCGGTATAGTATGGAATGTACAGTAGTAGCCTTATGGCACATTAGGCATAGTATACCACAGTAGGCGTAGTATGTCATAGGAGGCTTAGTATGATATTTTAGGCATAGTACGACATGAAGTAGGCTTATTATGACATCCTAGTAGGCATAGCATGTCACAGTAGGCTCTGTGGCATAGTTGGCTTTATATGGCACTGGAGGTTAGTATATCATAGTTGGTATAGCAGGACACCTTAGGAGGCAGAGTATGGCATATAGGGGGCTTGTTATGGAACAGTACGCATATTATTAAAAACCATAGTAGGCGCTACAGGCTAGTATGACATTGTAGATATCGTAGGCTTATTATGGTACAATAGGTATAGTTATGCTATATTGTAGGCTAATTATGGCACAATAGACATAGTATGCTGATTATGGCACAGTAAGCATTGTATACCTCAGTGCGCACTGTAGCTTTGTAGGCATAGAATGGCATTTGGTTGGATTATCACAGTAGGCACTGCAGCTTAGTATGTCATAGTAGACGTAGTATGGCATTGTAGACATAGTATAGCATCCGAGTATAGCATGGCATGTACAGTAGTAGCCTTATGGCACATTAGGCATAGTATACCACAGTAGGCGTAGTATGTCATAGAAGGCTTAGCATGGCATTTTAGGCATAGTATGACATATTGTAGGCTTATTATGGCACTCTAGTAGGCATAGTATGTCACAGTAGGCACTGTGGCATAATTGGCTTAATATGGCACACATTGGCACAGTAGGCACTGGAGGTTAGTATGTCATAGTAGACGTAGTATGGCATTGTAGACATAGTATAGCATGCGAGTATAGCATGGCATGTACAGTAGTAGCCTTATGGCACATTAGGCATAGTATACTACAGTAGGCGTAGTATGTCATAGGAGGCTTAGTATGGCATTTT
This sequence comes from Trididemnum nubilum, assembly GCA_963965965.1. Classification (NCBI taxonomy): domain Eukaryota; kingdom Metazoa; phylum Chordata; class Ascidiacea; order Aplousobranchia; family Didemnidae; genus Trididemnum; species Trididemnum nubilum. The sequence continues at coordinate 42,392,375 of OZ014478.1, read as the reverse complement.
AGGCATAGTATGACATGAAGTAGGCTTATTATGGCACCCTAGTAGGCATAGTATGTCACAGTAGGCTCTGCGGCATAGTTGGCTTAATATGGCACAGTAGGCACTGGAAGTTAGTATACTTCGTTGGGATTGAAGGACATCTTATTAGGCAGAGTATGGCATATAGGAGGCTTGTTATGGAACAGTACGCATATTATTAAAAACCATAGTAGGTGCTACAGGCTAGTATGACATTGTAGATATCGTAGGCTTATTATGGTACAATGGGTATAGTTATGCTATATTGTAGGCTAATTATGGCACAATAGACATAGTATGCTGATTATGGCACTGTAGCCATAGTGTGCCACAGTGGGCACTGTAGCTTAGTAGGCATAGTACAACATCAGAATATGACATATAGTTGGCTTATTATGGCACAGTAGGCGCTACAGCTTAGTATGTTGTAGTAGGTGTAGTATGACATTGTAGACATAACAGGCCTATAGCATTCGAGTGTAGTATAGTTGGTAGCTTGGCCAAATAGGTAAAGGCGAATTGTTTACGACGACCTTGATTGAATGATCTGGGTTCAACCCGCACCCTGGTCACGCCGTTGCGTCCTTGGATAAGACGTTTTACGATAATTATCTCTGGTTGGTGGCTTTGAACAAGCACCAATTCGGGGGGCAAGAATTTGAAGAAATCTACAGGAACGTTGGATCATCGGAAACCCCTTAAGCAGATGCGGATTTCTCCAATCACGAAGTAGTCACTGCAATAAAAAAAATGTGCGGATCGTCCAATAAGTTATCGTCTGATGCTGTCTGGTGACTGGAGGATAAATATGAGCTACAACAACAATATACTGAAGTGGGCTTTTGGCACCATAGGTTAGTAAGAGCACTATGTCATAGTAGGCTTAGTATGGCATTGTAGGCATAGTGTAACATGAAGTAGACTTGTTATGGCACCCTAGTAAGCATAGCATGTCACAGTAGGCACTGTAGCTTACTATGGCACAGTAGGCATAGTTGGCTTATTATTGCACAGTATTCCACAGTAGGCACTGCAGCGTAGTATATTATAGTAGGGATAGCATTACACCTTAGTAGGCAGATTATGACATACAGGAGGCTTGTTATGGAAAATAAGCATAGTATTAGTAAGCATAGTGTGCCACAGTAGGTGCTGCAGCTTTAGTATGACATAGTAGGCATAACATGGCACCCTGGTAGGCATAGTATGGCATACAGTAGGCTTAGTATGGCACAACAGGCATAGTAGGCCAAAGTGGGCGCCGTAGCTTAGTAGGCATAGTATGACATATAATTGGCTTATTATGGCACAGTAGGCATAGAATAACATAGCTCGGCAATTAGACCTACAATGCATAGCTTTTCCATGAACTATCACCGTAACGAGGTGGAAAAGTCTATGTGCCTCAATGACCTGCAGAGCTGTACTGGCTGGAGATCCAATTCTCCTGAAAGGGTTACCCATGCCAGATAGGTCTAATGGTAGAAGCGAGACGAAGTATAGTTCAAATCAAAATAGTTGGAAAACTTAAAACCTGGGTTGGTTATGTCCATCAGCTGTGGTAAACATATAACCTAGGAGAAGGACAACTCTGATATAAAACCTCTCCGCAGTTAGATTAAACTGCATAACAAATCATGATGAGCACAAATAATGAAAATTACGTGAACGACGTTAATGGGGCCACCTTCACAAGTGGAACCTCGTCCGGCAGGGGAGCGCCTAGGGACTCCCAGGTCGTCATTCAGCGAAACCCCTATGGCGTTCGAGTCTTAGGCAGAGGGGCTCGTTCGAAAAATAAGCGACAATCTCCACCAGCCAGCCCTAGTGGCAGCTCCACCAATGTGCCCGCTACACGTTTGGAGAGGCGAATGGAGGCAGCGCAGAGTATTCGTACTCGAGATAATGTCGCACACTCACCGGTCAACCATCACCAACTGCTGTTGGGCAATTGGAATATCCTCACCCTCACAGGAAAAGAGCGAGAATTGGTTGAGGAAGCAAAGCGGTATCATCTCGATATTATCGGAGTTTCTTCAACCAAACGACGTGGCTCTGGAACTGTGGATCTGGATGGCGGATGGAAACTCTTCTATTCTGGTGCTGATCCTAGTATGTCTGCACAAGCGGGTGTGGGGATTCTCACAAGCCCCCGTTTGTCAGACTGTGTGTCAGATTGGATTCCTTTGGGATCACGGGTCTGTATGTTGAAGCTTGAGGTATTGGATCGGTCATTGTGCCTGTTGCAGGTATATGCCCCCAATGCCACGAGTGAATATCAGGCTTTTGTGGATGAAGTAAATGATGCTCTTCTACGAGTATCAGCTACTGAATCTACAGTCCTTATGGGGGATTTTAACGCACATGTTGGAACAGACACAGATACGTGGAAGGGTGTGATCGGAAAACATGGAGTCACTGGACTGAATGAGAACGGAAGATATTTATTGCAGCTCTGTTGTAGCAACGGACTCCGCATCATGAATACCTTTTTCCAGCACAGAGAGGTTCACAAGTATACATGGTATCGACCTAGTATGGATCAAAAATCTTTGATAGATTTTTGCATAGTTTCGTCAGATTTGTTTTCTGATGTGCTGGACGTTCGAGTGAAGCGAGGTGCTGAATTGTCAACTGATCACCATCTGGTAGTATGTTCCTTACGACTTTCGAAACCTTGGCCAAACAAGAGATCCAACCGGTCGTCTGTGACTTACCGGATCAAATGGGAGGCTTTGGAGGACAAAGAAGTAAGAAAACAGTTTGCATCCAGTATATCATCTAAGTTCAGACAACTTCCTGATGTATCCGAGGACATCGAGAAGGAAAGGCTGCTGTTCAGATCAGCAATCATTTCATCAGCTGCTGAAAGTTGTGGGCGAAAACGGCTTAGAATGGCGGGCGATAGTGAGAAAAGAACGCCTTGGTGGAACCAAGAGGTTAAAGAAGCTATTCGAGCAAAGAAAGATGCGTTCAAGGCCTGGCTGCAGGACAGATCGTCATCTGATTTGCAATCCCGGTACACTGAGGCGCGAAAAGCGGCAACATCGGCAGTAAAGAAATCCAAGGAGAAGTCATGGGAAGAGTTTGGTCGTCGGTTGGATTCCAACTATTTTTCGGCAAACAAAGTATTTTGGCAGACCATCCGCCGTTTACGTGGCAAAAGATCGAGTATCACGTACTCCATCAAGGATTCTGACGGTAACATTCTAACGGATGAGAATGAAATCCTTTCACGATGGAGAGAATACTTTGAAGATCTTTTGAATCCTGTAAAGGCATCGACTCGTGACACACACGAAGTGACACATCTAGGGGAGGACGAAGTTTTCACTGCAGCAGAAGTGGCAACCGCAATTAAAGGGATAAAATCTGGAAAAGCTGCTGGTGAAGATGAAATCAGACCCGAGATGTTGAAAGCGCTGACTGGAGAAGGAATTCTCTGGTTAACGCAAGTGTGTCAAGTTGCGTGGAAGCTTGGCAAAACTCCCAGAGATTGGCAAACAGGTGTGATTATTCCGATATTCAAGAAAGGAGATCGCAAGCAATGTACAAACTACAGAGGGATATCACTCCTTAGTTTGCCAGGGAAAGTATATGCCAAATGCCTTGAAAGGAAATGCCGAGAAATAGTGGAATCAAAACTGGAAGATGGTCAGTGCGGTTTTCGTCCGGGTCGCAGCACCACGGACCAAATCTTCACTCTGAAGCAAATCTTCGAGAAATCTTGGGAGTATGGCAAAGATCTCTTTGTATGCTTTGTCGATCTTGAAAAAGCATATGACCGAGTTCCTCGGGATAAACTTTGGAAGGTTTTGCAGGAGTATGGCGTTGATGGTCAATTGTTACGCGCTATTAAGTCATTCTACTGCAGACCGGAGGTTTGTGTTCGGGTAAATGGCAAGCAATCAAAGCCGTTCCATGTGGGCGTTGGACTCCGGCAAGGGTGCGTTTTGTCACCTCTCCTTTTCATTGTTTACATGAATTGGATCGACAAATGCAGCCAAGCTGATGAGTGTGCCACGATTGGAAATTGCAAAATTAGTCGTCTGCTATTCGCAGATGATTTGGTTCTGCTTTCTTCCACAGAATCTGGCCTCCAGCGCGCATTAAATAGCTTTGCAGATGCATGCAACACCGCCGGAATGAAAATAAGCACGGCCAAAACTGAGGTACTTCATCTTTCAAGAAACCCTGATCAGTGCGTATTACAAGTGAATGGAGCGACACTGAAGCAGGTAGAGAAGTTCAAGTATCTTGGGGTTGCATTTACGAGTGACGGAAGGCAAGACGAAGAACTCGATACCCGAATAGGCAAGGCTAGTGCAGTAATGCGAGCTTTGCACTACTCGGTTGTCATAAAACGAGAATTGTCGAAAAAGGCAAAACTCTCAATTTTCAAAGCAGTTTTTGTCCCCATTCTCACTTATGGTCATGAATCTTGGGTAATGACCGAAAGAATGCGATCACAAGTGCAAGCGTCCGAAATGAGGTTTTTACGAAGAATCGAAGGAGTTACACTGTTTAACAAGGTGCGTAGCTCTGAAATTCGAAAATCTCTTAACATCGAGCCGTTACTTCTCCGAATTGAAAGATCACAGCTTAGATGGTTTGGCCATGTAAGCAGAATGCCTCAGGAAAGACTCCCCAAACAAGCTTTACATGCCAAAGCAAATGGGAGAAGACAAGTCGGACGACGTAGAACTAAATGGACCGATTACATTGAGGATCTTGGATGGAATCGCTTGGGACTTCGCCCAAGCGAAATGATGGAGGTGATGGAAGACCGTGAGGTGTGGCGGCTCAATCTTGAGCTACTGCCCCCGCAACCCTCACGGAAAAACGGGCAATGAAGAAAGAAGAAGAAGAAGAACAAAAATCTCTTAGGAAAATCTTGGAGTGGATTATTTACCACTAAAATACTTATAAAAATTCAACCCCAAACTGCAAAATTACAAACGTATTTTCGACCAAATTATAAGTAAGAGGAAAATTGAAACAAGTTAATTTTTTTCAATTGGCTTTCAAATGTTAATAATTTACTTCTTTCAAATGGTTCTGAACACGTGCGAAATGTGATTCAATGGCATTAAAATAGCTTTTTTTTCAAAAAAAAATCCAAAAAATCGCCCAGCGACTGGGGGTTGCGTCTCCAGATCCCCGTCTGCGATACGTTTGAATAAACTAGTTTACTTACACAAGTCTCCCAATTTAGATATTTTCATTTGTAACTTTTGGTTTAAGCCCTCTCCCATTAGAAAACTCTTGGTTAAGCGCCAAACCAGGCCACGGCTTCTGATCTTCCATTCTAACATATCTTCGTACCACAAAAATTCCTCTTTCGAAAATTTCTGATGACTCCATTGCATGTGATTTTTGGTTTGCCCCCCCGCCCCTTCCCCCAATCAAAAATTCTGGCTACGCCTATGTACCGAGGATGGCATTTCGAGCCGTGTCCCCCCAAATCACTGCTTGAGCTCCGCAAGCGAGAGTAAACTTTTGTAGTAGCACAACTAGCAAACTTTTGCCCCAAAACAGGTAACCACAAACGCTTTTTTCTATGAAACAGCAAGACAGATCAAGTGAACGTAATCAAGTAGCCTTAGACTTTGCGATGAAGACCGTTTTTTATTTTTTTAGTCTTCACTTCCAAATTATAGGGCAAAATCCTTACCAAAGAAGGATAACACAGGATTTGGAGCAAAATATTCACCAGATCGCTGCCGCATTCCGAATTCGTCTGGTCTCCGCTGCGTAAGCGTCTGTGCTCCCCTCCCCCAAACGCACTACTCTGGCTCCGTGCCAGATACCGTACTGTTCTATTCGCAGTGCACGATCTATACTGTGGTCTGTGACCAGATAGCCAGCAAATCATCTTCATTTGAGGAAATATCGCGGAAAACCGTCTTTGAGATCTGCAAGTTTTAGCAATTTATCGAACTCTAATTATTGCATTTTCGTTAAAGAGATACTGCTCAAAATCGGCTTTATTGAAATCGGTTTTATCGGTTCAAATTGTCCCACTAGTAGATCACACTATTTGTTCAACTTCGATTGAGAAAAAATCGGACCATGTGCGATAAAACTCGCTTATACATACAGTATAAGAGCAACGACAAAACGTTACAAAGGTCTTGCTTGTTCTACTAAACTGAAATAACGAAGTGGTAACAAGAGCAGAGTGAAAACAAGTAAAGACTCCAAACGGCAACGTGTGAAAATGTGAATTAAAAAAGTCTTGGAAGGAGTTTATTAGCAGTAGCGGCAGCGGCAGAAAATTTGCTTAAAAACAGCGCTGAAGCGCTGCCGCTTTTTCGGCTATAAAAACAGCGGCGCTACCGCTACCGAAAAAGTAGCACCGCTAGTAGCGCCCGCTGGTGAACAGCGCCGCTGTGCCCATCACTGCTTAAGTAGCATTTTAAATCGCAATGACACGAGTACTAAGTACTTCTTCTATCTTCATTGCCCGCTTTTCCGTAAGGATTTTGGTGGCAGCAGCTCGAGATTAAGCCACCACCTTTCACGATCTTCTATCACATCCATCATTTTGCTTGAATGAAGTCCCAAGAGATTCCATCCAAGATCCCCGATGTAATTGGTCCATCTAGTTCTAGGTCGTCCAACTAGTCTTCTCCCATTTGTCTTCTCCCATTCGTACAACTACCCTTCTCCCATTCTAGATCGTTCAACTAGTCTTCTCCCATTCGTCCAACTACCCTTCTCCCATTCTAAGTCGTCCAACTGGTCTTCTCCCATTTGCTTTCGCTAGTAAAGCTTGTTTGAGAAGTCTTTCCCAAAGCATTTTGCTTGCATGGCCAAACCATCTAAGCTGAGATCTTTCAAGTAAATTAGTTTTAAATTTGAACCATAAATTTGTCAGAACGATTGAGTTTTCTACCGGCAATTTTTCAGTTAAGTTAAACTGGCCAAGATTTTATGCAATAATTCGAAGTAAATTCTGCGTGACATGAATTTCAAATCTTGAAGTTTTGCTGTTGTTCTTCTTGATTTGAATGTAATAACAAAAACTTGCATCAATTAATAATTTACGGCTTTTTGAAAGAGTGAAGGTTTAGATGACCAAGCATATGTGGCAGTGGTGTGAAAGTAGTTGACTAGTTCTCATACCCTACTACTTGTCGATTGAATAATTTGTTTATTTTGCTTAAAGAGTTTTAGAAGTACTTTACTTACGTACTTTTGAAACGGCTGCTTTTTCACTTTTATTCAAGTACTTTTTTGGTTAATACTTCGTACTTTACTTCAAGTAGTTTTTGGTTCAAGAAACAAAACTTTTACTTGATTACACTTTTCGAGTACTTTTTGCACCACTGCTCATAAGCATAGCGTTTTAATAAAATGTTCAGAGTTACAAAAGTAAAGAGGACAAGTAGATCGTTAAAAACCACAAATTTTAAAACTACAGTTGTGTAGCGTCACTCTCCAACATAGCCGCAAGTACAGTAAAATTGGAAACATTGGTTTTTACAGCAAGCCAAGCTGGAGTTGTTCAACAGAACAGGTCGACCACATTGGGGAGTGACCTTTTGACCCCAACGTTACAGTTGTTTGACTGCTAAGTTGCATGTTTGCTTTTTTGCTTTCAGGCAATGGCATGCTTTTGAAGTTTTACCGTGATCTCGCCATGAAATGCTTCTCCATGCATTGCTGACACGGAAAAAATGCTTTGAAAAAACGTGAATTGTCTTCACTGTGCAGTGTGTCGAAAGCTGCATATGTGTGTATACTACGTTGTGAAGACGTACATTTTAAGCTAACCCATATTTTGTACAGTGTCATATTCCATATGTTGCCAATTCTTGAGTAGAAAGAGTACTAAATGTTAAAATTCGTTCTTTTGAAATTCGTACAACAAATACTGTATGTCAATTAACTTTTCTTTTGTAATGGGAAAGACTTATATTAATCCCTGCAGTGTCAAGAATTTTTTGAGCAAGATCTATTTTCGAATTCATGAGTTTTGTCCGTTCTTGTGTGTACGGATCAATTGTAATGAGTTTCTTTCTCTTGTTGTAGCCCCGCATGTTTTGGCTTAAACAAAATATTCTTTCTGCTACATCAATGTGTTGCATTCCACTTTTTTCTTCAAGAAATTTTATTATCTTTGTAATTTCCCCGATTGGTTCGCGAAGCAGATCCTCATACAACAATATATGAAACGCGCGGTTGCTTGTAACGACTTGTTCTATAATTAGTTGCCAATCTATAGTTTTCAAAAGGTCGTCAAAATCTAAAAAGTACAAAAAAGTAGATAAATAAATAAATCTAATTGACTGATGAAAAAAACGTAGCTTCTGGTTTGAATCGATTGTTCATTTCAATAGGCTGCTCATAATTGTACCGAATCCTACATAGTGTCTTCAAAGAGCATCTTGCAAAGGTAGTCGTATACAGCGATACTGATCGAAGCTTTACTACACTGTTTTCAATTTGCTCAACCCGGAAAATGAAACTCTGACCATCTGCACTGTAGCAAGTACTTGAATCCTTGCAGTTAAAGTTCTAATATTAGTTAGGCACTTAACCAATCGTTGGTCTGTTTAAGCATCCCGTCAAATGTTCGAGCAGGTTTGTTGCAGCCAGTTTGTTTGATCCTCATCTACACGGATTAATCCATCTGTTTCGTGAGATAGGGAGTAAAGAAGTTTCTTGTTATGTGTTCTGCCGTTTCGTTTTCAGCGCAGCACTTAGTGCCGCAGTTGTAGCCAAGCCTAAGCTGTTGTTTAGGATAGAACGTAAACGCACAACACCAGAGCGCAGACGATTCAGCTGGAGCCAAGACCAGCTTGAAATGTCGTTGTTGTTGCGCATCTTTATCCTCCTGTCACCGAACAGCGTCAGACGTTAGCTACTGGCAAATCCGCGCACTTTTTATTGCAATGACTACTTCGTGATTGGAGAAATCCGCACCTATTTAGAAGTTTCCGGTGATCCAATTGTTCCTGTGGATTTCTTCGAATTCTTGTCCACTGAATTTGCTGCTTGGTCGAAGCCATCAAGCAGAGATAATCATCGTAAATCGTCCTATCCAAGAACGCAACAACGTGACCTGGTTGCGGGTTGAACCCAGATCATGCGAACAGGATCGTCGTAAAAAACGACGCCTTTACCCGTTTGGCCACGCTGCGGACTTAAAGTGCATTTCTGATGGCAGAGCATCAATGTCGGAAAAGGTCTGATGAAGTCTGTTGTTATGTAATACTGCTCCATTTAGTATTACATAATAGATAATTTTAACTTTTTGAACCAATTAACTTTGATATAAACATTTAAGAACAATTTTGAGGTAGTGCAAAATATGAATATGACTTTCAGCAAAGTCGATTTTAAGCAAGCTTTCGCAATAAGTTTTTCGGAGAAAACTTTTCAGTTGCGACCTCTGTTTAGTTTGGTATGTGGTGAGGATCTTTAAAAAACATCTCAAATTTTGTGCTTGTGGTTTTTAGGATGATGCACTAAGGAGAATTGCAATCTACAATAAGGAGATACGCATTCTAAGGAGATTACACAAACAGCGGTAAAGAGAAATGTAATCTAAATAGATGATATCGATTTTTGATAAAAAACGCAAAAATCCACTATAATCAGCAAGGGTAGTGATTAAAAATTATTTTAGCTATACGTTGCGGTGCCCGGCTCGCAATTAACCAGGATTTTGTTAAGAGGAGGGTCTTGAAACAAAAGTTAAAATTTTTTGTACGAAAAATGTTTTGTTTAGGGAGCGAAGCTACCGGCCGCTGGGCAATTTTTGTGATTTTTCGGGAAAAAATATTTATTTTGATGCAATTTGGGTCACCTTTTGCACAATTTTAGAGCCATTTGAAAGAACTAAATTGCTAAAACATTTAAGTCATTTAAAAAAATTAATTGTCAAGCCGCTTCAACCCCCGTTACTTACAAGTCAAGTGTAAAACACGTTTACGCTTGAATTTTGGGGTGTGTTTATGACTCGGCTAAAGGACGCTGGAGCCTCCTTAACCCCCTCCCTAGTTGCGCACTGGCTGTAGCTTGACCAAAGGAAAAACAGTTTAAAGTAGTTAAGAAACATTTTTTGAAATTTCATAAACGTACCTGAAGATGCGAAGCGAATTGAGGTTGCATGGCCGACGTGGCCTCCAGAACGCCGATGGAACTCCGCTATATGGGCTTCAAATGGGTTTCGAATTATAAGCACTGCGTTCTTCTCCTCGCCACCGTTCAAAACGAAGTAATGGTGCTTCACGATTATTGTTCGAGGAATTTCTCGGGGCATTTCTCCTAAACAAGCTAAAAGAGTGGAACTGTAAGTTTTGGTCAAGGTTACCAGATGCTGGATTTTTCCCCAAACTTCCGAAAATATAAGCTCAAATCCATCTCGAACCCGAAAAATGAGTTGAAGCCCAAACCAAGCAAGAAAAAAAATGAAATCTAAAACACGTATAAGGTTAAACGTATAAGGTGCACCTTCAGTTTTTTAAAACTTTGAGTATTTTTAATCCCTTTATGGTCCGAAAAATGCAATAAAAAATGCATAGCAAATAAATTTAATTCAGGTTTTTTAATGTACAAAAATTTTAAGCAAAAAAACGAAGGTGTCCAAATTATTTTTCAGGCCAAATTCAATTTCATCAATTCCTTTTTAGGTCAAGGTTTGGTGTCCCCCCAAATCATTTTGAGCTCTTACGCCCATGCATACTGTAAATTCATTCTGCCTGTCATAAAGCTCAATCGTTTGGTGTCTCGATGTAAATTCTCTATCCAAAACTTAAAGTTAATTTTTTTCCAACACTTTTAGCTTTTTAAAATCTTTGCTTATGCATTAAATGCCCGCCTATGTTTTTCTGCACTTAACGATCAGCTTCTTCAATAGTACTTAAAGTCACTGAAGCGATTGAGGTCGATTCGATTTGTGATAAACCAAACTAAAAGCTTTGGTATGCGAAGCTTTATAACTGATTGACAATTCGCATTGATTAATTGATTAATTGATTTTGTCTTGATGCGTTTTCTTCTTCGTTTCACAAAAAGAGCTGGTGAAGCGACATCGAAAGAATCCGCACCCGCTTTGCTGTCAAGAATGTTTCTACATTCTCGAATTGTAAACGGGCAAACTAGTTCAAGCTTAAACCCGGCCCTAACACAAAAATATAAGCCCGAACTCGGCCCGAACCCGAAAACCAATTTGAATCCCAAGTTATGCCCGAAAAAAAAACGAAAGTTAAGTTAGATTTGAAAAATTTAGCAATGTTGCCAAGTTATTTTAATTATATTTTTGTGCACCTAAAACAAAAAGTACGCCTCAGGTCTGAATTAAGTTCGAAGTTTAGTCAACTTTAGGCCCAAACCCGACCCGAACCTGGCAAGAACCCAAAAAGCCCTGCCCGACTTACAACCCTGCGACAGGCATTTCCTTTAAATTTGTTGTAATTGAATTGCTTGTTTATTGCATATTATTTGTCCTCCTGATATCGGACTGGATGAAACGCTGACCATAGCAGGTGATCCGAACACTTTTTATTGCGATAACTACCTTCATGCTTAGAGGAATTCGACCTGCTTGGAAGTTTCCAATGGTCCGATGTTTCTGTGAATTTCTTCTAATTGTTGTTCACTGAATTTGAAGCTTGTTCGAAGCCACCAAGAAGAGATAATCATTGTAAAGCGTCTTATCAAAGGACGCAACAACGTGACCAGGGTGCCGGCTGAACCCAGATTACGCAATCAGAGTCGTCGCTCAAAAGAAGTCTTTTTCTTTTGGCCACTCTGCCGATGTCATCTTTATTAACTAAATTGCCTTGGCCTGAAAACAATGAAGAACTCTTTTGTGTTCGAGTCAAGATGCAACCTGCCCACCTGTTTACCACACACCGTGGAGGCTTTACGCTGTGGCTTGTAATGCTGAACGTCAAACAGGTAAACTGTCAATACTAACTTTTATAGTCTTTGGTTTGACCCGACTGAGAATCGAACCCAAGCCTGCCACTTTCTTGTTTAGATATGAGATTTTCCCAATAAAATTATCTGCTTCTTCAAACCCACTAGACAGAGATAACAATTATCAAAAACCAGTTACCAAAAGACACAGCAACGGATAACATTCAACTGCGAGTTGAATAAGGCCGTGCAAGTGGAGTTGCAGCGGTGCCCAAGTTAGTGATTAGTTGGGGTTAAAAATTGCACACTGCTCTTTAACTGCTTTCTGTCGCGTCAACTTTAGAGGAAAAAAGTTCTTGAAATTTTTACATTAATAAAACTAAACTAACATTATGACTAAATTCATTCGATCCTCGTCGATTTCAGTTTCAACACTTCAGTTTGGTTGCAGTTAGGGAATAAATACAATTAATTATCTGTCATTAAATTGCTTTTTTGCTATGATTAACAATAAAAAGTGTCTGCTTGTCAACGAAGAGAAAAATATACTGTATGAAGATACACCTGTAGCAATCAAACTTGTATCCGCATAAACGCTTCCTGTGTAAATTCCTGAAATTTGTTCAATCATATGCCGCGTCCAAGTGTTGCCTGACCCAGGAAAACTGACCAAGTCAGTCCGGACATGCTTTGATGTTTTAGAAAGAAATCCCAAAGGTTTACATCTCCCATCCTCAACAAGAGTTTTGTAAACCTTCATTGAACTTTCTTCACATTTTTCTGTAACATGGGTCCAGTTAAGCCTATAAATGATAAAGAAAAAGAATATTTCATCGGAAATTTTTCTACTTTTTTAGTAATTCTAACCCAAACGTAACTCAAATTTAAATTGTTGCTCCAAAAATTACCCCAAACCTAACAAAACCCAAATTCCAACTCAAACCCTAGTCTTGACCCTTGGAAAAGTAAAATAAAAAATGTGGTGATGAATAAAATATTCCGCATTTTCGTTTCATTTTCTGTAGCTTAAAAATCTTTGGTGAAATGGTCACTCGTAATTTTAAAAGTCATCTTAAACAGCAGTCTAAAAACATCAAAATGAGCCACAAAACAAAACTAAATTTTTTAAGTTGCATTTGGGCGAATTCAATTCAAATTTTTTAAGTTGCATTTGGGCGAAAGTGAAAAATGTTATTTCTTTTGAATAAAAAAAGTAATTTTGATCATCAAACGGCATAAGAAAACGAATTTTGCTGATGAAATTCAAAATTATTTGAAGGAGTGTGGAGAGATACAAAACTGTAAGCATATTGATGACTATGTTAGCTTGCAGAAGAAAACCAGCCAAGCGTTGACAACCAATAGTTTTTTGATCTATAGTGATGGTCAAGGTTGGTTAATCTTCAAGTTTCTCAAACATTCTGAGACTTTTTGGTCAAAACCTCCGATAAATCTTCTCCTTTAGCAGCAGCAAATAGCCACAGAAGGAATTTAATAGAATGGAAAATCAAAATCGAAAGAATGTGTTGAAGTCTTTGGAAAAAAGATGTACGTCAGTTAAAAATCTCAAATTTATTGCATGCTGGGTATGATTCAAATTACAGAACTCTTCAAAAAAGTTTAAACTATGGGAATGATTATTTCACCGAAAATTTTTTAATTAAAAAAAATAAAATGAAATGAGGAGTATTCTTTCGCGCAGTTTTTATTCGCTTTTTAAGGGTCAAAGTTAGGATTTGGGTTCGGCTTGGGTTAGGGGTTAGTTTAAGAGTAAGGATTTGAGTTTGGATTAGATTTGATGCAGAATTAATAAAAAAGTTGGTAAAAATTTCCGGTGAAACAGTTTCTTCTTTAAACTACCAAAACACCTTGGATCAGCCCGAATGTTTTGCAGTCCCAACCGAACAACCAAATAAAATAGCTGGTGTTTCAGCGGAGGTTTTTCTACAATTGTCATGGCGTTCTATGTTTAGACATATTCCGGTATATTTTAACGCACAGTATGTACCGAGGTTTTTGTTGTCTACATGCTACAATATTTTATCTTAATGCAATAGATCTGTGAAATAGATGGTGACTTTGACTTACTCCTCCGTGAATCTGCCACATACGCAAATTGAAGTGGCATCATCAAAAAAAGCGAGAGGCTGTTTTATTACGCCGCAATGCAGTATGCAGTAAGACGATGATAGATTTTGTTGCTTTTCAATGCAATTCGAGATCATAAGCTTCTTTTTTTCATTGCTTTCAAGGCATTTTATAAAATGCGTTTCTGGCAAACTTTTTAATTCTCCTCCTGCAAAGAAGCGCAATTTAAAGTAAAACGTTTACAAACTGGAAGTTGTGGGTTTGTAATCATCGACTGGCTTGTTGGCTATCAAAGGGGTTGGAGTAGCCAGCTAGGGTTATCAGCAAAAACTAAACAATCATCTAAAACATGCTTTTACCAAATTTCAGCATTCTACAACTTATTGTTTCTGAGATATTTCAAAGTTTAGAAGATCTCTCCAACAGTGTTGCTAGTTAAAATTCGACCTTTTCTAAAACAATGTTTAAAACATTTTTCACAATTGGTTTGGAAACACTAGAATGCAAGGTTTCCCCACAAATTAGGGTTAACTTACAACAGAATTATTCGTGCAAGTTAGGTAGGATAACCCAAATCCTAAAAAAGTAGACTTTTTTTGCCAACACTACTGGGGAGCAGGCCCGGCGCCATGCGGGGGCATTTTGAAGCTGTTCCCCCTCCAAATCACTGCTTGTGCCCTCTGAGCGTGAGTAAAGTCTCGTTCCAGGACGAAAAACACGAGTAAACGCCAAGACGAAGCCTAAGATTTCCCGCCGAAGACTTTTTTGGTCTTTAAAGCTGAATTTGTAAACAAGAACCGAGATCCACACCATAAGATTCCGTCGCGCCCCGCCAGGCAATGAACGTGCTCCCCCATCCCCCCACCGAGAATTGTACTCCAAAAGGAGGAAAACGGCCCGCATCAACGGGGCGCAATTTGGGATGAAGACCTTTTTTTTGGTCTTCACTCCCAATTTGAGAAAAATATTTATCCGCTCACCCAAATATTTTTCTGTCCCTTCTTTCCAGTCACGCTGCTCTGGCGCCGGGCCTGCTGGGGAGTTTCACTGACGAACATTAAATACAAACTGCAAATTGTGTGATGACGTCATTTAATGCACATTTTGTAATCAATGATTTTTTTTGCTAGCCTAGTATGTTGTTAATAGCAACTGCTGTACAAGGCTGCTATTTTTGTGGTATAGGTTATTGTGACAGACAGGAGGTGATGTAACTCGTGAAGTGATTCATTTATTTTTTGACTTCTTTTTAAATAGATATACAAAAATACGATTTGGTGATGTTTTCATTTAGTGATTCGGGCTGTTCTGCTCTTGGTGCGACATCATCCGCTGTATCATATCCGTAAGTCGCTCTTTTTGATAATGTTCGTTAAACTTACTTGTCTTTTGACTGTTCTCACAAATGTTGTTCATGATTTCCATAATATAAGTCAAATAAGATGTTTTTGACGTTTGCGGGCCAGAATTTTAATGTTTAATCGTTTTGCGTACTTCTGGCCTAAAAGCTTCCGCGCTGGTAGCCTTTAGGCCAGAAGCATGCAAAACTATTAAATATTGTTGATTCATGCGTAATAATCAAAGACTCTGCGTGCCTGACCACACCAACGCTAAGCGCCCTTTTTCATCTCCGTGTGCAAGAGCTTCGCCAGACTGGGTCACAACAACTGGGAGGCGGCTTGACCCCAATGGTAAGCAATGTGTAAAGTGTTTTTCCCGAGGAAACTACGACGCATTGTAAGGGTACTAACTACTAACCACATCAACGCTTTTCCAAGGAAAACCTTACCAACCGAGCTTTTACCGCCTCCACATAATAGTGATAACTTAAAGACCTAACTAATCCCCACACGGCAGAATTTATAAGATCCGGAATCTGACCACCTAGTGCATAATTTCATCAATGATATAATTTCTAACGTAATATCATACGATTTTAGAATAACGGACAAGCGAAGGACATATCAATAGGATTTAATACTCGTTAATCTCGTATAACAACCACTTCTTTGATTTTGACCCGCGTAATTGAATCATCTCCAACGCAGCTTTGCTGTACTGTACAGTACACAAACTTTTATCATGTTGTAGCAAGAAGCCGTAACTAACTGTACAGTACATTAACGTGCTTACAGGCCCGGCACCAGGATAGTGTGACTGGGGGGGCAGAAATAAATTTTGGAGGGGCACGAAAAGTTTATGTATGTGAATTCAAGAGGGGCACGGGGGCACGAGAAATTTATCTCAGCCTGGATCAAAGGAACAAGGTGAAGACCAAAAATTCAGCCGGATTTTCCGGCCAAAATCAGAAATTCAAACAGTTTTTCCGGCCGAAAACAGGTGATCTCCAAAAAAAAAAGGTCTTCACTGAAATTCAGAGTAATTTTTCGGCCGAAATCAGAAATTCTAACGGTTTTTCCGGCCGAAAACGTGTGATCTCCAAAAAAAAAAGGTCTTCATCCCAAAAATGTCATGAAATCCGGTGCCAGTTCACCAAAACTACGAAACTACCGCTGGCAAACATCAATTTGGGCCTCGATTTGCACTCCAGTAGCCCCGAGCCTGTTAATTTCTTCGGGGCTCAGTCCTCGCTTGGGGAGGCACAATTTTCGTTTGGGGGGCACGAACAGTCATTCGGGGGGGCACGGCCCCGGAATGCCCCCGGGCGCGGGCCTGCTTGCTTATTTCATCTCAGTTATTGAACTTTTTCGGGGTCTCTCATTAGGCTCGCATCAGGACCGAGATACAAAAGTAGAATTTTCAAGTTCACGCTCATATCAGCAAAATTATCGTTCATAAAATTAATTTTCTACTCTCAAAAACAAAATAAAAACACGCTATTCTTTTGAATTTAAACTTCAAAGCTATAAAATGTCATAATAAAGCCCTGCTCACTGGAGAAAAAATCGTAAGCGTACTAGCGGAATTTTTGTTTGAAATAAACTAAAAATACGCTCGTACGCTCTCGATTTTACGATCAGTGTTCGAGATCTAGCCTAATACTAGCAAAGAATATTTTGCTGTTAATCTTCAGCTACCTTTCATGCAGGGTGTTTTCATCCAGTACCAGTCCACGTTCGTTTCACTTCCACAAGTTTCGCTTTTGTTGCCCATGCAAGGAGAATTACACTTGTTCATTTCAACTTGATCAGTGTATGGTACAGTAACTGTCAATTCTGACGAGATTAAGCAAATGCATTTGTGGCCCTCTGTTATTCCTGCGTACCGGTAGTTTTCTTTTTTGCTATAGAAATTATACAAATTCATACTAAGGAAAAATGAATGTAAAGGAAATCAAATATTTTATAAAAATGAATACCAAGTTTAATCCATCTTGAAGCTAAACTAATATGCCAGCTCATGGAGTTCTTCGGGAGAAGAACGGTTGGTCAGGAAAACTTTTGAACTATAACGAAGAGAAAATAGAGACTTGCATGACTGGTCGGATGCACTTTAGGCCGCTTCCGAGTGGGCCAGGGTCTTGGTATCAGCACGAATAACTAAAATTAAACTTTCATTCTTCACGTACTTTCAATTTTTAGTCCCTGATTCTAATTTCAAATTTGAAACATTATGTTATTCTGGCAGACACCCCTGATGATCCCGGTTGCGAGTGAAACAGACTTGTAAGGTTTTAAATCCTTAAGTTGTTTTTGTTGCAAGTAGGAGAAGGTGGGGTAATTTGCCTGTTTTTTATTTTTTTTAATTTTTAAATATTGTTGTCATTGTAAATGCTATTAGAAAATCACGTAGATCCTCTTAATCTCTAATGCTTTGGCTTTGATTTAGCATTCTTCTTATTTTAAAATTTTCTTAATTTTGCACGCAAAGTTAACTTAAAAATGTTCACTCAAACTGACCAACATGCCCCACTGGTAAGGTGAGTAAGCCAGTTCTTGAGGGTAAGTTGGTCATATCACTTCTTAAAAATAAACAAAAATTAATTGTCAACACAAAGATCACAATAACGAATATCAAAACAATACGAAAAAATTCTCAATTGCACTAGCAGATACTTCTGTACTAGCCGTTCTGTAGAGCCAAGTAAATGTGCAATGGCTCGTAGCAGCAACTGCGCATAATGAATTTGTGTTGGGCTACAAGCTTAAACAGCCAGTTTGATTCCCAAGACGTGCAGTGTTATACTATATGGTGCTTTTTTTGTAAGTTTTGCCTCAGTCAGGTAAATTGTAAAAAACCTATTCAAGCATCAGCATGGCTCTGCATAGTGTTTAAATCAGATACAGGTTTTTTTAATAACGTGGTAACGTTTAACTCACCATAGTTCTATATAAAGTTAGTCTAGGCTCAAGAAGATGAAAAGAAAGCACACAAACAATAAACATTGTCAATTTACATTCATCGGTGTCGTGGCAATAGTAGCTCGCACGAAATTTAGGACTTCTTTATTAACATTCTATAGTCATAAAATAAATCGCTGAAGAATGTCAATGCGCAAGCTGTGGGCACAATTTTGACTAAAACTTTTGGAACACGACAATTTGTTTCCTGGAAAGCTGTCCAGATCGGTCACAGATGGTAGTGACCAGTACTTCAATTGTAGGGGGGACGAGGGGGGATGCGTCCCCCATCGAGAGTTAGCATCCCCCCATCGAGATTTTGCGTCCCTCCTTCGAGATTTAGGTGTCCCCTCATCTAAATTTGAGCGCTGGATGATCAGACAAAAAAGACCTAATTCTTCATCTAGTTTTGGCGAAAAAACACTTCAATTTTCGGGAAAGAACTTTTTTTTGTGTTCATTCAATTTCGGCGACGGAATTACGTTTTCTTCACTAAAGTACTTTCGCATGCCAATGCGTTTGGTCAGGGCTGCAAAAGCGTCCCCCATGCAAAATTTTACAATTTAAGAACTGGTAGTGACCAACTTACTCCACTCAGTAGCAATATTGGAAATAGCCTTACAGCAGCACGAAGATTACCGTTTAGAACAATAATTGTTTGAAGCCATGTTTTGGATGAAGTTAATTATATAAGAGAATTTGATTTAAGAAAAGTTAGTATTAAAGGTCCTTTTCTTCCTACTTGTGAATTTGCCAACCAAGGTAAGAGTTTTGTAATGTGTTCTTTTCCAATTTCACCTATTTTTGAAAAAAAATTTAAGTTTTCTGCATTTTAAGGTTTGGAGATATGTTTACTTTTTTGGTTGCTTAGCAACGCATTTAATAATTGAAAAAAAATATATTTTTTTTGTAGGAGTTTATTATTTTAAACAACTTTTTTGTATAGTTTTTTCTGATGTTGTGGTGGTGTAGATAAAACAAGGTTTTCAATATATTTGCTTTGCGAAAGAGGTTTTGCTATATGCAGTACTATATTTTCTTTAATTTCGCTGTTATTGGAGTCCATTTTATGTTCCTTTTAATTTGATTGAAGTAATAGTCTATTTAGGTTTTATGATGATTTTGGTTTCAAAGTATACGCTGATTGTTTTTAGATCTAACTGATGATGCCCCGCTGGGGTGAAATCGATTTTAATAAATAAAATAGTGGTATATAATTTACGACTGATTTCGTATATGCCCGATAAGCTTGTGGCTATATTATTTCATTTATTTTAGAACAATAAAGTAGAAGGAATTCATTGCTGAAGCACTTACCAACTTTTGACTGAAACTTGCTTTTCCAATGTTTTACAAAAGCAACCAAAGCTGATGCTGAACTGAATTTTTCAAAATCCAAGTTACCATCAAACACCCGTTTTTATAAATATCTATTTTCTTTGCTTGGAAGGAACTTATCTGACTTGGTGTGGTGGTAGGTTTTAACAATGGGATTGGTTGTGCAAGAGCACGTGACTAATGGACTGCTAATTTTCGACAAAAAGGCGATGGCCTACTTGCCTTTCTGGCCAACGTACACCATCTTACCCTACTGTGTTGCGAGATTTACTGTCAGCAGAATTGACAGTAAATGTACTGCCACTATCCACCTTCACGCAAGTTTTTTCAAAGCAAAAAAATTTTTGAACTTACTTTGATGAGCAAATTTCAAAGCATTGTTGTCTTGTCATGGAAGAGGTTATTATCACGGTTTTTTTCATTGCATCTTTTTTTGGAATGCATCCCAGGTATACAACTGCGCAAGACATACGATTTACCAATTAAATAAAAATTGAAAATAGCGCGCTTTACCTAGTTTAAAAAGGTACTGGTATTTTAGATCACAATTTCAGTTACATTGTATTGTAGCGTTTTCACAAATCGAAATCTTTTCTTATACTCGCTGTAGTACGCCAATGCGTGTAACGAGTTGGCGGCGCCCATCTCCACGTCATTGCTCCCAGGCAACACAGCTCCTTTCTAAAAAATGTCGCAGTGGTAGCAAGCCGTTGACAGCACTGTTTCTGATTTGACAGGCCTGAGATTTGAACCGCGCGGCTCCCGCTCCAGAGACGAACGCGTTACCGCTCAACCAATATGTTCAATTGTCCACTTTTCAAGCTAATTCTTGGTTGCGGTGACCGTTTGATACTAAGTGATGCAAACAAAATGCCGAACCACAAGAAGTGCGCTAATCAAAAACTTGAAATGTTAGCGTTGTTTTTTGGCAGCATCAATACAAAAGTACGGTTCGTTTATGATTTGGCAATTTTTGCCATGCCTCAGTAATACCTAAGCACTGGAACCGAGAACGGCCTTAAAAACGAAAACATAAAAACGCTAATAAGGATATCATCAAGAGATGAATAGACAATGTGACGATGCCCGAGATTATAGAAATGCTTTTTAAGGAACTGAAAAATACCTCAAGGCACAAGGCAGGGCCTTGCTGTCTGCTGCGAATGTTGTCTAGAAATCCCTGCGCGTATCTTAGATTTTGTTAAAAGGGAGAACTTGAGAGGGTCTTGAACTCAAAGTTGAAATTCCTCTGAGTCGAAAAATGCATTTTGTGGAAGGTGCGTTGAGCAAATTGTTGCACCACTGGTGTACCGCAAGTTTGAATCGGAGCCTCCAGCCACCGAAGGCAATAAAATCTTTTGTAATTTTTTTGGAGAAATAAGCGTTTTAACTTCATTTGGGTGATATTTTGCGCGTTTTTGAAACAATTTGAAATAATTAAATCGCTGAGATTTGAAAGCCATTTGCCAGTATTAAATTACTCAGCCCATTTTGCAGCATTCCCATTAATTACAAATCAAGTCCTAAACACCTTTAAAAGCTTGCATATTTAGGTTGAATTTTCTAAGAAATTTAGATAAAGGGAAGAGATTCAGCTTCTTAATTTCTTCTAATTGCGCCATTGTTTGAAGTAAATGAGCCGATTGACCTTCTAATATCAGTCAAAAAATTTGGTGCTGATAATTTTTGATTTGTTAAATGTCTATTATGATTTGGCAATTTTTGCCATGCCTCAGTAATACCTAAGCACTGGAACCGAGAACGGCCTTAAAAACGAAAACATAAAAACGCTAATAAGGATATCATCAAGAGATGAATAGACAATGTGACGATGCCCGACATTATAAAAATGCTTTTTAAGGAACTGAATTGCGATCTGAATTGTGAGAATTGCGATCTGAATAATGACAGCAGGCCTTGATGCCGTTACTGAGATTGAAATTCTCTTTGCAGTGTAAAGTGCGATTTTGCATCAAAATATGTTAAATCTCTCCAAAATGTTAAGCCTGTTACTTCTTTTAATAATATTCTTACCTTCACAGTAATACGATTCTCTCAACGTCTTTTTTTCGGGCAGTCTGCGAACATATCATGAAAAAAAATCATTATTTCTTTGAAAGGCAGATTTTTCAAATGGAGATTAATAAGGCCGGTCTACGCGGCGCGCACTGTAAAATCTTGAGCATACAGTACAAGCACATTTTAGTTTATTTCAAACGTGGGTTAAAACGACGTACTGCCTTACAAGCGAGTAAGCTGCCACGTGGTTAAAATAAACCAAGGATATATGCTCGTGCCCTCACGATTTACGCCCAAGCTTTATCAAATTTTTCAAAGGCATAGATTTGCAAGAATATTATAGCAGCGCCCGCTGGGTCCAATAAGAAGTAACGGCGTGATATAGCACGAGTTAAAGAAGAAAACAATAAAACTGAAAGAAACTTCGGAGCAGAAGAACGGGACGATGTGAAGAGCTTGGACAAAAAAAAACAGAGCCAAGATAAAACGAAACATTCTATTTACGAGACGTTTCGACTTAAACAAAAATCATTAGCAATCTATGAAAATCATGACGTTAGAATTGTTGAAAGACTATCAATATAGACCAAAACCATAAACCGGAGGTAGTAGTTAATAATTGGGTCAAGGGTAAAATCTGAAAGAATCAAAATGTAAAATCTAACCAAAATAGAAAGGAATGGAAAAACAATATAATAATTTGCTACAGATAACCAAAATTTAATCAATTTAGGCAAAACTAACACCCTCAAACTACGGTGGTAAAAACATATATATCTACTAAACTTACCTTGGGTATCGGTGGCAAATTATTAAATTGTTTTTCTATGTGAATACCTGGTTTCCAAGTGAAGTGAATACCTGGTTATTAACTACCTCTTTTTAAATCTGTGCTGCACTGTCAATAAAATTTGGCGCTAAAATGAAAGATCTACGGGTCAAACTGGCCATTCACTTACAGTTTACAGACAGGACTAGTTACTGAACTAATCAAGTACACTTAGTGCCTTCGAGAGGGAGGTTCAGGGGGTACACCGTACTTGGGCCCGGGCCTGGGGGGGTCCGGGCTCAAGGGGCCCGTAAGAGTTCAGGTTTTCGTGTTAAGTTTTGGTATCGCACCATAACACCGTAATCAAACTTGCCTACAGCAAAAATATCAGTCAGCCTATTCAGTACTGGTAATTGATCGTTATTTTTGCTACACAGCCTTTAGGGCTTTCAATACTGTCCGATTTGAGTAAAAAAGAGGAAAATAAATTAAAAGCCATACACCTGCACCGAAAATAACGCTTTGTGACATTTCTCTGACTTGAAAACCCTAATTCTACGGTATAACAATGTACGAGGGCCCACATTTCCAGAGACCAAAAGTATTTCAACCTCAGAGAGCGGAGTCAAAGTTGACATACTATACTACTATCATTAAGTAACTCACTCTATCTGTATGAGTTTAATAGGTACTTGGGTTTGTAAAGCCTATGATTGCAGATGACTTCTTAAAACTTTTATCAGTAAAATATTTGGATTTGCAGTATTAAAGTCATTATATTGTATAATATTGTGTCATCATTTCCCACTTCACATACTTTCTTTCATGTATATCACGTTTTCTGCTTGTCAGTTTAAGCAAGTTTGGTGCTGGGATGTTGATCAAATTCTGTATTTTACCGTCGAGAAACACAAAAAGTGCTAAAGCTTCCGGGGTTCTGCCCCGGACCCCGCTTGGGGAGCTCACAGCGCTCCCCCAGACCCCCAAGCTTGGTTTAAAGCAACTTTATGCTAGATGTGTTTTTCATAGGTCCTAACTGTATGCAAATATCGTTATCCCCTCACTTTTAAACGACGATCTTCGCCTATCGAACAAAAAATGATTTAACGGCATGGGCCCCCGATAAGGCTTGAGGGGCCAATAAGATTTGGGGGCACGGTATCGACCTTCGTGCCCCCTGGAAAATTTTCTCTCTGAGGCTCTGGGTACACTTATGGAACAGTAAAATTTTCGAGAACTAAAAGACTCAAAAAATCAGAGTTTTAAAATTTTTCTCAAAAATTAAGGGTGCTCATTAAACTTTACACTTTTGCATTTACATCATAAAGATAGTTAAGTGATACGCAAAGCTTTGAAGGAAACTATATGTTAAAAGCTTTGAAAAAAAACAAAGCCAAGATAAGATGAAACATTCTCTTTACGAGACGTTTGGATTTAAACTAAAATCATCATCAAGCTTATTCAAGTGACTTAGAATAATATTTTTATTTCAATAAGATTATTATTTGAATAAGATTGATAATAACGTCTCGTAAATGTGTTAGAATGTTTTATTTTATTTTGGATCCGTTTTTTTTTTTTGTCAAAGCTCTTCACATCGGCCCGTTTTTCTTCTCCAAAGTATACGAGTACGTGAAAACTGTATGGATTCAAAAAATAGTTGCAGTGTATGATTTTTTCAACTCTTTTCTTTTTGATTGTTTATGTGCTAGTATAATACTTGATGTTTCAATCAATTTTCTTAATACTTTATGTATTTTTTTGTCCACATCAGGGTGAATTTTCCTCCACTAATATGCAAGTGCTACAATAGCTTAGTTTTCAGCGCTATTTGATACAAAGCGAGTAATACCTCTCTCTTGGTTTTTCGTGATAAATCCCTTTAGAAAAAAAATTTTCAAATTAACTTGACTTCGAGTTAAATTTATTCTCAAACAACTCCTAAAATTTTCAAGTTGGTAAGGTAACGGGAAGTTTCGGAACGTTTTTTGGCTCCATTAAACTTAACTGACATCACAAAACGTATTTCTGGCATAATCACGTTGACTTAGGCATTTAACAATTCAGCATCAAAAACAAATTTATGCACAAAATTTAAGCCACCTATGCTGTCATTGCAAAAATGACGTCAGTTTTCGAAGTAATAGTCGTGACGTCACTATGATGATACCATCAATTAAAAACTGCCTATTTTAAAAACTTTTAGTGAACGCCGAGCCGCATGCCAAATTTGTTGTTCCCATAACTTTTGGGTTAAAAATTAGATATAAAGGCATTTTTGCCTCCTCTCGTTTAAACTGCGTTGCTAGCAAACTGTTCAATCACGCCAGTCCAATGTTGCTGGACAATGATCTTGTCGCAGCCTTTCGTCCGAAAGACTGCAACTAATGCTATTTAATTGCGACCCCGTCAGTTGTTAATCTAGTCAATTTAGTGCATCATTTTAAACAAAAATAAAATAATTAACCAAAAGTTACTCAAGCCACAATACTGGCAAGGATTGCTTTTTAGACGCTGAAATAGTCGATACCAAAGCAAAATGACTTGGGCTCCGCAATCATTCTTTTGATTATAATGCTTCGATCCAGCACTAGCATACTTTCTTAAATGGGTTTTTTCGACTTACTGTCACTTACGTAAACTCGTGTTTCTTAGTAGAGTTTTCAGATTTTGCTTTGTTAGGTTGAACACTGCAAAGCAATGAGATAGACTTGACCGATCTTGATCTTTCGCGAAATACAATAAAATAATAATATGGTAGAAAAGTAGTTGCAATCAAAAAGGGCAACCAACAAGTCTTCAAAAGCTTTAGCAACATGACAGTAGAGAAAACTCGCATCTCGAAATAAATAAACAAACGCCTATGCACGCATAATACTACACTAATAGCTAGAAAATATACATTCTAGATAACTTTGATATCCCATAATTTTTTTGTAGTGGATAGCAGCTTGAAATTAATCAATATTTTTTGAAAGGGCATTCAGGGCATTTTTATTTTACAAAAATTTACTGTGAAACCATGGTGAAACAACTTGGGCAATTTTTTTAAATTTTTCGCACCAATTTTGATTCTCTTCGGCCAAGAAATTATAAGATAATGGCAATTATTTTTCCTCTTACACAAGGGAGAAACGCTTTCCGAACAACATACCAAACCGAACGGAAGTGTGTCAAAACTGTTCCAAAATGCCTAACTACAGCCAGTGGCGGATCCAGAAAATTTTGGTGGGGGGGGATTTTATGCACAAAACCTCAAAAATTCGAATGTCTTCACAAAAATTGAGAGCGATTTTTCGGCCGAAATCGGAAATTCAAACAATTTTTTCGCCCAAAATCAGGTGGTCTCCAAAAAAAAAAAAGAAAAGCTCTTCACCAAAATTGAGAGCGATGTTTTGGCCGAAATCGGAAATTCAAACAATTTTTTTTCGGCCGAATTCGGAAATTCAAACAATTTTTTCGCCCAAAATCAGGTGGTCTCCAAAAAAAAAAAAAAAAAAAAGGTCTTCACCAAAATTGAAAGCGATTTTTCGGCCGCATTCGTTACGTTTAGGCTGGTGGGGGGGTATGCATCTCGAAATGGAGCCGAATTATTCGAAATAGAGGCTGTTTTTTCGGCCAAAATCGTTACTTTTAGGCTGGTGGGGGGGATGCATCCCCCCCATCCCCCCCATCCCCCCCCTAAATCCGCCACTGACTACAGCTGCAGCTGTCAAGGCAGTGGCTTTGTAGGTACCTGATGATAACCCTTGCAAATCGAATACGAAAAATGTTAACTAAAATGCTTTGAATTGAAGTTTGCAATAAATTGCATAATTACGTGAAAAACTAGGTCTAAATTAATTGTGCAATAATTGCAAAAACTTTCCGCACTGGCTCACCAAAAACTGGAATCTTAGCCAAAGATCTAGCCAGCTGCAATGCTTTAGCCTTCAACATGCAATCATTTCTTGGGATAGGTCATTTCTAGTAAGTAATGGCCACAATAGGCAATAGGCCACTTTGCCTAAAACGCTATAATCTTATCTTGTTTCCGAATACTTTGCTAACCTTGGTGGCCAAAACGCTGTAGGAAACCATAGAACCTGTTTGAATTCAGGCAGCAGTTGTTCCACTAAATCATTTATCTACATCTTCAGCACTCATCTAGCTCCAAGAAGCCCGGTACTTAGCAAGACTCGAAATAAGAGGCACTTACAAAACTAAGTTATTATGCAATCGACTTGAAACAAGATGGCCAAAATTTGAATTCTAAGAGGAAAACATGAAATTTTTTTCCTTAGTCTTTCTCAACCTGATGAATTGCAAAAATTGTAATGGGGTCATATTGGTAAAATTATTTTTTAAGACTTTTCCTCTGTTTTTCAAAATTAGTGTTGAATGTCTTTTTGAAAGGGCTTTCAGGTCGGAAATTCTTTTGTTTGATTTTATCTCAAAAACCCGAAAAAGCCCAAACCCGAAAAATTAAATGAAGCTTCAAAACCAGGAACAAAAAAGTTCGAAAGTTGAGTAAGATCCAAAATCGAATACGGTATTGCTCCTTTCTTTTAAATAACTTAAACGAGGACTTAAGGCCAAATCAATGGGGGTACCTAAAGTTAGGCCAATTGCCTAATACTAGATTGGCATTGACTTCATCCTTCTTGACCAAGCCGTTCCAAAGATATTCTACTTCAAACAGGACGTAGGGGCCTCTAATAATCAGAGGTGGAGTCCTCGAGGACGTCCTTGGCCTCGAGGACACATTTTGAAGTCCTTAGCCTTGGCCTCGGCCTCGAGCGTTCCTGTCCTTGGCCTCGAGAGTGTCTGTCCTAGGAAAGACTGTCCTTGGCCTTGGCCTCGGATTTTTTTTGTGTCCTTGGCCTTGGCCTCGAGCCTTGTGTCCTCGACTCTATTTCTGCAAATAATATAGTTTTTTAATAATCTTAATTGGCTACTCTGACGTTGATAGCCTCGTTAGCGACGCCATCTCAGTTCTAACCTAAAGCAACGCCGCTGTTAGGCTACTGCATTGAGACGTTTTGACGCGCACTAATCAGTTTGATCTTGTCAGCAGAACAAATCCCAGAAGGGCAAACTGTTCGGTAGTCTAGGTAACAAACGCCTAAGAACAAGTGAAAGTAATGGTAGTAGGCCATTGTTTGTAACTTAGTTGGAAAGTTTATTCTAGGGTCACAAAATACTGTTAGCAAATACGATAGGCCTACTCAAGTAGCCTTCTGGTTGTCTTATTATCAGGTATGAGTTTGTACTTAGTAGCCTTTTTTCCACCTTGGCTCTGTTGCGCTGGTAAGATCAAACGTTATTAATGCGCAGCGTAACAACTCAATGCAGGAGCCTAATAGCGGCATTGCTTTTGGCTAGAACTGGGATGGCGTCGTTAACGACGCTAAGGTTATTAACGTCATAGCATAGACTATCTGTTAGTAGACTGGAAATGGACAGTTTCAGAAACAGAAACAGAAGTTTATTTGTCGCCACTCGCGTCAAAAAACAAACAAAAAACAAAGTCAAGGATTTGACAAGCAAATTAGGTACACGAATGGACACTGGGAGGCTGCGAAGGGACCTTCTCGGTCTTCGAGTCGAGCAGCCACCCGGATTGCTTTTTAACGGTTTAATATAGAACAGACGGATAGAAGGTCGTAACCAAGTTGAATGCTGACCAGTTAACCGCAAATGTTCAAGATAAAATCAATTTATTTCTTTTAGATAAGCTTGCATTAAATGTGATTTCAATTTAATTTTAAAGCGTGACTTGGGTAGACTTTGAATTTCAACTGGAATTGAGTTCCAAACTTTTACACCTTGATATTTGATACTTCGCTGAATCCTGTTACTTTTATAGCGAGGTATATATAAATTGTTGGGGTTAGAAGAAGATCTTGTTGTACGAGTGTTGACTTGACCTACCTTTGTAAAAAAATTAGAGAAGGATTGTGGAAGGGTATTATGCATAAATCTATGTACGAATTTAGCAATTTCAAGTTTATATAAGTCGGGGAGTTTTAAAATGTTCAGTTTTGAATAGTATGGAGTAGCCCTATTGAGGTAATTTCCGCCACCGATTAGTTTAACCGCTTTATTTTGTAATATGTTAAGTTTTTCTATGTAAGAAGGGAAAGTTGAACCCCAGGCAACTAGTCCGTAAATCAAATAAGGATGAACCACAGCATAATATAATTTTAGAAGCGCATTTTGAGGTAATACTGGTTTTAGTTTAAACAATATAGCTAAGGACCTAGACAATTTATTTTCAATAACTTAAATGTGCTTGCGAAAGTTCAGCTTCAAGTCAAGATTGATTCCTAGATATTTAACACTATTTTCAGCACTAATAACGGTTCCATTAAGTTTAATAAAGAAGTCAGTTACATTTTTGTTCGATTTTGGAGAAATTGCAAGAATATGACATTTTTGTGGATTGATGGTCAATTTGTTAGAGTTACACCATTTATTTAAACAGGAGGCCTGAGAGTTTAAATCATTTTGTAGGGTCAAGAGGTTTGAATTCCTTAACATAAGGCAGGTGTCGTCGGCAAAAAGTGTTGTAGAACCCAGGACAGCATTAGGTAAGTCGTTTATATAAATCAAGAAAAGTAAAGGACCAAGCGTTGAACCTTGAGGTACGCCGAAGCTATTATGCTGTAGATCTGAATTGACACCATTAATTGAAACAAATTGTTTTCTTTCCAGGAACGATTTTATTAGTTGAAGACTTGGACCACGGATACCATAATGCTGTAGTTTAGCAAGAAGAATTTGGTGACAGACTGTATCAAATGCTTTCGTTAAATCAAGAAACAGTATTCCCGTATAATTGTTTGCATTGATATTGTCGTAAGTGGCCGTTAAAAGTTCTAAGATTGCATGAATAGTAGAAATATTTTTTTGAAACCCATATTGTTGTGGGGCTAGGACATTATTTTTTGATAAGAAAGAAAAAATTCGTTTATATATCATTTTTTCAATTACTTTTGATATGCAAGTCAAAATTGAGATCGGCCTAAAGTTGCTTGGATTATCTTTTTTCCCTTTTTTGTGAATGGGAATAACTTTAGCAATTTTGCAGTTATCAGGAAAAATTCCATTTAAAAAAGCATAATCAATTAAAAAGCATAGGTAAGGAGCAATGATGGGTGCAGCCACGTTCAGAAAATAAGCAGGAATGTTGTCATAACCTCCAGCTTTGTTCGCGTTGAGGGAACCAATGCAGGCAATAATTTCATTAACTGTTGGAGGTTCAACAAAAATAGAATTTGGAACACGATGTCTTAAATATAACGAGTAGTCTACTGTTTGAAACAAAGAAACTTTTTTAGCTAAATCTTCCCCAACTGAGCAGAAGAAATTATTAAATTGATTCGCTTTTTGGAATAGTTTGGTTGGATCGTAGTTTTGTCCATTAAACATTTTTTTTGATGTGTCAGTATTGGGTAAGAGTGATTTTAAAGTTTCCCAGGTTTTTTTTTGATTTCCACTATGGTTCAGCAGTTCCTTTTCGTAATAAAGATGTTTGGCGCGGGTTTTCATTTTTGTCAATTTGTTCGAAAATTTCTTATAAAATATCTTTTGCTCGGGATTTCCATTTAAAAAATGAGTTTTATACAATTTGCGTTTCATGTTAATAGAACTCAGAAGTTCTGTTGTCAACCAAGGTTTTTTCTGCAGTCTTTTATGCTATCGAGAGACCTTTTTTAAAGGGGCATGTTTGTTGACAACTTGCCATATTTGGTCTACAAACATGTTAAATATTTCATTGAAGTTTTCGTTAGTTATAGAGGGTAATTGGATGAAAAAATCATTTAAGTTATCGTTCATATTATCATTGAAAACATTCGGATTAAATTTTGATTTATCGCGATAAAAAGATTGTCTAGACTCCGATTTTCGAGAAGATCGTATCGCGTCAATTTGACATAATATAGGGTAGTGGTCACTAATTTCAATTGTCTTCACGATACCAGGAATGAAGCAGTGTTCATAATCATTAGTTATTATGTGATCTATAATTGTTGCCGAGTTATCCGTTATTCTAGTTGGTTTTGTAATAAGAGGAAAAGCGCCACAAGAAAGCAACATATTCAGAAATCTTTTAGCTGATGGGGATCGATTAATTGAGGAAGAATTAATGTTTAAATCACCCAGAATATAAAAAGTTGAGTTATTATTACTAAATTTAGTCAAGCAAGTTGACAATTCTTCAATGAAGACATCAACGTCACTTGTAGTAGGGTGTCTATAAATGGTCCCCACTATATAAGAAGGTGCTTGATTGTTATCAGAGACAGAGATCCACAAAGATTCGGCATTGGCTAATTCATATTGCTCTGGGGAAACTTCGAATTTCACACTATCATGAATGTACATTGCAACGCCTCCTGCATTGGTTTTGCTGTTTGCATGAATAAAGCTGTAGTTATTTAATTCAATATTAATGAGAGGTTCATGCTTAATGCGGGTTTCAGACAAACAGATAATGTGAGGAGGTTGGTTTAGTGAGTCAATAAATTCGTAAAACAAGTCAAAATTTTTATGCAATGAGCCCACATTGACATAAAGTAATAACAAAGTATTTTTGGGTTCAGGGTTTAAATTTTTACAACTAGAATCAAGATATTCACATTTTCTAATTTTGCTTGTTAAATCGCTAAAAATATTGTCAGTAAGTTCGTTTTGGTCACGAAAAAATGGAGTGGCTGCCCGACTCAAACAAAGGAAATCCTGCAGATCTCCAAAATCAGAGCTTGCAATCGCCATTGATATTGATAAGCTAGAGAAACGGAAGAATCACAGTAGATCAAATTACAGCGAGCACACGCGGCTGCACACTTATAAAACATTGGAACTAAACCGGCAGTCAGTAACAGCCACTGTCTGTACACATGCCCACCTTTTAGCACCGATTCATTGTGTTTCGTATCCGCTCACAAACCGTGAGGGAAAAAAAAGGCAAGCTTATAGTCACTAGAAATAATTTATAATCAGGCTAAAAAAGGTAGGCATGTTAAGCGGCGTGAACAAAAATCAGCGTGAAATGAGCACTGGGCACTATGAGAAAGCACATGTGTACGCTAAAACGTTAAAAAAAACAAAAAAAAAAAACAAGACAAATCAGACATCAGGATAGATTATCGTCAAATCAATGAACAGGTAAGATTCAAACTCATAGCTGCCAACGTTCTATTCACCCCATCTGCACTAAACAAACATAACAAATAGACGGGTTAGAAAAAAAAAAAAAAATTAGCGAGAGCTAGGATCGACTTTATTGTCATTTATGAAAAGGCAATAAGATCCATTTGAGACTCCCCATCTGGTTCTATCACCAGCTTCACGAGCCTCTTTGAATTTGGACATTAAATTCATTTTCTGTTCGTAAAATTTCTGCGGCAAGTGTTCAGCAACAAATACTTTCTTAGGCTTCATTGTTTCTGTTTTGTAGTTTGTCCTAGCTTCGTGGTCAAACCGTTTCAGTGCTTCATTATAGGGTTTCAAATGCTTAAGGTTTGCCATAATAGTTTGCTTATCCATTACATTTGCCAGCTTTATTATAATAAGTCGGGTCACTCTTTTATCGCTTCTCGACACAGGGTGTTGTGGAAGACGGTGAATATCAACCAGTTGAATTTTTGTCGGATCTACTTGGAGGCCATTTAATAAAAAGTCATTAAAAATTTCACAGGTTTCTAATTTCGTTTCATTTTCGGTGCTTTTCTTTTCTTTTAGGCCATGAATTAGGAGGTTTAATCTCTTGCTATACGATTCACGCATTAAGGCTTCTTTTTCTAGTTTATCGATTTTTTTAGCAACTTGTCATAATCTTCTTGATCGGCTTTATCGTCAATTTGATGTTTTAAATCTGTTATTCTCTCGGCTTGCTCATGAAATTTTTCGTTTAACGTTTCATATTTAAGCTCAAATTTGTCCAATTTAGCTTCTAAACAATCAATCCTAGTTGTTAATTCTTGAATGGCTTTCAGTACTTTATCCATTATCCAACTTTGCTTCCATTTTCATCATGCAGTACTACAGCCAACTACCAGCTGATGAAGCTTTGCCTGAAAATTTGCAGCGCGAGGCGCGCTAAAATTTGATCAACTGCTACTTAAAAAAGAACGTCCGTTCGCCAGCTTGTTCTGAATCGAATGAGCTTGTTCTGAATCGAATGAGCTTGTTCTGAGTTTTGCCTTTTTTTCTTCACGGTTCATTTGTTCTAGAATGTGCCGACTCGTTCAATCAGCGTGACTTTATTCTTCAAGGTTCACGCGCTCCGCGAATATGTCCAATGAAATCAGGAGAATACCCGTAACCGCAAAAACCTTCGCAACAAGATCAGACTTTTTTTTCAATGCTCTTCTCTTTTTCTCCGCCCGTCTGTTTCTGGTCTACTACTTTAGGAGTCTATGGTCAGAGTTGCCAACTAAAATTATTAAAATTTATACAATTAGAGGCCCCTACGTCGCGTTTGAAGTAGAATATCTCTGGAACGGCTAGATAAAAAAGGATGAAGTCAACGTCAATATAGTCTAATACAATTCGGATAACTTTAAATACCTCCATTGATTTTACATTTAGTCCTCGTTTAAGTCTGCTGTGACAAAATAAAACTATTTTTAATGAATTGTGATGCAATCATAAAATTTGTGTGATAACAATATTGTATTGACATTTAGATAACGGAGTGTTTATTGAAAGAGTTACCAAGATTATGTTTTTAAAGCATCTAAAAAGATAAGCATTGGGTCCAGATGAAGCAGGAACTTTTGTCCACCTTATGCCCGAACCCGACCCGAAAATCTCGGCCCAACTAACAACTTTAAAACGGGGTGCGCCAAAAAAAATATTTAATTGTTTGCGTGCTAAATATTAAACGTCAAAAACATCACAACTAAATTTATTTAAAAAAATAATAGCGAGACTATAAAATTTGTTGTCTTAAACATTCTTAGAAAGTATTTTTTGAACAATTGTAAATTGTCCTTATTACCGTACGTTCTTTCTCATTCACTTTCTGCCTTTTTGTTGCCCTCTTTTCCGTGAGATTTGGGAGGCAGCAGCACGAAATTAAGTCGCCACACTTCGGGTCACGAGAAGAAAAGAGACGCACATAAAGCTATAGAACGAACAAATACAAAAATGTTCGAAAACTATGATTCGCTTTTTGTTTGCTTTTAAGCAAAATTTCTTCATATCAATTGCATTTTGCCGGAGCATAATGATTGTGGAGGAACAAAAGCTTACCACTTTGCAGTGCAGCAATCAGGCAGAGTTGGGCAAAGCACTGTTCATAAGCGCAAAGCATAACTTCCGCAACTCCACATTTATGGGCAAGATATCAAAGAAATCGAAAGGAATATTGGATCACCGGAAACTCCTGCGCAACTGCGGATTCCTCCAAGAACGAAGTATGGTCATTGAAATGAAAAGTGTGCGGATCGTCCAATGGTTGGCGTCTGACGATGCCCGGTAACAGGAGGATAAATATGCAATACATCAACAACTTGCGTTGCGCTTTAATTTTTTATTTTGAGACAGTGCAGAAGTTGGGTTGCGGACTAATATTTTTAAAATTTGTTGCGAATTATTGGCGCTTATATTAAAATTTTTTTTTCCGTTGAAAGCGCAATTTTATACTTTAAAATAAATTATGCTTGATTTCAATCGTAATATTGCCAAAGGTCGATCTTCTGTGGCAAATTACCTACTCTTTTTCCTTTAAATTTGCAAAATTTTGAATTTTGCACCGTGTTTTGTAAATTTAATCGCCGAAGTTAGGTTGCGCTTTGACTTGATACGAAAATTCCGCTGCGCAAATGCGGAGTTGCGTTGTGCTTCAACTGAATCAAAACATTCGTTGTGGGAATTTGTTGCGCTTTCGAAAAAAAAAATTTAAATGGTGCATCTAGCTCAGCGCTGATAATGATTGAATAACTTGTTGCGCTGTGTTGCGCTGTGCTTTTGGTAAAATTACAAAAACCTTAGCTAAAACATTTTGCAACAAAATGAAGACGTTAATGTAGGGCGTCCAAGTAGATTGCTTACACGCATCGTGCTAAGGGTACGTTCCGGGTATAGATACTGTCTCGTTACTCGTACCTCGTACAGTTGTCGAATACATTTGAATTTATTGAATTTAACTACGACATTTAAGAAATCTAAATCCAACAAACTGAGCAAGTTGGAGACTAAGCCATCTGCATGATCTGCTTTATTTTCCGTCTTCTTACCACGATTTCTAATTATAATTTATCACTTGTACACTGTCTTCCTAGTTTCCAGAGTGCTCAATGGACAATAAGCCAGAGCCAGTTAACGACGCAGGAAGTCCAGTTAAAAATTAAAATCATTAAAAACTTAAAAACCCCACTACAGTCTGTTTCCGCTAATGGGTTCGTCAGGGGAG
The DNA here is from genome assembly GCA_963965965.1 of Trididemnum nubilum. Taxonomy (NCBI): domain Eukaryota; kingdom Metazoa; phylum Chordata; class Ascidiacea; order Aplousobranchia; family Didemnidae; genus Trididemnum; species Trididemnum nubilum. The sequence continues at coordinate 42,357,562 of OZ014478.1, read as the reverse complement.
ATAGAAACATATTCAAATAGAATGGGTTGAAACTTATTCAAATACAATTCCAATTCTGACGAACCCATTAGGGGGAAACAGACTGTAGTGAGGTTTTAAATTTTTTAATTTTTAATGATTTCAATTTTTAACCGAACTTTTTGCATCGTTAATTATGATTCATGCACACTGTATAAGATCAATACCATGTCTATTCATACCGTACACAAAACTTAATTTAACTGACTAAAGCTTTTAAGTGCATTGTGATTTTTCTTCTGGCCACAATTATCAACAATATTAGACCAACCTGATTCAGTCTAATCAATCTTTCTCTAATTTGGATTCGTGCTACTCATAGGTTCTTAATGAAAAGTTGGACTCTTAATTCGGATTTAACAGCTAGCATAATATTACTGACTGCCAACTGCTGTATCCTAACGCTAAATCTATTGTAATATAATGATTGACAGTGTATAGCTGAGCTGCCGTAATTTATCTAGCATTGTTTGTTAGAGATTACCAACAGGTGCAGTATTTAGTTTTCCGGAATAGGTTTTAGATTTTGTATGCGCTGTAGAACTGAATATGTTGGATATGTACTAACAACAGCTCATCTGGCCTTTTTTTTTTTTTTTTTGATTGATCCGTTAAATCTTGTTTTAATACCAATTAGCCGAGTTGCTGGAACGAGTCTCTTCTTCCGTGACTTTAGTGGAGTCGAGTCATTTAGAGATAAGCGACTCGAGTCGAATTTCGAATCATTCTTTAAAAAAAAGTTCATTTACTTTCGAAGTCGGGACTCCGCTTATTGTGATTTGCAAAATTAAATTTAGTTAACATAAAATGACATGGAATCATTATGGATTACCACAGTCTCAAGTGTTTTTAATGCTTTAATACTTTCGTATTTTGGCTTTTTTTGGAACGACTCAGCAATGAACATTGAAAACTTCAAATATTGCTCAAAAATCATAGAAGATTTTTAAATTAAATTTTAAATTGCCTTGATTAAAATGTTCATATCTTCGAAGCTTTTCGTCTGACACTTGTCAAGAAGAATCGTCAGAATGGAGAGCGCAAGAAAATAAGCGGCTATTTATAGGAAAAAGCCGGCCGAGCCGTGATTGGCTGGAAAAGGACCAATGAGAAAGTGTCATTAGTATACATTGGTCCTTTTCCAGCCAATCACGGCTCGGCCGGCTTTTTCCTATAAGTAGCCGCTCATTTTCCTGCGCTCTCCATTCTGACGATTCTTCTTGACAAGTGTCAGACGAAAAGCTTCGAAGATATGAACATTTTAATCAAGGCAATTCTGAAGTTCTGTACCAACAACCAACTCTTTAAATTTTTAAACTCGCTTCATTTCACCGAAGCGTGTATCAAGTTTGCGGGGCCTATTTTGGCGTCATCGCACCGGCGGGAGCAACACACCTCCTTTCGAAGAAATGTTGCAGCGGTGGAGAGCCGTTGGCAACACTTTGTCAGATTTTCCGTCCCGAGATTTGAACCTCAAACTTCCGGCTCCAAAGAGGAAGCGTCACCGTTCGACTAACTGGCCGTTAGTTAAAATTTGATTGAAGTCATTCTTCGTCATTGAGTCGTTCAGTCGATTTTTGAAAAAAAAATACACCAAAAAATATTTAAAATTTATACCTGCAACAGAATCTTTGTATTTAAACTTGCAATAACATTGCAACTTATTATGGACTTTATTCTTTTGATTAACTTTCCCCCCAAAATCGAAATCTTATCAGTGGTGATGGATTTGGCCCGGGCTCATATCTCCGGAATGAAAGTGAAAAAAGTGGCAAATTGTGTTATTCGGGTTTGTTAGGATTAGGTTTGGTGTTAAGTTAGGTTGAATTAACCTATCTCAAAAAACTAATCCTAACCTAATTTAAATCTACCTTGAGGCTCGGCCTATGACGTCACATGTGACTATGACCGGGAAATAATTTGCAAAATAAGATTTAACCTTCCAATAATAAGATGCTGGTGCCGTTAATATGTAAGCCGCCGTATTTTAGTTCAGACAAAAATTGACCTGTGTGCAAGTTTGCCCTCCTCGTTATTTATTGTGAAATTTTATTTCGGTTAATCAAACAGCTATTGCAAGCCGCTGTGTTAAAAAAGACTGCAACCAATCTCCAAGACAATAGCACCTACTGAGCAACGGAATAAGTGAGGCGTTAATATTGCAATCTTTGCTGCGCCAGGCTTCCTGTGATGGTTTATTGTTTAACTACGTATTAATCGCGGTTCTATACTGTACACTACACTAAACCAATAGACAATAATTTTTTTCTTTTTTTAATGTAGTGTACGATTAAAGTGTAATTGACAGAAAATTGAGAAAAACGTAAAACAAATAAAGGTAAGAAATTTACAACAAATAAAGGCTAGTAGTTTTCATATTGAAAATTGAGTTGGTCGAATTACTTTATTCATTAGGCACCTGTACTTTCTGCGGTATATTTGAAGCTGTGGAGTACTGTATTTGGCAAAGATGATGAGACCTGCCAGTTGGTCGAGCGGTAACTCGTTTGTCTCTGGAGCTGGAGGTCGGAGGTTCAAATCTAGGGCCGGTCAAATCGAACACAGTGTTGCCAACGGCTCGCTACCGCTGCAACATTTCTTAGAAAGGAGCTGTGTTGCCCGGGCGCAATGACGTGGAAATGGGCCCCGGAAACTCGTTACATGCTTTAGTGAAATACAGCGAGTGTAAAGAAAGGTTTGATTTTATTTGTTAAGTGAAAAGCTGAAACACTCAACCATTGCTATATGTTAGTCTCAAAGTTATCACCAAAAATTTGTAAGTTACAAAGACACTGACGTTTGAAGTTTTTTTTGAAAAGCAGCAGCGTTGACTAATGTGAAAAACAAAAAATAATTTGAAACCAAATATTCGAAAACGGTTCGGCAGAATGCTCAATTATAATTTTGATTAAGGTATAAAGTAAGAAAGAGAAAAACAGTAAAAGAAAACATGAACATAAAACAGTGTTCGGGGTAAAGAATTATACGAAAAAGTGAATCTATCTTTGTTAAAGTTGATTCAATTAAATTTCTAATGCGTTAGACATGACACATTTCGCTTTTTTGCCGCTTTGATATAACCGATACTGATATAGAGAAAGGAAATGAAGATGGTGCAGATTTATCATATTTAAGTCTGCAATATTGTACAGTAAATTAATATTTATGAAGAACAATGTACTGAGAAAATTAATAATAAGCTACGGACAGTATCCAGAGTCTTACGGGCACAATAAACCTTTGATTAACAGCCTAAGACATACTGTTTCGGAATCGACAGTCGTCTTTTATTCCTCGTCAGTATAGCTACAACTACAGGTATGAACATGAGCGTAGAAAGACAAAGAATCGTAATGAATGAATATGATATGAAAAATAAAGAATCGCAATAAAAGAATAAATGAATGAATGCATGAATAACTTAACTTAGTTTGTCAACTTTGTAAATGTATTTCTCAACCGTAATATGACATCACGTTAGAAAAGCACGAATAACTAATTTAAAAGAGGATTGAAGGCAAAATCAATGGTGGTATCTAAAGTTGGGGCAATTGTATTAGATTAGATTGGTGTTCGTTCGTTCGTATGTTCGTTCGTATTTAGATGGCGATGAAATTCCGGTTGAAGAACCACAAAGGAATAAAAAAGGTCTCCACCGCATTTGAAGAACAAAATGCAATTGAAGGCCAAAAATAGAAGAAAAAAAGGTTTGCGCGCTCCCCATGCATTAAGCAGACAGTAAGTTCCCTTCCAAAGAAGTGTGAAGGTCCGATAGTGGGCAGCGGTCCGACTTTAGCGCTCCGGAGGACCGGATTTGTAACGTGGTCCGCCACTTGAGTAGCCATGCTATAAATTAATATAATCCTCTGTGAGCTAGGCTACTGTATTGAAATGTCATGGTAGCCAATAAAAGTTATAATTTGGGAGGCCACTACGTGGAGTTTGAAGTAGCTGAATATCTGCGGAACGACTGGCTCGAGAATGATGGAGGTAACACTAATCTAATCTACTATGATTGCCCCAACTTTAAATACCCCCATTGATTTTGCCTTCAGTCTTTTTTTAAAGTTGTAAGGTTATCCATTTAAAATTTGAAAAAATATATTCAAATAAAATGTATAGTAACATATTGATTTACTTAGTAAAGCTAAAAATCTACAAACTGCAACGTAAAACAAATCACAGGACAGGCAATTTAAAGAAAATTCATTAATTAGAAAATTTTATCCTACGGTTTCATTTTTTGGATCTCAAAGTTCATTTTATTAGTGATGATGAATGTAGTTGAATGCAAATCTTCCTTGGATTTAAAATATTTTTAATCACGACTATAGTTTTTACGCCAAAAGTTTTGAAATTACTCCAGCTACATATAAAATCTCTCAACCTTTATAGGCCATTTATTTGGATAATTGCTTGACTAAATAAAAATTTTGTTATTGTTTGCGTAGCAATTTTATTTAATTCGATTAAAAACAGCAAAGCCAATTTCAAAAAGTAAAATTTCTAAAGTTTTGAACTTAGCTACATTTATCACCAGAAAAAAACAAAATTTTATTCAACTAGAATCTAATTCAAATTTCTATTTGAATAAGATTATATTTTTACTAATGATAGATGTAACTAAGTATGAAACGTTTAGAAATTTTAACATTTCAAATAAGGTTTTGTTGTTTTTAATTAAATTAAATATAAACTATGTTTTAAGCAAAAAGTACATTAATGATGAAGGAAATAAAAAGAAACTTTTTTTTGTAATTATTATAATGTGTATTAAGAAAACTAATGATTCACTAATGAGAAATTCGATTCCCAAAGTGCCTGATTGATTCATTTCAAACGAAAGCGCGAATGGCTTAAATGTAAGTTAAAGATTAATCAGATTAAGTTACATTGCTTTGCAATAAAGGCCGGCTTAATATCTCTAACAAGGAACTCACATGACGTCATTAAAACCAGTAACTGAACTGCTGTTGCAGCAAATTTTGGAGAATCTGACGTCTGCTTATTGACAAATGCAGCTCAAAAGCAGTGTAGATAAAAATTAAGGACACTATTTAAATTTATTAAGGTTTTCGTTGATTTCAGTTTTGCTTGGTTTGGTTTGATACAAAATCATACTGCACGTATCTTTTAATGTATCTACGTTATCCTTCACTGCACGTACTATACGTTATTAAGCATTTATGTTGGTGTATTTGAATTATGAGTTTGTTTGATCAATAATACGTCTGCTTGGTTAGTGCAATCCACATAGTTCTTGACGATTCTCCGTTACACAGTATTTAATAGCAAGGTTAGAGCAGAAATAAAATATAACAGTCGTAAAAATTCAAATTAGCAGGCTGATTTTCACTATATATAGCATAACAGAAGGATTATCCGAAGTTATAAATACTCCAAATTAAGTGCATATTGCATTGGATTAATGATCGAAAGATTTCTAGCTACTGGTTCGATTCCCAAAGTGGCAATGCGTTGTTAGGTCCTTGGAAAAGACGTTTGTCGCATATTTTCTATTCTGTTTTATGTATAGTCATAACCACACACATGCTCAATACGCGCTTGGTTTATGTGTATGAATGAAGAAGTACGTACTATCCATCATATGAATTCGAACTACTGAAATCTTTATGAAATTATGGTGTAACAGTTGGAAGCGTGGCCGAAAGTGTAAAGGCGTCGTTTTTACGACGATCTTAATTGCATGAATTGGGTTCAACCCGCACACTGGTCACGTTGCTATGTACTTGGATAAGACGCTTTACGATTATTATCTTTGCGTGGTGGTTTCAAACAAACAGCAAATTCTGTGGACAAGAATTCAAAAAAAGTTCACTGGAACATTGGATCACTGGAAACTCCTAAGCAGGTGAGGATTCCTCCAAGAGCGAAGTGTAGTCATTGCAATGAAAAGTGCTCGGATCGTCCAATAGTTGGCGTTTGACGTTGTCCGGTGACTGGAGGATAAATATGCACATTGCAAAACAAAAACGGTCTGTCGAGACTGATCTTCATTATCTTTTGAATGTGAATGTGACCAGTTCAATATTTATGCCAATTTAATTTTACGTAAACAATGTGATTGCTATCATATGGTGCTTGTTGCTTTAGGCTACGTTGAGGACAAATATTTGAAGAAAGATTTTAATGCCCCACATTGTTTGCATTACCAATACGAGTATCCGCAAAACTCAATTATGGTGTTTCTTTTCGAAGATAAGAGTTGAATTTAGCTTGAATTTCAAGTAAAATTAGTTGGAGGAGTGCAAGCCCCGTATTAAAGGTTGAGATTAAAATTAAAGTTTTTTTGATCGTTCAACATTTGTAGAGGCTTGCTTTGGATAGAAACAAGGGCAATGTGGTTCAGATGTACTGTAGAACTGTATTTTAACCTTGCATCCTCCAAAAGTATTTGCTGAAGTAAATATGAGAGTAGCTGTAAGAGCAAAATACTGAATGTATTGGCAATTTAATCAACACCTTCAACGGCATCACTCTTAATGTTTGAGCATATACTGTAGTCAGCATTTAAAATGTAAAATATTGCATGTGAGGATGCTTTCGCAGCTGTGATCAGACGCATTTGGAATGCGGCACCGATGTGGTAAAAATGTTGCCCCGAATTCGGGAAAATTTCAAGATCTTCTTTTCTACAATTTTGCCCTAAAAAAAGGTCTTTACCGCAATTTTCTACCAAATCCAAAAAACGAATAAAACTCAAAAGGTCTTCACTGCAATTTGGTAGTATTTTCGGGGATTTATAGGAATTTTCAGTCACTTTTTCGTCCAAACGTTCAAGACGCTATCTTTTAGTAAAGGGGGGTGAAATTTAGATGGAGAACACTTAATCTTAATGGGGGTACGCTAACTAACACGCCTTCCCCAGCGCCCCCCTGCAATTTAAGTACTGACTCTAGTGTAGTCTTAACTTTTTAATTTTAACTAATTTTACGGAAGCGATCTTCTTCTTTCGTACATGGTATCACATCAAAACGATAGTTCGTGCAGGTACTGCGCCAGACTTGGGTTGTGGTATCATCTGGGCTACATGGCAGTCGCAAGATTGGGCACTATTCCACGACGTGCATTGCTGTCTGTATCGACCCGCATAAGTTGGTGCTCAAATTGGATGAGAGCTTGTGATTGTGAAAACAATTATGGTCAGCGTCAATTTGGATTGGCTGGAATGTGCAGTGTGGTAGGAATGCGCAGACAAGTAGTACCTTTGTACCTTGGGCAGCCGCTTACGTATGATATGTGAGGCTTAAGTACTCTGGTCTTGCTGCAAATACCAATTGCTGACATATGAGCCCTAGTCCCACCACACGGTAACGACCTCGGCTGGTCGGCTAAACTATGTCAGCATAGTTTTGTACCACGTTAGAAAACTGTAGGAGAGACTTGCGTCTCGAGACCACTTATTTCTTAAAACTGAGGTTGGAGGTAAGCAAGGGCATGCTCTCCGTAGAAATTTTGCTCCAAAAATGTATGGTCCAATGAAAAATAAACAAGTTAAAGATAACAGCGTTCAAGAGAGTCGGCCCCTTGGGCAGGCTGTCCCACTCGGTCGGTTGAATAGTCACTCCTGGGTTACCACTGATAGTCAATCTGCAACCTGGAGCGCTCTAGCTTTAGGCAGAGGGGCTCGTTCGAAAAATCAGCAACATTCTCCTATTAGACTTGGAAGTTGGAACGTTGGAGGTCTTTGTGGAAGAGGTGTGGAGATATGTGAAGAGTTGAGGAAGAGGAAAGTAGATGTGTGCGGCTTACAAGAAGTAAGGTGGAAGAATGAAGGTACTCGATTTCTCGGAGTTTTCGGACGAAGGTATAAATTGTGGTGGTCTGGAAACAGCTCTGGTATCGGAGGGGTTGGAATTTTAGTAAAAAAAGAGATATGTGAGAAAGTGGTAGATGTCCGGAGAAAAAGTGACAGAATTATGGTGGTAGTGTTAGCGTTTGGAAAGCAAGTGATACGAGTAATATCAGCGTATGGACCACAAGCAGGGAGGCCGCATGAAGAAAAGCACAGGTTCTATGATGAATTGACAGGTGAATACGAGCTACAAAATCCTAGTGAAGTGGTATTCGGACTGGGAGATTTTAGTGGACATGTTGGTGAAGAGATAGAAGGCTTTGAGAGTGTTCATGGTGGAAATGGAATAGGTCAGAGAGATGCCGAAGGAAGAATGCTACTTGAGTTTTGTGACGAAAGAGAATTATGTGTGGCAAACACGTGGTTTAAGAAGATGGACAAAAGAAAGATAACGTTTAAATCTGGCAATAATGAATCTGAAATTGATTTTATTTTAGTCAGTAAAGAAAACAGAAAATTTTTGAAAGACGTAAAGGTAATTCCATGGGAATTGCAACAACGATTTCTAGTTGCCGATGTGGATGAAAGAAAACTGAACAAAGTTGTCAAGAAAGAATCAAGGGTAAAGCGCGTGGTTTGGAAATTAAAAGAAAGGAAAATGCAAAAAAAATTTGAAAGAAGAGTTGAGGAGTTAATTGATGTTGAAACAACAAATTTGTGGGAATCTTTTAGAGATGGAGTTCTGACTGCATGTGATGAGCTATGTGGGAAGAAGAAAGTCAGAAAGAATGGAGGAAATAAATGGTAGTGGAATGAAGAAGTGAGGAATGCTATAGCAAGAAAAAAGAAGCATTCAAAACGTTTTGCAAAACTGGGCTGGAAGAACACAAAAGATTCTATAGGAAAATGAGAAATCAAACCAAGAAAGTGATTGCTAAAGCAATAAAGACGAAAGCTGAAAAGGAAATGGAAGAATTATGTGAGAAACCAAACAAGATTTTCAAATTTATAAAATTTATGAAAAGGGATAGAAAAGATGTTGAAGGAGGAAAATGGATTAAGGGTAGAGATGGAAGAATTGGTTTCAGTCAAGAAGATCGATTTAAAATATGGAAGGAACATATGGAGAAAATTATGAATGAGGAAAATGCTTGGGACCACAAGGTGGACGCTGCTATTGTTGAGGGGCCAGTAGAGAAAGTTTCTCGCAAAGAAGTGAGAGAAGCGATCAGGAAAATGAAACAGGGAAAGCTGCAGGGCTATCTGAAGTAACAACGGAAATGATTGCTGCAGGCGGCAGAATTGCAGAGGAAGTGATGTTACAGCTTTGCCAACGAGTTTTGGATGGAAAGGGAATCCCGAATGAATGGAAAACCAGCGTTGTGGTACCAATTTTTAAGGGAAAAGGAGATGTGATGAACTGTGGTTCGTATAGAGAAGTGAAGTTGCCTGAACACGGCATGAAGATTATTGAAAGAGTGTTGGAGAGAAGAATACGAGCAATAGTTGATTTTGATGAAGCACAGTTTGGTTTCATGCCTGGAAAGGGAACAATTAATGCTTATTCTTAGTACGAAGGTTGCAAGAAGAACATGGAGCGAAAGACAAAAGAATGTACATGTGTTTTGTTGATTTGGAAAAGGCATTTGACAGAGTACCTAGAAGAGTGATGGAATGGACAATGAGAAAGAAAGGTTTGCCTGAAATCCTGGTCAAGGCGATGATGACTCTTTATAAAGGAGCAGAAACGAAAGTTAGAGTTGGATCGGGTTTATCGGAAGAATTTTCTGTGAAAGGTGGTGTACATCAAGGATCTGTGTTGTCACCTTTGTTGTTTGCAATGGCGATAGATGAAGTAACGGAAAATGTAAGGAAAGGATGGATGAAGCAAAGTCTTTATGCAGACGATTTGGTCCTAATGGGGGAGACTATGGAAGAATTGCGAGAGAACTTTGATGAATGGAGAGAGGCGTTTGAAAGCAAAGGGATGAGAGTCAATCGTGGAAAGACAAAGTTGATGGTGAGTGGGATGGAGGAAGAAGCTTTCGACAGCAAGATAGATCCTTGTGGCGTGTGTGGAACACGAGTTATGTCTAACTCGGTGTTATGTAGAGCATGTGGTAAGTGGGTCCACGCAAGATGCACGGAGAAGAAGAAAGTTTCAGTTTATGTGAACAAAAACTTTGTTTGTAAGAAATGCAGAAGCGTGGTAAATAACTTTTAGGGATCAGCAGATGAAAAATTGTGTGATGGTGTGGAAACTGTGAGCAATTTCACTTATCTAGGTGACAGATTGAATGCAACTGGTGGGTGCCAAACGGCGGTAACAGCTAGATCAAGAATTGGTTGGATGAAGTTCAGGGAATGCAGCGAAATACTTAAAGGCAGAAGGTTTTCATTAAAGATGAAAGGAAAGATTTACAAAAGTTGCGTAAGATCAGCTATGTTGTATGGAAGTGAAGCATGGTGCTTGAGAGAAAAAGAAATGGCAATTTTGAAAAGAACCGAAAGAGCTACGATTCGAGCGATGTGTGGTGTGAAGCTATTAGATCGAAGAAACAGCGAAGAGTTGATGGACACGTTGGGCATAAAGAAGTCTTTAGATGCGATGGCTAAAGCAAGCAGTATACGGTGGTACGGTGATGTTTTGAGGAAAGAAGATGAAAATGTGATAGTGAAGACTTTGAAATTTGAAGTGAGTGGTAGTAGAGGAAGAGGAAGACCGAAACGAAGGTGGAAAAAGCAGGTAGAGAATGAGATGAAGAAAAATGGACTGGGGAAAGAGGATGCATGTGATCGAACAAAATGGCGAGGCATGGTAAAGACAATGACCAGACGAAATCCGGCCAACTCCGTTGACGGGGACAATACCGGATCCAACATGTGATATGATGATTATGATGGAAAATACTAAACCTTCTCGTCGCCCACCCTGGGTAGCTATTTCAGCAAGCAAATCAGCATTAAGTACACGTTGTCGCACCAAACGGAAGCGATAAACCTGCCCTGAATGTATTTTAGATTTTTTGCTTATTAAGTTGTTAGCGATGCGAATTGTTTCGCCTTTTTCGTTAAAAAAGATTTTCAAGTACTGGCTGCCATTTTTAATCATTGCTGTATTCTTCCGATGCTGTTTTGTGTTGCGGGCGCAGCCAAGCTCGAGACTCGTGAGGTTCATTAAGCCCACTTCCTTGCTATGCTCTACTGCCCAGCCAAGCAAAAGAAAATCGTCACAAACGAGTTTCAAGCCAGAGGAACTTAGGTAAGTTGCTACAAAAAAATGTAAAACATAACATTTTAAGTTGGTTCATACGCATCGAAAAATGATGACTTTTGGAATTTAAACTCAAACTCATAAAATGAAATGTATCTGACAAGAAGGTGTCGTTCATCAAAACAGAACAGATTTTAAATCAACATCCAGCCCAAAACCGGGCAGTTGATTAAGCGGAAACGCGTTCGTCTCTGGAACGACAGGTCTGAGATTCAATTCTCCGGCCGGTCAAATCGGGCACAGTGTTGCCAACGGCTCGCCACCGCTGCAACATTTCTTTGAAATGAGCTGTGTTGCCCGAGCGCAATGATGCGGAGATGGGCCCCGCAAACTCGTTACACGCTTCCGCGTAATTCAACGCGCATAATAAAAGATTTGATTTGATACCCAGCTACCGTAGTTCTGTGTTACACTAGCACGTTACATAGCTAATGATGATGATGCAGGGGTCGAAATTAACTTTTTCAACAACTTGCCCGTCGGGCAAGTTATAACAAAAGTTTACTTGCCACGAAAAATCTCAACTTGCCCAAAACCACCCCGTGAGCAAAAAGTTAATCAAATAGACGTTTAAACATGGTCAAGATTTAGGCAGAAGGCGTAATTTAGATGGTTTAATTTTTGTATAAATGTTGTCTATTTTGCAAAAAATGCGTATAGTTGAAAAGACGTCTTTACAAAGAAGTCGAATATACATACAGTAACTCATAGACCTTGTCATGTTATTTAATTTTGCGTATATTCGACGTCTTTGTGAAGACGTCTATTCAACTTTGTGCATTTTGCAAAATAGACAACATTTAGACCAATTTTCGTTTTAAACATCTTTTAGACGTTTTGGGCCCACTGGGAAAGAGGCACCGGGCATTTTGATGTTGTTAAATTTTGAAAAGCGAGTAATTACTCCCGAATTAGCATAAATAATATCTTATTTCGAGAAAATCCAGTTGGTGAGTGCGATTTTTGAATCAGAGTGGCGTAATGGATACCTTTTTTTCTGCTGGGATGGCAATCGCATTGCACGCTTGTGTTTTACGGCGATAGAAGAATATGCCCGTGGATTACCAAAAATCGTCGTCCTCCACGCCGCAAAAGCTCTGAAAAGAAGGACGCACTGCAAATTCGCGCGTAAAAACAAGTAAAAATTATTAAAAAGGTCTTCAACGCTTTTTGCACGTCAGTTAGATCCAAAGTCAAGTTAATTTAAGCCAGGGGCTCTTAACCTTTTTTTCCAATTTCCAACTTTTAGTGAGCTAACTCTCCATTTCTCACCGCCATAGGCGTAGCCAGGTTTTTTAATTAGGAGGGGAGCAAACCACAAATTATTTGCAATGACGTCATTAAAAATTTTCGAAAGAGAAGAAACTTTTTGTGGAACAAAAATACCGTAGAATGGAAGATCAGAAGCCGTGGCCTGGTTTGGCACGATAACCAAGATTTTGCAAAAGGGAGTTACCAAAGTTACCAAAACTAAGATTTTTCTAAAACTTAGACTAAAAGTCAAAAAGTGAGATGCGTTAAGTAAACTAGCGTAACTCAAACGTATCACAGAATGGGTCTAGGGGCGAAGCCTCCAGCCGCTGGGCGATTTTTTGGAAAAAATAGTTATTTATTTTCATTGAATCACATTTCGCACGTGTTTAGAGCCATCCGAAAAAGACAATTTTTAACATTTAAAAGCCAATTGAAAAAATCAAATTGTTCAATCCTCCTTTCAATAAAAATAATGTACTGGTCAAGCACAATTGTGCCACGGTAAAAAAATATTTGTAATAAAAAAATAAAAAATATACAATCTTCCATCATATTTTACTCACAATTTAAGTCCAAAACACGTTTAAAATTTTATATTTTGTTGTTAAATTTTGCAAGTGATTTGGCTCAGGTAGGGGAAGTAAGGTACATTCTCTCCGGCAATATTTTAGCTGTAAATGATAATCCACTCGAAGATATGCTTTAGAGATTTTTGTTTTGTCATAAGAATATTTAACCAGTTGTTAGAGTACATGTACGAACAGGGGCCCAGATCCCCTCAATTTAAGTTCAATAATTTCTTCAATAAGCTGTCCTCCTAGCTAATTTGTTTTTTCAAAAGCATTTGTCGTGTAAAAACTGGCGATGTGTAGGTGAATTGTTATTGAAAAATGTACAATCGATAATTACGCCTACTAACCATGTTATTGCCCCGGCCTGATTTACGTTGCACGGAGCCCCAGGCACGTTCGGGATTTTCCAATATCTTCCTGCCAAATATAGATGAAGATCAAAAAAGTCTTATCATCTGAGCGCAGAGCCTGGTGGCAAATCGAGCTCTGGTTATTGCGTTACGCTCATAAAAAGGTTAGATGAGGGCCTGAGGTAGCAACTTTTAGGACATACACCCTTAATTTTTTCTGGGTTAAACATTTAAGTTGGCAAAAATTGAATTGAGGAGGACCGGGCCCCTGGTTGTCAATATTTTTGTTAATTACTCTTAACTCGTTTACAACAGTTGTACGCAAAAAATGCTAAACAAAACCGAAACTGAAGAAGCAATAAAATTTTTGTATCATTTTTATTATCGGTGGCATTTTAATTGGGCAGAGGCGGGCCTCTTGGCTACGCCCATGCCACCACCGCATCGGTCTTCGAAAAATTAAAAAAACAATGTTGTCACTTTTACCCAAATATGGCTTATATTAACTCACATATTGGTTGTTTTTGTGATTTAAAGGCAACACGTGATGTGGTAAATATGTTACATTTTGAAGCAGTGCTCATCTGTCCGACCGGTCATTGCCCACTTGGCAACTCCTCCATTCCCCACCAGTGGTGAATTCTCCCCAGGTTAAGAACCACTGCTTTAAGAAAATGAAAAAAATGTGCGTCTTTTCTGGCACCGTGGGGCCCACCTCCATGCAATCTGCCGAAGACCCCGGGCCTTAATTTAGCTAAAGTTTAATTAATCCAATGCCAAAAGAATTGTTGATGATGTCATTCCGGAGAAAGATGCTTAAAGCGTTTCTCCTGCTCGGTTTTAGGTTTCGGTTCCTGCATATGCTGCGTTATATCAAAAAGTGCCAAATTACAAAAGAGCCGTGCTAATCGGAGAGTTTATATTATGCTACCGATTTTCAATCTTTTGTTGACATATAAAACTCTTTAATTGCTGGCAGGGGGTGCTTTCGTAATTTGGTACTTTCTTGGCATATTTCAGCAACAAGGAGTCATCGGAATAAAAAACCGGGCATGTAAAGCAGACATGCAAAATCGCAATTATAAAGTTTACTTTACTTCCTGTGCAATCAAGCAGTCTGCTTTTTGCAGTGGTCCATACTAACTACCTAGCGCGAAAGACTCGTAAATGAACCCAAACTGGGCTGTTCATGTTGGTGTTGTTACCCAACGGGCGAGGATATCTCAGTAGATGGCACGTCGGTTAGTGATAGAAATGTTGCTGCCTCTCGATTCGCTTCCAGAACTGGCAATGCATCGTTTTGTCCTTGGTAAAAACACTTTATTCTTATTTCCCGTCGGCGCCAAGCTGGCAAAATCGACACGTCTGGTTGTGATGATCATTATGACATAAGACTCGCTGACAGAACCCAAAAACGGTGCTTCATGTTAATGCGGTTCGACGATTGCAAAGTATACAAGGATGCTTGCCAGTCTCTGTACGTGTTGAATTAAGCAAGCTTATATTTATGGTATGAACCAGCAAAATGAACTGTAGCGCTATAAACCACTGTTAGCTCGACGTTTGGGCTGATGGCTCTTTCAATATTTGTTTACGAATATTCGAAGCAACTCGTTACATACATTTTGTTTGAATAGAAGCAGTTGTGTAAATTGCTGATCTACCATTTTGCCTGGAATTTAACGTAACCGAATCACCGATTGTTTAGCTTAGATCAGTTAGATGACAAAACACCGTTACTGTGCTTAAATATCAAAGCATCTCTTGTCCCGAATGGTCTCAAAATATTGTCTCGCAATGGCTCTTTCTATATTGAACTAGTTGTTGTCGTTGTCTCTCTTCATTGACTGCTTTCCGTGATGATTGCGGGAGCAGCTGCAGCTTGGGTTACCGCAATGGTAATAATTAGATTCGAAATTAACGCTTTAATAGATATCGTATTCGTCCATAGAAAGAAATTTGGCTTAAATTTACAATTTCACAAACGGTTGTTTATTCGCCAAATACGCAGCTCAAAAACTGCTGAGCGTTGAAAGCAGAAAAGTTTGGACATAACATGGGGAATTGAAGATAAATTTTGGCATTTCTTGTCCATTCTTTTAGCTTAGTTTTTTTTTGTGCTCTTTTTACATCAGTTCTTCGCTTTATTCGGCAATTTGTACACATTTCTAATCAGTCTTTCTTGTTGTCTATTCATGTTATTTTTATTTATTTATTTATTTTTTATCTTTCTTTTTTGTATTTAGCTCGAATAAAGATGCTATATATCCTTATTATGGCTTCCCAGATTGGCTGCAGACTCGATGACCTCATGGTCCCTTCGCTGTCGCTCTGGCGCTGCTTCCTTACTAATACCTATGCGTACTGGGGGTACAACTTTTTTTGGGACATTGTATCTCTGTATCATAATTCGATAAAATTTTAAGAAAGATTAAATAAAATCCAATTTTTAAGTTGATTCAATGTAAAATCGTCACGCACAAAATGATTTCAAATCATTCAATTCTCAACTTTTTGTGCAGTTCTTGAGGTCCCGCAAAGCCTTTTTCGGTTTTGAACAAAAACTATAGGCCTAAGCGTCACATATATAGCTGTATTAATGTTCAGAAAACAAACAATGGAGTCAATACGTCAAATTCATGCCATTTGATAAATCTACATGAAGATTGTCTGTGTTTCTGCGGAACGCCTGCAACTGGTGCGTTACCTTTTTTGAAATCTTTGCAGCAATGGTTTTATCTGGCAATAATGATGGGTGATCTTTTTTTTCCAGTGTTTTTTAAGCATTTGGGAATGGTGCAATGGGTGGGATGTGGTAGTGGTTAGGGGAAGGGTTTCTTTCTGAAATTAATGTGAAAACCAACCAAAAAAGGTATACACTTTAGAAAAACTGCAATTTTTACCGGATTTAGAGAGAAGAGTAAAAGCAAAAAACGATAATAATGTCTTCGCCTCTAAGGAACTGCAATTTTTACCGGCTTCGCGCCGTATTTGGATTCCATGTTTTGGCACGGCATGCATTATTTGTCAGTCTACTTCCGAAGGGGTTAGCGGCATCGCTGATTTTGTGTGGAAAATTATTTAAAGTTCTTTTTTCTTAAAAGCCATGTCGCAATGACCCCCAACAGGTCTACGCACCTGATGGGAGACCTTTCTGGAATCCATTCTTAGTTTATCAAATTCCTCATCGCGGAAAAATTGGTGCTAAGTCATATTAAAATCAGACCATGGGTAAGAAATAAATAAATAGACTTTGCGAAATTTAATTCGGTTTTAGGCATTATCACAAAAGCAAGGGGTCGTAGAATGAAACGAGAGTTCCAGGGTGCATTGCTAATGTTGGAAACCTGTTGAAGTTCACAAACAGAATTTATTTATTTCATGCTGCTGACAAAAAATGATTTTTATGTCTTGCAGAGTGCTGCAGCAAAAAAAGTTGAATGAAGCTCTTCATTGCAGAGGTAGGTTTATAGTAAAATAATAATGGACATGGAAATCACTACATTCCATGTCGATGCGCATAACCTTAAAATAGGCTGAGTGCCAGTCCGCGAAATACCAATAAAAATGATAATATGGCAGTTTTTTTTCTCGAGAATCTTCAATCGAGAGCTGTTCGTCTAAGCCACGATCTGCAAACTTTAGCGTGTAGATTTTGAAGAGGACACAAAATGCACCTAGGCAGTCGTGACGACTTTGTGCAGTGCAATGTGGTAATTTTCTTGCAAAATCTAATATATCAATGAAAAGCGTGCGTAACATCCAACAGCTAACGTCTGACGCTGTCCGATCACAGGAGAATCAATATGAAGTACAGCACAAGTTAGTGTCTAGGCTACTTAACAAGACAGCGCAGTAGGGTAACATCGAAAACCTTTACGTAGACATCTTCAGTAGCTACAAAGTTTCCGAGCATCACTTTTTGATTGTTGTAGTAATTGTTGAAGTTGCATATTAATCCTCCACTTACCGGACAGTATCAGACGCAAAGTATTGAATGAAGTACTTCGTGTTTGCAGTAATCCTCATGCATCTGCTCATAGGAGTTTTCGGTAATTCAATATTCCAATTGCTTCGCTTTCTTGCCGATTGGATTTACTGCTTGTTCGAAGCCACCAAGCATAGATTATCATCGTAAAGCGTCTTATTCAAGCTCGCAACAGTGTGACCAGGGTGCGGTTTGAACCTAGATCATGCGATGAACGTCGTAAAAACGACGCCTTTATTCTCTCGACCATGCGCGTTTATAATGATTAAAATATTTGATCATGTAGAAACCTAACCACATATAGAAACTCGGTTTTAATTAGTTTGATGTTTAAGATTAGTAATTTTGATTTAATTGCGTTGTTCTTTTTGCTCAGTTGTGCACATGGGATGTTTTCCACCGCGCAAATCCAGAGTCAATCCGATTGAATCTTCTTCTATGACGAAACAACAATGTTTTGAGAGCTGTTCAGCAAAGTAAGATTCCGTACGTAACAGAGTTGTAAACGGGCCGACTAATACAGCCCGAACCCGACAGCATAATCCTGATCCCAAAAACTGATTTGAAGCCAACAAAATCATGTCCCAAAAAGCCTAAAACTTAATTTGGCCTGAAAATGTGTACGGTTGTTGTTCGTATGTGCTTGAAACAAAATTACTTACTGCTAATCGACTGTGACGCAGTATTAATAATAGTATAGTAATAATCGTATTGATGCTTAAACGAAGTCGTCATACAGTGTTTCAAAGCTTGATTAATTACGTTTTTATCGCACGTAAAAGTCTAAAACACGAGGCAAGTACCCATAGTATATCAAGCCAGATTTTAGTCCGATATTTTCCAAGTCTTAAGCCCGATCCCGACCCGAAAAGCCTGCCCGACTTACTACTCTGATACGAAATATATTAAAAAAGTGGATATAATCATTACTTCACTGGACAAGCTTTGCGTTGTTACATGTCCACTTTTCCAGCTCAGTTCTTGTTTCGGTGCCAGCTTTGATTGCTCATTGCCGAGTCACGCCAAAAAAGGTGTCAAATTACAAACTGTGCTACTCAAAGAGTGTGTATGCTAGCGGTATTCCTTTGGTGACATATAAGTTCTTTGACTGGGACCCAATTTTTTAATAATTTGGCACTTAAATAATTGATTGGTGGTACAGAATTTAACTATAGCTTTAAATAAAACCGGATTCATCTTTTATTGATTGGGTAGCCTTGAAAAAGGCTGTTTTAAGGTTTGAACGCTTTCGTCTAGCTCTCTTCAGAAACCATCGCTAGAAAAGATAGAATGAAACAAAAACAATGCGGATTGATTTATAAAAGCAGAGAAAATCGCTGATTGGTCAAATAATCATCGCTGATTGGTTGATTTGTGTCGTTTCGTTTGCGTACAAAAGTAGCGCTTGTGGGTTGAGAAAAACAAACTTTCATCAAGGTAGATGCTGATTGGATCAAATTGTTGTGTTTCGTTTGCGTAAGAAAAATAGATGACCTGTGATGAATCTAAAATAAAACCTAAAACAGATTTTGATTTGTTAAATTGTTAAATTTCGTATGCGTTCGAATTATCAATGAATTAATTGAAGGGAATAAACAAATTCCTTCTGCCTGCACAATTCTGGTTTTAGAATCCGAATGAATGTTGCTTCCAGTGTAGATAGGTGAAATTGCGTTCTTGCTTTAGCCAGAATAGAAAACTGGTTGGTGTTGAAGTTGTTGGCACAGGTTTTGTTTTGCAGAAGATGTTGTCCAATGGCCGAATCACAGTTAATTTCTGTTGAAGTCTTTTTGCAATTTCGTTGTGGTTGGAATTTCTGTTGTTGGTGTCCGGTTCTAATACTTTTAGGGATATGTTGATTGATTCTATCCTGCAGTCTTTGGGTTGTACGGCCCACGTACCGACAATCGCAGCGGCACACGTATTGATACACGATCATACTTTGTTGTGTGGTGGGAAGGACATCCTTATGGACAGCAGGAAGAATCTTCTTAGTAGAAAAAATGACGCGTGGATCTACTGCTCTATAACATTGATTAACTGCTGATTTGGAAAGCTTTTCAAATTTTTGAGACACTTTGCCAATCCATGGGAGCCGAAGGTAGACGGGGCATTTTTGAGGTCCTTCTTTCTTTGCTGAATTAAATTTAGAGATTTTCTTTGAAATGCTGGTGTTGATTATGTATTCAGGATAACCATTATTGAGCAGAATAGCACGAATTTGATCAAGCTCTTGTTGAAGTTTTGATTTAGAACAGAGTTTTAAAGCTCGATGTACGAGAGTGCCAATTAAGTTAGTTTTCCGTTTCGTCGGTCCAAAAGAATCCCAGCGTAAATATTGTCCGGTGAAAGTTGGTTTCCTGTAAATAGAAGTTAAAAAATTGTTACCACTCTTTTCAATAAAACATCTAGAAATGGCAAAGATTGATTCGCTTTTTTTTCAAAGTGAAGTGTAATGCTGGATGTAAAGAGTTTAAACTGGAGAGAAATTTATCGCAGTCTGATTCCAATTTGAAAAGGGCAAAAGTATCATCGACATATCGGTAATAAACCGTACGCTTGTTTGTGGTTTGGAAGAGTTGCTGTTCATAAAATCCAACAAAGATATTGGCAAGTGCAGGTCCCAGAGGGCTTCCCATAGAAATTCCATCTATCTGTTTGTACATAATGTTATTGAAGCTAAATTCCACTGAGCTGGTAGCCGTGTTCATTAACTCAATAAAAATATCTTTAGAAAAGGGGGAAAAATTTTGCTCATTTTCATATAATTTATTGGCACAAATTTGAATAGTTTCGGTCAAAGGAACATTAGTGAAGAGACTTGAAATATCAAAAGAACATAAATAAGAATTTTCAGTTGAAATGGGAAGTTTTTGAATTTCTTCAGCAAAAGTAAAAGAATCTAAAATACAGTAATTAGAATAAAAGTTAAGAACCGGTTGGAGTAATGCAGCAAGAAATTTAGCCAGTTCGTGTTGAGCAGAGTTAATCATGGATAAAATAGGTCGAAGAGGAAAGTTCGGTTTGTGAGTTTTTGGTAGTCCATAGAGCCTCGGTCTTTGCGCGCCAGTGGGACGAATAGCCTTGTAGACGGATTCCGGTAATTCATCGTTGTTGTATAGTTGTAGTAATCGTCTTTGAAGTTTGCTTTGAATTTTTGCTGTGTTGTCGTTTGCGTTACAGGGACCAATACGTTGAAACTTCTTGTTATCATCGAGAATTTTGTCCATTTTCAAAACGTAATCTGATTTGTCCAAAATAACCACACCACTTCCTTTGTCGGGTTTGGTAATTATGATGTCACTATTGGTACGGAGAGATTTGATTGCTTGAAAGCATTCACGATGCATAGAAAAATCACTTAAGTCAATTGGTGTTCCACAGTAAGAATGGGCAAGATCACTGAGCTTGGCTTTTAGAGCATTTAAATTATCTTTGGATTTGGGCGTATGGTGAAGGAGTTGTCCGAATAAAACTTCAAACTCAGCGAATACTTCTTCACGTCTGATATTAGTTGGAGGTAGACAAAATTCCAATCCATGACTCAATACAAATCTCTCAGTATCAGATAGTTGGTAACTGGATAAGTTGCAAATGTTCTTGCCAGAATCAGTCATAAAAGTGCCAAATCGTTGTTTGAGAAGCCAATTTAGATTGCGAAAATGTTTTGCTTCCACTTGTTCACGTTTTCGTTGATCAATTTCGGATAGATAACGACAGAATCGAAACCAATCAAAAAATGAAAAAAATTTGCGAGCTGAAGACCAATTTTCTGAGAAAATACGGAGAAGCTGATTCAATTTAGTTAGATTTTTGCCAATTTCATCGTTTAGAAAAGCACGTTCAATCGATGGACTGTGTCTCGCTTGAGATTTGGCAATGCGTTTGGTTATAAAATGATTATTTGACCAATCAGCGATTTTCTCTGCTTTTATAAATCAATCCGCATTGTTTTTGTTTCATTCTATCTTTTCTAGCGATGGTTTCTGAAGAGAGCTAGACGAAAGCGTTCAAACCTTAAAACAGCCTTTTTCAAGGCTACCCAATCAATAAAAGATGAATCCGGTTTTATTTAAAGCTATAGTTAAATTTGGCACTTTTTGGTGTGACTCACCCATAGGCATTTACCGGAATCAAAGACTGGGTCCGAAGAGCGGCCAAGCATGTAAAAACGTTTATTACCATCACCTTTTCGGACTCTTAGTCCAAAAAAAACTGTTTGCCTTATTTATGAACCATGACTTAACTTGAATGCTACAGCTACAGTTTCTCCTGTGACAGCATACAGTTAACTAGCTGTTGCTCGAATCTTTTAATTTTTGTTTCTTCTTTAATGCGTATCTCGACAGCCATGCGTGTCGGCTTTGTTGAGTACAATGTGTGCATTTGTGCTTTGGAACTTCCTATTCTGGCACTGGTGCGTGCCGACGGTGTTGCACAATTACTAAAGTAACTATGGCAACAGTGATTGGAACAGTTCGATCTTCTAATTGCAGTTAGAAAGTTACATACTGCAGCTAACTAAATTACAGGACGTTGTTTAGGCTGGGCTCAGCAAAATTTTGGCCGAGATCAGACATAATTTGGTGGCAAGCCGTTGGCAAGATTGCGTCCGATTTGACCGGCCCGAGATTTGAACCTCAGACCTCCCGCTCCAGAGATGAACGCGTTACCCGCGACCAACTGCCGGTTCTAATCATGTATGATGTAGAAAGTAAATTGTTCAAGGATGTGAGAGAATGCGTAATAGGCTAATAAGGCACTATAATAAATTGTACATTATGTTTGATTTGATACACTTTTGCGATCAACCTATGTTCAATATTTTGCGTGCTTTCTGGCCTAAAGGCTACTAGCGCGGTAGCTTGGGGAGAGCTACCACAAAGGTGACTACTTAAAACAAATAACGCGAAAAAAATCTTCCAACTGGTTCGTTTCCTGTGGGAGGAAAAATTTTTTTCATTGCTTGTTTTTAAGACAAATAGTGACAGTATTTCGAAATCCAAAAGCTGACTGAAACCCCACCTGCTAATCGCGGTAAGACCACGCTACGGTTGTGTTGTTCAATGATGACGTCATTCTGACAATACAAAAATATCGCTATTTTGAGTTTTCGCTGGCCAAAACAACTTTTTAACCAAAATAAATCTCTAAATGTTGCTGTTTTTTAACTTTTTTTGATGTAGAATTAAAAAAATAAAATAGCAAATTTACCTTGGCACTTGATCTTTAAAGGAGATTGAAAAAAAAAGATTAGACTGATTAACCATAGGTATAAAATTTCTGTACATAAAAAAGGTGACTTCAACAGTCCTACCAACTGCAGTATTGTCTAATTTTGCAACCAGTACTTCCACAGTTTTTGACAAAGTTTTTTTTTAAATACCAAGCACGTCTTACCAAAAGTTGGTAAGTCACATTTCGCCGTTTTGAGAAAATTGCGTTTAAAGTTTTAAACTTTCATTTGGCTCCATTGTCAAGTGCAACATGATAAGTTATCTATTACCAAAAAATAATTAAAAATAAACATGTTTTTACTCAAGTAAAACGTTTTTGGTAAATAACTTGAAAAATACGAAAAGCTCATTTTTTGAAAAATGTCACTTATCATCTTCTGCCAAAACATGCTTCAGTCCTGTAATCTACGTACAATAGACTAGTTCGTATGTGGAAATATAACAGTTTGCTAAGCGAAAAACAAGTTTGGTTTAGAAAGAATTTTTCAACGAATATGGAAATTAATTAGTAACATATGATCATTGGATTTCAAATATTGACCGATATTTATATAGCTGCATTTTTCTAAATTTATCAAAAGCTTTTGATAATGTTTGCAACAAAATTTTATTGACTAAAATGCAAAGTAACTTTATCATCAAAAGTATTACATTAAATCCATTTTGCAAGCTATAAGCAACTGTCCGCAATCGACAAAGTTATGTAATGAAGACTCCAATTTAACAAAATTACTTTTGAAGTCATACAAGGTTCTAACATAGGGCCAATTTTGTTTTTATTATACATCAACGAAATAATTTTTTATTATATTTTTTATCATCAACGAAATGATTTTGTTTTATTATACATCAACGAATATGATATACTAGTACCAGTAGAATACTAATACCAATACCAACAGAATATGATACTAACCTATATGCTGATGATACGCATTTAAGTCTTACTTACAAAGATCTGTCAACTCTTGAACACAAAGTGATGCTCTCATGTTCTCTCATCGACGAGCAAGAGCCAAATAGCTCCAACCAACCTACTCGTGAAAAAATTGCAATATTGGCGAGTGCATCTAAGAGCACAATTAAGTTATTTTTTCAAACTCCGGAACTCTACCAACAAGTTTGAATGTTCACTCTAAAGATACTGGCGGTTTCAGAATCGACAAACATTAGAGTCATTTGCTGCAATAAAAGAAAAATCAAATCAAATCTTTCATTATCCTCGCTGGATTACGCCACAGCGTGTAACGAGTTTGCGGGGCCCATCTCCGCGTCATTGCGCCCGGGCAACACAGCTCCTTTCGAAGAAATGTCGCAGAGGTGGCGAGCCGTTGGCAACACTGTGTCCGATTTGACCGGCCCGAGATTTGAACCTCAGACCTCCTGCTTCAGAGACGAACGCGTTATCGCTCGACCAACTTGCCAGCCGTTTTCAAATCAGTAATTCTGTTACATTTTTGCATCATATATTATGGAGTAGCGGTCAACAATTTTCCGCAAGCGTTTTTGAGCTTTGAAGATTGGCTCCTGGCAATTATTGACATTCGAAAATTAAAATACCGTATCATCAAAATTGAGTCAGCTGTTGTCATTTTTCAGGAGCTCGTAACAAGAAAGAGAATGGAGTAATATCAGTTGTTGATGTTTTTGCCATGATTTAGTTAGGAGAATTTTTTTATACAAAAGCTTAACGTCCGAAACAGCATTGTCCAGCTCTGTGCATATTTTTCTTGATTGTTTATTATCATTTAAAGGAGAAATCGCTTCATTGGATTAACAAAAGGTAGCAAATGCATTTGTGCTGCATCCGCAAAAACCAGTATACCATACACTGAACAAATTGACATGGAGCAGTGCGATTTTCCTTGTTCTGGCAACGAAAACGAAACTTGTGGAGGTGGAAATGGAGTGGAATGGTTCTGGCTAAAATCATTTTGCGAAAAAGGTAATACCGTTTATTTGCAGAAATGAGTAAACCAAATTGTTGACTATACTCGCTGTATTAGGCTGAAAGTGTCAAGGGAGTTTGTTGAGCCAAAGTCTGCGTCATTGAGTTGACGTACAACACGGCTCCTTTCGAAGAAAAAACTGCTGCAGCGGTGGCAAGCCGTTGGCAATACTGAGTCCGATATGACCGTCTCGAGATTTGAACCTCTGAAAGTTTTTTTTTTTTAATTTTTTTATTTGGCATTGGCAAAAGTGCTTTTCCTCACTTAATTCTTAAAATGGAAGTAATAAAGCTGACTTTCTTGGAAATTTTTCAAAAGTGTTGAGTTGATGAAGGCATCAAAGTGACGCCACGATCAATTTTTGGTAAAAAAAAATACGTTATGAATGAGTTCTTCAAGATGATCGGTCCTTAAGCTGCCAATTGGTAAAAGATAGATTCTTGAAAAAGAAGTCAAAAATAAATAAATAAATAAAAGTAGCCTCATTTATGATAAAGTCAAAAAATATTGTGAACTTATTCATACGACTCAATTGTAGCACATAAGTGAAAACTGCAAAAAATAGCCCCACAATATTGTTGAGAACAACCTAATAAAGATGTGCTGTGTGTAGTTGGGATATATCTTCCAAAAGAAGACGAGCATTTAATTTACAGTGTATGGCAATTCTTTGGTTTGTACCAGAACGTGTCTTTGCTCAAGGGGCGTCTCACTGAAAACCAATGATACCATTTTGCATAAGTTAGTCAAACTTTTTGCAACAACGGCTCTATTTTGCTTTCCAAAAGTTTTTCTGTAGGGTAGACCTCATCCTTGAATTATACTGTACTTTTCTAAACAAAACTGATGCATATAGCTTTAGTTTAACCAGAGTATACTTTAGCTTACTTTAACCGGAAATTCGGTACGCCCCCGTATCGCCTTAACAGCGTACAGCAAGCTGCCAATTGATAAAAAATTGATACGTTTATATCCTCACAATTTTATGCCAAGTGTATACCGGGCCTTCTTCATAATAACCTGACTTTCGATCTGTAGGTTTAAAGCCAAAAGTATCGAAGTCACTTTTTAGTATTCACTTTTTTCGAACATGTTTGAAAGTGTTTTTGAGTTTAAAAAATGTTGATGGTTGGTTTTTTACTAATGGTTTTCAAGCTCCTGAATTTGAGAGATTTCGTCTGTGGCACAAAAATTTATCAACATGGGCCCTTTTAGGGGGCCGCTTTTTGCGCGTCAAGTACTTCTTTTTGGGAGATCATTTTGTAGAGGCCGGGGCAATTGCGCCAGATTCCCCTCTTTAATACGGTTAATCACTATCACTACAGCAATGTTTTTAGTGTGCTGAATTCAAATAAAAATTTGTTTTAACTTGTTTTAAAGGAGAAAAATTCCAACGTGCTGTCGAGTCACATTTTATTCGATGCCTGCACAACAATGAAACGCAGAAGCTAATGAAATCAGATTGTGTGGAAAGACAGAAATATGTATCAACGTCTGACTGCATACTGCATTGTGGCATAATGAAACAACCCCTCGCTTTTGTTGATGACGTCGCTTCAACGTGCATTTGCGGCAGATTTACGATAGAGTAAGACAAAAGTTTGTTTTTTCTGGGTAAGGAGAGTTTTTAACCAAAGTTTAAAATTAAATCTTGCAGAATGAGAGTGTTTTTATCTACTAATGCTATTGTATAAGTAATATGCGTAGAAGTGTGTTGCAGTTACGGTTTTCGCAAATCAAAAACCACATAGTTATTACCACCTCTGAGAAGGCTATGAGGTACATTAAATGTGTTTCACATTTTAGAATTAATTGGGCCCATCTTTTGGAGAAATGTGAAGAAAATTCCATGAAAGTGTATGAAACTTTTGCTCGAGACGACCGGTGCAAGCCTCTAAGATTTCTCCCTAAAAACTCCGAACACATTTTGACTTATTTGACGAGCTTTCCTGGGTCAGGCAACACATGGACCCGCCATCTTATCCAGCAAGCATCTGGGATATACACAGGAAGTGTTTATGGAGACGGAAGTTTATTTTCTGCTGGTATATTGAGTTGTTTTTTTATCTCAACCTAGACCATGCTGTGTTTATTAACAAATTAGTACGCATGAAAAATTTGACAAAACGATTAAAGCGCACCAAAATTGTTGTTTTCAAAATTTAGTTTCTTGTCTATAGAGATTGTAAGTGAAATTAGTAACCTTATTTTACTAATTTCATATAACTCACGTATTTTACATGGCAGGTGGCAAAATTGCCCTCTCCCTAGCTAACGCCTAAACTAAAAGTCATGGGATTACCAAATTTGGCATACGAGTAGGGCTAACCAAGCTTTTTTCATAAAACTGGCTTTATTCATTTAATGACGTCATAGGTGGTTCCAATTTGCACATAGATTTGTTGTGTGAAACTAAATCAGTAAATATTTAAAGGGGCATTCAAGTCAAGTTTTTCTCTGTTGACCAAAATGTTGGGAAAAGCTTAAAATCCATTCTCACCATATTTGAATTTTCTACGTTGTCCCGTTTTCAAGATATTGCAGTTCAAAGTTAACAATATTATCTTACTTCAGTGTTGCCATTTTGACAGAATATTAACTTTCGGAAAGTTGGCTGAAATTTACTTGAAAATCAGCTAATTTAAAATTCTGACCCTTTACTTTGCTTTGACAACAACTCTACCGAAAACGCCTAATGAGAATTACAAACAAGCAGTATAGCTTTTTAAAATTTTGCTTGAATGAGACAACCCTGGTAAAATTTATAAGGGGAAAAAGCCTTTTTAAGGGAAATCTAAATTGTCATATCTTGGAAACGGAAGGTCGCAGAAAGTTCAAATTTGGTGAAGTTGGTCTTCAAATAGCAAAACGACTTGACTGCCCTTTTAAGCCAAAGTGGTGACGCTTTCAAACCGTCTTGTGACGTCATTCAAATTAAATATGGGCCAGTAATGCTCAGATTTTGGACAGTGACTTCGGTAATGGTCAAAATTGAAAAACTTCCACTTACCTTAGCCATTTCTACTTTTCATGACTTAATTTTGAATAATTTTGACTCAACGTCAAGATGACGCGAGATAATAGTCTTTATTCTGAAACGATTTATCACAAAAAAGGAACTGACAAAGAGGCATTTTTGGCCCACGCCTCCTTTCCGCGTAAAATGGAGTTTAGAAATATACTAAAACTTTCGGAAAATGATAATAAACGTAAACTTTGCTTCATTTTCATTCTCTTTTTTAAAAGTGAATGTCGGAACGATAATTAATTTTGACTGAGACAGAAAACCACACTTTTGTGGAGTGTTTTACTTTTAGACCATAATGAACTATATATGCTGCTGTGTACTTATCTGTCATTTTTAAAATGCAATATGTAACCGAGATCGACAGTACTGTAAGCCAAAACATATTTCAGGTTTCTTCGGAGAAACGTCCTCGGACATGTCCAGGACAATTGTGGTCAAAACGCACGAATATCCTGCAGACAGTGGCCCTGATCAGAACGTAATTCTTATTCTTCGAAACCCATTCGATGCATACAAGGCGGAGTTCAATCGTCGATCTGGGGGCCACGTTGGTCATGCAAGCGACAAATTGTTTGCTTCTTCAAGTAAGTTGTGCAGTTAACACGGGAGATTTTTTTAAACAAATGCAATCGATTTATGCGCATTGCGAGTGAACCAAGCCTTTCGTCTCTTTCTCACCACGCCAACGTAGAGCACCCTTTTTCTGGTACTGTTTGCAACTCTTTCGTCAGGCTGGTCCTCCACAGCGGGTAGACTGTTGCCCCAATCGAAAATAAGCTTCAAGCGTATTTCCCAACGAGACAACGACGTATGGCTAGTTCGAGAATCGAACCGGGAGGCAACAACCTGTCGATTACTAACTCGGCGTTCTACCATCTGAGATTAACAAGGTTGAAAAATGAGAAGCGAAATTCTGTTTGTATAATAGCAAGTAATTTTGTTGGGATAGAACAGGTTATAGAGGCAACTCATTGCATCTTATTTGTATCACAATATTCGTAACAACAGCGATCGATTTATTTTTTAGGATTTGGCGAATATGTGAAACAGGAACCAATTGGCTGGCTACAGCTTTTAGAAAATGTACTTGAAAGCAAAAGTCCATTCCACATAACAGTTTTTGAGGATTTGCTTCGCGATCCCATCAGCGAAATGCGAAAAGTCATGAAATTTTTAGAAGAAAAGCAAGGATTTGAACAGGATGATTCAGAAGAAAGACTGTTATGTTTAAGTGAAAATTTACAAGGGAGCAGCAAAAGAAAGAAAAAAGATAACGGAATAAATCCATACAACGAAGAACTGACAAATATTATGAATTCACAAATTAACAATGCTCAAGAAATACTTGATAGAGCTGGAATTAATATAAGTCTTTCTTCTTATAAAAGAAGTGTCACATGACACATTTTTTAAAGAGTTATGAAACTCTAAGTCTTTTCAAATTGTTCTGACTGCGTACTTAACTTTCATTTCATGACCTTTGCACACAAAAAGTACGTAGCACTATTTAAGATGTATTTTGACCCAACTTTACACTTGCTGTTAACTATATAGCACATTTTACCCGGGGGAGTAAGAGCAAACATGCCCCTTGTTTAATTTCTATCAAATTTGGAATGTAAATTAAGTTTACGAAATTTGTTTAGAAAAACTGGTTTTGAGTTGATTACGTCGAGATCGATTTTACAGAAATGATGTTATTTTTTCAATATTGTCACTGGAGGCTCAAACTTTGTTCATAAATTTGTTCAAGTTTATTTTGGGTTTTAATCGTAAAATGCCTAATTGGAAGTGATGACATCACGAAGACGTCTCAAGACATCGTTTAAGTTAAATATGGGTCCAAAATGATCAAAATATGGAAAAGTAATTTCGGCAAACCTCAAAAGCTTAAAACTTTCGCTGAATTCAGCAACTTGAAGTTCCAAGAGTTATCTGTGAACAAATTTGCTTCAAACTCAAGACAGTTAGTTTGATATAAAAGCTTTGTCCAGAAAAAATTTATCAAGAAAAAAATACCCAGAGGAAAAAATTTTGCTCCCACCGCTCTGTGTAAAAACTAAAAGTTAATATATTGCTGACTGTTCCGCTTTTACGATCTTGTTCTGCCGCTACATTTCGTTGGTATCGCTGCGCTCGCTAGTTTGTTTTTGCAAGCAAAGCTGATGGCTAGCGGTAAAAGTATCCAGTTACTGCAAGGTTGTAATTCGGGCCGGGCTTTTTGGGTCGAGTTCGGACTTAAGATTGATGAATTGTTGGGCATAATTCGAGCTTGATATAGGTATATTCCTTGAGTTTTTGCCTTTTAGATGCTATTTAAGCGTAATTGAAAGAACAGCAACACTGAATGACGATCTTGGCTGAAGCATCAATCCAAGTGTGATTGCACAATTATTATTATAATTACGTCACAATTTATCAGCAATGATTAGTTTTATTTTAACCGTATTCAAGCAATAACCATAAATGTTTTTTTAATTTAACCCAATTTTCGTTTTTGTTTTTTTTTCGGTCTGTTTTTGCTTCAAGTCAGTTTTCGGGTTCGGGCCGGTTTCGGTTTTGAAGTTTCTACATCTTGCCGTTTTCAAGATAATGCAGTTCAAAGTTTTTTTCTTATCTTAATTTTGCCATTTTGTCAGTATTGTGACAGAAGACTTAACTTTTGGAAAGCTGCCTTACATTTATTGGAAAACAGTTATTTTTCCACTTCTGACACTTTACTTTGTTTTACAATACTCTACCGCAAAACATTCATTGAGAATCAAGAGCATGCAATGCCTTTTTATTTTTTGTTTCTAATTGGCAACCCTGGCAAAATTTCTACGGGAAAAAGCTTTTTTAAGAGGAAATCTAATCTGTTATATCTTACGAACGAAAAGTCGTAGAAAGCTCAAATTTGGTGAAGTTAGTCTTCAGATCTGTCAAATGTTTTTGAGAGAAAATCGAGCAAAAAAATTTCCGATTTGAATGCTCTTTTATATTTTTAACGTGATTGCAAGCAATATCAGGCAAGTTAGCAAAACGTAACCATAATACCAAAACTAAAAAATTTGTGCCAAAAGGTAGCAATTATTATTTTTTGGCTGCAGCAAGTGGTGGTCATTGACTTGGGGGTCCCCGGGCAAGGAGACAAAAAATGGGCCCCCATTAAGCAACACCTAATGCAACTGAAATCATGCAGGATCAGCGTTGCCAGGTTGGTAGGCTACTTAACAAAGGCCCGTCTCCCCAAAAAAGTTCTTACCTAACCAATGTAGGCATGTAGCCTATTATCAGTTTAAGTAAATCTGAGGGTGAGCACAATAAAAAACTCTGGCAACTAGCAGATCAGGATCTGAAAAAGTGAAAGTGAAGTGAATATTAGTCAACTGCTCATACTCACTGAACCAAAGAACCATGGCAAATACGATGCATATCTAGCAGTGTCGTAACACTAATGAGTTCAACTTATGATGGACTTCCAATTCTCGAAATTATAGATTTTTGTGCTTTCGGTGTACTATCAAGCATAGATACACGAAATTGATTCATCACAAATCATAGAACTTTGCAAAAAGTTCTTGTGTGCTATGCACATACAGTCTATTCTTTCTTATACTTAAATCTCAATAAAAAAATACTTGTAGTTAGCAGAGGTGGAGTCGAGAACGCAAGGCTCGAGGCCAAGGCCAAGGACACAAAAAAAATCCAAGGCCAAGGACAGGAATGCTCGAGGCCAAGGCCAAGGACACAAATGAAAGTGTTTTCCTATGAAAAAAGGACTTAAAAATTTTTTTTCCGTTGATCTCCAAAAAAAACACCTTACTTACAGGCCTACCTATACATGCTCATTACCATAAAACAAGGCATTTTTAGTGGAAACTTTCAAGTGGTAAGCAGTAAGCACTTTATTTTACTGTACAGAATGTAGGCTCAGACGTAATGCCATATCTCAAAATGACAACAGCCAACACTTAAAAAACTGGAAAGGCCTCCAATTTTCAACGTAGGGGCAAAACAAACCCTCTAATAATAAATATGAATCAAAGTTACTCAGAGGTGGGCAATGTGCAATTAGAAGCGCAAAGCGCAACCTCCGCAATTGCGGAAGTTGCGTAGCGCTTAAGTTTTTATTTGTTTTGAAACATTGCGGAAGTTGCTTTGCGGATTAAACTCTTTAAAATTTGTTGCGCTTTAATTGCGCTGTGCTTTCAAAGTTTATTTTCGGTTAATAGCGCAATTTTGAACATTTAATTTAATTTTGTTCCATTTCGATCGTAATATTGATAAATGTCGGCCTTCTTTAGCAAATTATTTGCTCTTTTTCTGTTTAAGATTGAAAAAAATGCGGTATTTGCATTGTGCTGTTAAATTTCAGTTGCCGAAGTTAAATTGCGCTTTAACTTGGTGCGAAAATGGCGTTCCGCAATTGCGGAATTGCGTTGCGCTTCAACTGTATCAAAAAGTTCAATGCGGAAGTTGCGCTGCGCTTCAGAAATTAAAAAAATAAATTGCGCATTTTCTGGTTGAAAAAATTGTTGGGCCTAGTTGCGCTGCGCTTTTTAGATAATGTTATTTGTGCCCACCTCTGAAGTTACTCAAACTTTATATATAATTAATGCTCTGTACGCAAAAGCATATTGTGGATACCAATTAACTTTTTTTCGATAAACTTAACCCAATTTTTATCAGATGATTCATTTCGCCTAAAAATTAAAAATTAGGTTTCTCAACCAAGCCGTTTCGAGATCTATGTTTGGGTTAAAACCAAGTGGTGGCCCACAAAAAGTTTGGAAGGTATTTTGGAACTTAAGAAGTCATTCCACTCTATTTTGGAAAAACGGAGAAAAAATCTTGAAAAATAGGTTCACCAACATGAACCCGTTGCGATTCCTTAACTCATCCGGTTAAGAAAGCCTAAGAAAAAGCATTTCATGCTTACCCCTTAGATTCTTAGAAGCGAAATTTTGGCCATCTTGTTTCAAGAGAATTGTGCAATAAACCAATTTTGTAAATTTGTCCAATTTCGAGATTTGATGTTAGGTACCGGTCTATGGAGTTATGGTAAGTGCTGAAGATCTGCAGTATAATTTATCAATGCAACAACTGCTATTTGAATTCAGGGAGATGAGATGTTTTGTTGAAAAACTTTGACCGCCAAAAGCTAGCAAAGTATCTTGAATCAAGACAGGGCTTTACTTGAGGCGAAGGAGATCTAAACAGGCGCACAACTAGGATTTTGCTAACGGAGAAAGCTTGAATCGAAAGTCAAAATTTTTTGGTTTCAAAACTTTCTTATTCAGACAGCGGTGCTGAGCAAACTTGTGCTGCTCAAGTGTTTTACAGACAGGGAGTCTGGGGGCAAGTTTAGCAATTTAGTTGGCGAAACCCGCATCGCCAGCCATTTTTGTGATGTTTCAGAAAATTTCAACTCTAATGCTGTTTGGATCACATTTCGCACGTTTTTGGAGCCATTGCGAAGAACTAAATCGCTAAAATTTGGAAGTCATTTGAAAAAATTAATTTGTCCAGCCCCTTCAGCCCCCTCTACTTACAAGTCAAGTTCAACATACCTTTAAATGGCTGAATTTTGGCTTAATTTTTTAAAGTGAATTAGCTAAAGGGAGCTGAGGCCCCTTTAGCCCCCCTGGTTACGGCACTGGGTCAAGCCTAAAGCTTACTATAAATAAGCTTCACTTATCCGATGAAGTTATGTATGTTGTAGGCTAGAGCCAGAGAATAGAAAAGGAAGGAAGGTGATATATCATAATTGCGCGTAGCTTTATCAGATAAGTTCCATGATAGTTCTTTTTATTTAGTTACAGACAACAAGATCCTTCGTGACTTTCTTTATGTTATCATTGAAAAGCTGTTGCAATGACTACAAACACCATTCACCAAAACTGGCAGCACTGCATGCAAAAAACTGTGACAAAAGAAACATAGTATTTTCGCGTAATATTGTTTGAATGAATGTCTGGAGCAGAGTGCATTGATCCTTCATTTCATGAAAAAGCAGAGAGGAAGAAAGTACGACATTATGGCAATGCACAGAGGACGCCACGAGACTTTCTAGAAGTATCGCGATACCGGTCCCCGTGGGCACAAAATTAGTCAAATAGACGTTTAAACGTGGTTTAGATCTATACAGAAGATCTAATTTAGATGGTTTAATTTTTGTTTAAATGTCTATTTCGTAAAAATGCATGTAGTTGAAAAGACGTCTTTACAAAGACGTCGAATATACGTAACTCATAGACCTGGACACGTTGTTTGATTTTGCGTATTTTCGACGCCTTTGTAAAGACGTCTATTCAACTTTATGCATTTTGTAAAATAGACAATATTTAGACCAATTTTCATTTTATACATCTTTTAGACGTTTTATGCCCCCTGGGGTGGTTGTTTGAAAAAAAACGAAAAAGTACCTTCGGTTCCGGCATTATTTTCAAAAAATACCGCAAGACCGGAATTTATTCCGTATAATACTTTTTCATGATTCAACTGAATTGTCATAGAATCCTCCAAGAGCGTTTATTTTAAAATGATGGTAGATAGCAGAGAAAGAAAAGCACGGGGAACCAAAATTATGAGCAGCGTTTTATTCTGAGAAAAATCAGCATCTGAAAAGGATGCCGCTTTAACCCAGCACGTTTGGGTTTTGTATGTCTTTCCAATGTATGTCTTTAGTAACCACCCCACGGGGACCGATCAGTGGTCGAGTGGATAGAGCGTCTGCTACTGAAACGGTAGAATCGGGTTCGATTCCCGGTCGGGTCAAACCAAAGACTATAAAAATTGGTATTTATAGCTTCCCTGCTTGACGTTCAGCTATTAAAGGGACAGTGTGAAGCCTCCGCCGTGTGTGGTAGACAGGTGGGCAGGTGGCAGCTTGACTCGAAGACCGAAAGGCCCCTTCGCTGTTTCCTGGCCAAGGAACTTGGAGAATAAAATGTAAATACAATTACAATTCCCTACAGAGAATACTTGTTCGACCGCTAGAAGTTTTAGCCAGTTTGGTCTCTAAAACAAGCCAATGCTTATATTCTGTATAAACAAAAGCTAGAGCCGAAACGTAACCTAGTGTTTTCTTCATAATTATGTTTGCTGCAGTTATCAGCGAGCATTCACAAAGTCGCTGACTCGTCAGCAGCTGTAGTCCGTCACTATAGTCAATTTTCGCAATGGTTTTTACACAGTCGTTCAAATCAAATCTTTCATGATACTCGCTGTGATGCGCTGCAGCTTGTATCGAGCAGGGCCTCAGGGAGAAAATTTTTCAGGGGGTACGAAGGTCGATACCGGGCCCCCAAATCTTATTGAGCCCCCGAAGCCTTACCGAGGCCCATGCCGTTCAATCATTTTTTGTCGGATGGGTGTAGATCTTCATTTAAAAATGAGGGGAAAACGATATTCGAATACAGTTAAGACCTATGAAAAACACTAGACATAAAATTGGTTTAAATCCAGCTAGGGGGTCTGGGGCAGCGCTGTTTGAGTCTGATCCAGGCGCGTAGCCAGAAATTTGCAATGGGGGGGGCTGGTTGGGGGGTCTGGGGGCGGAGCCCCCAGCCGCCGGAAGCTAATGGGGGTCTGGGGGCGAAGCCCCCAGCTGCCGGAGGCTGGGGGTTTGGAGGCAAAGCCCCCAGCCGCCGGAGGCACGGGGGTGGAGCCCCCAGCCGCCGGAGGCACGGGGGTGGAGCCCCCAGCGCTCGAAAATTTTGCATTTTTTGCAAAAGTAACTTCATTTTACGGCTATTTTGATTAAAAAATAATGCTTTTAAAACGTGGCTTAGAAATTGGCAGTGCAAACAAGATTAAACTGGAAGCATAAATGGGCTA
Source organism: Trididemnum nubilum (assembly GCA_963965965.1). Taxonomy (NCBI): domain Eukaryota; kingdom Metazoa; phylum Chordata; class Ascidiacea; order Aplousobranchia; family Didemnidae; genus Trididemnum; species Trididemnum nubilum. Next base: position 42,322,255 of record OZ014478.1, on the reverse strand, counting down.
TTTGGGAGGTGGCTAATGGTAAAATGTAGTTCTCTTGTTTAGATGCTGGTAAATTATAAAATCGAATACTTCAATAAAACTCACACGGAGTAATCTATTTCGTACACAGTTTATAGAGAAAAATACTTGGGGGGGGCTAATGAAAAGAGATTTGAGAGAAATGATTGGTAATTAACAAATACTGAATAGTCCCCCCCCCCCCCCTTCCCTATTCCTTAGTTTATAGTATATTTGTTGATGACACCTATGTTCAGCATTTTTACACCTGCGATCAAATTTGATTGCTTATTTCTTACCATTTATCAAAGTTTTCATTTATTTGTTGGTTTTATTTTTGTCAAATTAGCCCCCCCCCCTCTGGACATATGTTTTAAAAGATGTTTTAAATCACTATCTAGTCTACTCCAGTGCATAAAACAGTCTCAAAGTGCTAAAAATGTACAGTTTTTCCGATTCTGCATTTTGGTCGACATGTCAATGGGGGGGGGGCTATAGCCCCTCGCCCCCCCTGGCTACGCTACTGGCTAAAAACGTGGTATTTTCCTAATTCTGCATTTTGGTCGGCAGTTCATTAGCCCCCCCTAAATAAACGTTTCAAACTATGCTTTAAAGCATTTTTTAGTCTAATCCAGTGCTAAAGAGAGTCTTAGAAATGCTAAAAACGTGGTATTTTTCTTATTCTGCATTTTGGTCGGCAGTCTATTAGCCCCCCTCCCCCTAAATAAAGCTTTCAAACTATGCTTTAAAGCATTTTTCAGTCTAATCCAGTGAAAAAGAGAGTTTTAGAACTGCTAAAAACATGATATTTTCCTTATTCTGCATTTTGGTCGGCAGTTCATTAGCCCCCCCCCCTCTTAAATAAACGTTTCAAAATGGTCTAATCCGTGCAAAAGACAATCTTAGAAATGCTAAAAACGTGGTATTTTCCTTATTCTGCATTTTGGTTGGCAGTCCATTAACCCCCCCTCCCCCCCCCCCAAATAAACGTTTCAAACTATGCTTTAAATCATTTTTTATTCTAATTCAGTGCAAAAGATAGTCTTAAAAGTGCTAAAAACGTGGTATTTTCCTTATTCTGCATTTTGGTCGGCAGGCCAATGGGGGGGGCTATAGCCCCCCCCCCCGCATCCCCCCTGGCTACGCTACTGGTCTGATCTGATAGTCTATTACTCTAATCACCATCACATTTCTGATACACTATACCTCAATATGCTCAAGATACGTGTTTTTCAATTGAGCTGACTTGTGGGCATCTACAGTCGAGCATTTGCACTGCCCAGTCAGGCTTATAGGCTACATTATTTACCGTACGTTTTTGAATAATTTAATTTTAAATTCCACGTCTGACCGGGTTCATAAGGAACTTTGGCTGTTGCGAAATATTTCATTCTTTTTGTAAATAGACTACTTGGAAGAAGGAACTGCTTGTTTTTGTGATAAATTAAACAGAATTCACAAAGCTCTACCGCTTGAAAAAGCTCGCAGACTGACCGAGAAATTGTAATGCAGCTAGGCCTACTTCAAGTCTCCCAACTTCAATTATAGTCAAAGCAACACCCTGGCCTGTGGTGTAAAAAGCACTCAAAAATTGTACTCAAGTAAAAGTTTCGTTACTGACAAAAAAAACTACTTGAAGTAAAGTACAAAGTACTGATCAAAAAAAGTACTTGAGTAAAAGTAAAAAGTAATCATATTAAAACTACTCAAGTAGAAGTATTTCTGAAAGTATTCACGCAAAATAAACAAACTATTCAATTGACATATGACAACTGTTCGACTTCCTTCACATCACTGCCACAAGCAGTACTTAAATTGTAGGGGGTACGCGTCCCCCCATCGAGATTTAGGAGTCCCCCATTGAGATTTGAGCGCTGGAAGATCAGATGAAAAAGACCTAATTCTTCATCTAATTTTGGCGAAAAACCACTTCAATTTCCGGCGAAGACCTTTTTTTTGGGTGTTCATTCAATTTCGGCGACGGAATTACGTAATCTTCACTAAAGTACTTTCGCATGCCAAATGCGTTTCGTCAAGGCTGCAAAATCGTCCCCCCATGCAAAATTTTACAAGTACTGGCCACAAGCGCTTGATTTTCTAACCCCTCACTAGATTAAGAAGTCATGAGTTATTAAGTGTTGCTGGTTTTTTGGCACTATATTCGAGAAATCAATTCATAAAATATTTACTTAAATACTCATTCACTGCCATTGTTAAATTTATATGCTAAAAAGCATAGGTGGGCACAAGTCCGTAATTCGTTAATAACGAAGCTAACTTTTTCATTAACTCGTTAATCCGTTAAAAAGTTTTTCCATGTTAACGGACTAAATTAACTTCCGTTAAGTTCTGTTAACTTCCGTTAAAGTTTTTATCGTTAATATCTTGCACCATTCATTCATCGGACCGGTACAAACCAGTTTGCACTGGTAACACCTGTTTCGTATTAGCACGAGTTTTATCGTAGAAAGCGAAGAAAGGAGCTTTTTTTTGTGGCAAATAATAACCTGCAGCCTCATAGGTCGATTAATTATCGCTGTTCACAATTTCCAAAGATTTTCCGATCGCAGCTTCGTTGAGCATTTGAACTTATTTTTATCTTGAAATTAGATTAGACTGTAAAATGTAACTTCCAAAACACAAAAAGACCACCACAGCAATAAATATTTCTTTACAATCAGCTCAACAGCGTCAATACGTGTTCTAGAAGGGAGTGATAAAAAGAAATATAAATTCCACGCAAAATATTAACGAATTAACGGACTTTATTAACTTCCGTTAATTAAAGCTGAAAATAACGAATTAACGTTAGCGGAGGTGTGAAGTTTGTAAACGGACTAGTGGTTAACGAAGCTAACGTTTTGCATTAACTTGCCCACCTGTGCTAAAAAGTAAAAACAGCGTGGAAGTGCCTTGTCAGAGAACAGCCTACTCTATCTACAGGGTGCGCCAAAAGCCACGCACCAAAGCCAATTCAGTAGTCTGCGATAAACTTTTTTTGAATTAATGAAGAAAAACTTATTGTGAATTTTTTTAAATTGAATTTATTTCACGACATGTGAAAGCAGACAGAAACCGGTAGAAACATAACTGAAACTGTTAGTGAAGCACAGTCATTCATTGATTGATACCAGTGTCCTGTCAGAGCATTAGTAGGTTTAGACTGCAGCTTAATTTAATTCCAATTCAATTTACTTACTGCACTTTAGAAAACCTGCCAAGACAAAGTTTATCATGCAATTCCTAAATTTCATTATGTTTGTTTTCAGGTTTACTGATTTATTTACCGGGTTGCCTTGACCAGGAAACGGCAAAGTGATATTAGGATCGTTGAGTCAAGCTGCCATCTTTCTACCATACAAAGGTGTAAGCACTGAGCAGGATATTATCACCTTCAATGCAGAATGTCAAGCAAGAAAATGTGAATACAGTTTGCAGTAGGCTACCTGTTTTTAAGTCTTTGGCTTGACTGGACCCGATTTAAACCCAAATTTTCAGCTTGATATACAGATGCTGTAACCACTAGGCTATACCATCTTGGCGGCATATTTATCAGTTCAACCCCAGGCCCTCAAACTGCAAGACACTGTTCTCAAGAACAGAGAAACTAAACATTTCATCAGTTTAATTACTCAATGACGAAGCTTTACTGCTACAGTGCTAGTCAGCAGAGGTAGAGTCCTCGAGGACGTCCTTGGCCTCGAGGACTCGTTTTGAAGTCCTTGGCTTTGGCCTCAAGTCCTCGAAAATTGCCCTGTCCTCGGCCCGAGGACAGCAGTATGTTTTGAATTGTTAAAATTTTGTAGATCGCCAGAAAAAAATTTTTGAAGACCATTTTGTTGGAGATCGCCTAAATTTGGACTGTAAAACCGACTCAATCTGCGTTAAAACCGATTAAAATCTGGAGTAAGATCGTTTGATGTTGTTTCCTGCCTTTGAATCAGACCCCCATTGCAAATTCCTTGCTACGCGCCTGCCAGGATCTCATATCTCCACATATTAATAAATTTTTGCAATTGCCTAAATCCTCTAGTCCTACAGAACAAGCAAAAGCGAATGGACCTTTCACCCTAATTACGTACAGCTCGATTGTAAATGCACCCTAACCTACTAACTCTACTTATGACTTCAGGCAAAATTACGATTCTATTGCATTTTATGAGTGTTAAAATGGTTAGGTTTACCTACAGTGTTGCAGGCTAACTATTCGGTAGAGCTTTGGTTCCTAGTCTTAATTAAAAAGTCGATGTAAGCACTAAGCAAGCACAAATCTTATCCTACTATTTTATTGATTGCGTCATGTCTAACGGCTTACCTGATTAAAAAAATGCAATCGTTTTCAAAAGCATATGAGCGCAGTCAAGCGTGGAATTTAAAGAAAGGAGCAAAGGAGAATAGCCTGACCGTCTATGGCCTGACTGCGCGCTTACGAATGATTGACTGCAGATGCCCGCAGTCAAAGTGCAGTCAACACTGCAGCTCAAATTTTGAAACTACTTTGTACTTTTATCAAATAATAAGTACTTAAGTAGCGTTACTTCAGACTAGAAGTACTTGAGTAAAAGTAAAAGTAGTTAAAAAAAACTACTCAAAAAGGTACTCGTTACCGAAAAAAACTACTCAAGTAATCTACTCAAGTAAAAGTACTTCGTTACTTTACACCACTGCCTGTAGCCCACAAGTTTTGCTATAAATTAGGTATAATTTCTCTCCCAGTTGACTCCCACTTTTCCAAATTGCAAACGCAGAGCACACACCGTACAGAAGTTGTGATAATCGACTTGAACCGCTAGAATTAAAAATTATGCGCTTTACGCAGTTGCCAATTTGCAGATTTAGTGTCATTTTGCGTATTTAGTTAAATATGCAATTTGGCATTCGCCATTTTGCATATTTAGTTAACTATGCAATTTGCCATTTTACATATTTAGTTAAATATGCACTTTGTCATTTTGCATATTTAGTTACATGTAAATATGCAAGTTGGCATTTAGCATTTTGCGTATTTAGCTAAATATGCAATTTGGCACCAAAAAAAGCTTAAAAACACGCATTTTTGTTATTTTACATTTGGTGCCCCATACTGATTAAATTTTAATATTTGCGTGACCTTCTTTCCCTTGCATTCAGTAGAGTAGCCAGGGGACGGAAGAGCTATAGCCCTCCCCTCCTTCCTATTGGCATGTAGAATATGGAAAATACCACGTTTTTAGCATTTTTAGACCAGTTTTTCCACTGAAATAGAAAATACCCCCCATTGGCATTTCCAAATTCAGGTGAAGACGTTTTTTTGGCCCCAGCCCGCAACAGCCCCTTCCCCCCCATTCCCCATTGCACATTTCTAAGTACACGCCTGCTTGCATTAAGTAAGTAAAAAAGCGCAACCGGAGATCTGTAACAAAGACGAGATAACTATAGATTATATTACGCAGTACAACTACGGTAATTACAAAATCCTACAAATTTATGTATAAAGAACTCGTTGTAAATTACGCAAAAACACACTAACGACATTTGCTATGTTTGGCAAATAAAGGAAAAAAAATGTACCTATGAATTTATTGCAGAAGTTGATAGTTTTATACCGTATGCTTTTTTTTTTTTTAAATTTTGTGAGAAAACGAGGCTCATGTTAGCTCAAAATTTAAAGGGGCATTGAGGTCTAATTTTAGCCCATTTTTTCAATTTTTGAGGCTGAATTAAGAATTCTTTGATTTCTACATCGAAAGATATTTGCATTTTTTTTCCGCTACTTGTAGCAATCCAGCCATTTTTTAAATATTTTTTGAACCAACCAATAGATGTCGCTCGTGAGGATGCAGTGATAATGTTAGGAAAGCATAATTATTATGGTTGCAAGAACGCATAAACTATTTTAAACCTAACCCTGAACTAAAAAAGTAAATAATGAAAACTTTCCGAATAAACATTCTTTATTCTTGAGATTTACAATTAATTTCTTTCGATACTCCCAAATATTTCACCAAACAATTGTTTTTGTCAAATTTGTTGACGTTGGTTTTTTCAAACAATATTTTCGTATATCATGAATGTTGTTCGGCTAATAACGCCATTACGAATATATTAGACAGTAGCAAGTTAGCATTTCGTCGGCCACTTCATAAGCTCCAATGTAACTTTTTTGTTTTATATTTGCATCACCGCGCAGTTTGCGTTCCAAAATGAGGGTTGCAACACAACTATGCTTCATGTAATTAGCCCAAGATGTATGTGTTCACTAGGGCAACTATTGGGAAACCGAAGCATCTTTCATCAGCTGAGTAATTTCAAAGGTGTAACTAAATATACTAGCTTTTGAACGTGTTTCAGACCAAATCTTTAAGTGAGGGAGGAGGGAGATGGATTAGCAAATCGATTCTTTGAAAATACTCTAAAAAAGGAGCAAAATTTCTTTCAAATAGAGTTAAAATGGCTATTTTTTTCATGAAATCGCAAAAATCGCCCGACGGCAAGGGCATACACCCCCAGATATTTTCCATGCTCCGTTTTCAACGCGCAGCAGTTTATTTCAGACGTCGGGTGCTAGATACTGCATAAACTTCGGCATAGAGAAATGTTTGGTCTGGGTTCAAGTTAGCATCCCCCTTAGCAAAATTTTGATGTGATGAGCTATGTATTAAACAGGATTGTTTTTGCTGTGTACTTGGTTGGGCAATGCAAAACTTGATTGAACTGTATTTGGACAGTGGCGCAACCAAAGGGGATTACGGGGGCTTCAGCCCCCACAACAGTCATGTCACTTAGAACATTTAATCCCAAAACAAAAGCGTTTAAATGTGCTCTGGACTTCACCTGTAAATAAAAGGGGGAGTAAAGGGACTGGAAAACTTAATTCTTTCAAATGACTTCAGAATTTTAGAAATTTGGCTCTTTCAAATGGCTCTAAAAACGAGCAAAATGTTATCTAAATGCGCTAAAATGGCTACTTTTGCCAAAAAATCAAAGCATTTTTAACATTGTTGGGTACGTGCTCCGTCATTTCGTTTTTGTTAGTCATCAATTTTAAAGATGATGTCTTATTCAAATAGAAAACAAAAACTAATTACTTAATTCAAGAAAAAAATTTTTTCTGAGGTAAATAGAGCAAAATCTTTACTGTACGCTGTCTTCTTTCAGTAGCACATTCTCATCTAAATGACTAAAATTATTTGCTGAGAAAATTTCAAACTTACTGAAGTTACAAAATAAAATTACGAGTGGAACTTCGCCCCAGATCTCTTTTGTGAAGTTCACCAGTTTGTTCTGCATGGTACCTAAACAACTAAAGTATTATAATTTTGATTCAGGCTGTTTTCGTGCAATCTTGCTAGCACGCCTGAGTCTGGCTAAAATTACCAAAACATTTTACGAAAATTGCGCAATCCGCTAAACCTCAGAAAAGTGTAATGCTGCCCGTGCCTCAATAAGTTTTGGCACTCCTGATCTAACCTCTGCGTTTTCATAATGGGCTTTACTCTACAGTAATAATTAGAAAGAACAACTAGGGCCTCAGAGAGAAAAATTTCCAGGGGGTACGAAGGTCGATACCGCGGCACCAAATCTTATTGGGCCCCCCAAGCCTTATCGGCACCCATGCCGTAAAATCATTTTTTGTCGGATGGGTGTAGATCTTCGTCTAAAAGTGAGGGGACAACAATATTTACGTACAGTTAGGACCTATGAAAAACACAACTAGACATAAAATTGGTTTAAATCCAGCTGGGGGGTTTGTTGGGGCGCTGTGAGGTCCCCCAGCGGGGTCCGGGGCAGAGCCACGGAAGCTTTAGCACTTTTTGTGTTTCTCGAGCGTAAAATACAGCATTTGATTAACATTCCAGCACCAAACTTGCTTAAACTGACAAGCAGAAAACGTGATGTACATGAAAGAAAGTATGTGAAGTGGGGTATGATGACGTTGACACAATCTTATACAGTATAATAACTTTAATATTGCAAATCCAAATATTTTACTGATAAAAGTTTTAAGAAGTCATCTGCAGTCATAGACTTCACAAACCCAAATACCTATTAAACTCATAGAGATAGAGTGAGTTACTTAATGATAGTAGTATAGTATGTCAACTTTGACTCCGCTCTCTGAGGTTGAAACGCTTTTGGATCTCTGGATATGTGGGCCCTGTACATTGTTATACCGTAGAATTAGGGCTCTCCAGTCAGAGAAATGTAACAAAACGTTAATTTCGGTGCAAGTGTATGGCTTTTGATACATTTTCCTCTTTTTTAATCAAATCGGCCACTATTGGATGCCCTAATGGCTGTGTTGCAAAAATAGCAACCAATTACCAGGACTGAATAGGCTGACAGATATTTTTGCTGTAGGCAAGTTTAAGATACAGACAAATTTATAACTATAAGGTCAAGCCCCCTCTTCTTAGCAAATTTTTTGCTATGCCCCTGATAAAAAAAACATTTAGATTTTTTTATGTGAAAATTGTTACTCAAGCATCAGAATAAAGGTGTTGTTAGTTCTCAAATTTTCTTGTAACTGACGCTTCCTTCCCCAGTCCAATTATTATTATTATAAATGCTTTATCAAGTTTTTTGTTTAGTGGTGACTAATGAGAATGGAGCAATATTAATGAACTTGCTTGGCAGCTACTTCTTTACCAATAACAGTAACCTCAGCAAAAAAATAGAACTCACTTTCTCCTGGTTAGATATAAGTTGACTTTCTAGTTCTATCTGATTACACTGACTGTAATTGTAATGATTGAATTTCAGACTTAAAATTGTGTACTTTATCACTTTATTAACCATGTAAAGCAGTTAAAATTTTACGAGACAGGAAAATATTTTGAAATTCACAAACAACTAAATTCAGATATTACACAAAGACACAGTAAATGAATATTTAACACACTTGACACTTCTATTTTCATCACATAGGGCTGGAGTGAAAAATTACTAGCTGACGACAATATTCATGATTATAAAACTTGGGGGGTCCAAAATCAATGCTTCCAGTTCAACTTGATCACTGTCACAAACCTTCAGAAACAAGAAGACTTTTAAGAGAACATTCAGAAGAAAAAATTCCATGTTTGTAGCTCTTCAAAGAAGCGATTACTAATTAGGCCAATCCAAAATTTCATAAAAATTTTTTGATTTTTTGTATCCATCTAGCTCTTGTATGTAGCTTAAAACCAATTCAAATGCAGTTTTATTCACCAAGTTGGCTAGGCCAAGTAGACAGCGAAAAAACTTTTGCGAATTTTCCAGTATTCAAGCAATTGTTCAATTGTGGTTACTTTTAAAACAACTAAATAACAAACAACGGGTAAAAACACTATCAATGCGTTCAAAACTAGGCTGTTGGTGGGTTATTTTATATTCTGGAAAAAAAAACACCATGTTAGTTTAAGACAAAAAAGCAAAAGCTGCACAGCCAAAAGAACCACTGGACTGATACAATAGCTTATGCTATGGTGTACAGAATAAAGAGTTTTGTTTTTAAAGCTAGATGCCGTGGGGCCAGGCCCACTGCTTTGGTGAATTCACTATAATGAAGCTCTGAGACCAAGCATAGCTATGAAAAATCATTCAAGGACTTACAGCGCCAGCTGTCTAGATACAAATTAACTTGGCTAGCCTAGGACTATCCCGAAGCTAACTTTGCCAACAACCTACTCTTTGGACTGATAAATAGGCGCTAAACCATACAATTATACTATTGTAACGTTTGTGTCAAAATGACGCGCCCCAATGCGGTCGACCGGCTCGGTTGAACAACCTATCGAGCTACTCTCCGGGTAGAGTTATTAATCCATATATCCAGTTTCACTTTTTACTTGTTGCTACGTTGGAGCTGACGCTACATCATCCCCACCCTTAACGCTGGCGACGGCTCATCCACGTCTCCAACCAGCGCGAGGGAGCGCGTCTACCACTCCTAACGTCCTGGCGTGCTCGCCAATGTAACGTTTGTGTCAAAAGGACGCGCCCCAATGCGGTCGACCGGCTCGGTTGAACAACCTATCGAGCTACTCTCCGGGTTGAATTATTCATCCACATATCCAGTTTCACTTTTTACTAGTTGCTACGTTGGAGCTGACGCTACACTATTTACATTATATTCTAGCAAACTGCGATCGTCAAAATCCGATCAGTGATTTAGTAGGGTATCTTACAGCAGCCTGCAAGCAAGCGATGTTGCGCAACTGTTGGCAAAAGTTGCGATCGGTTGCAACCTTTCGCGAGCTGTCGATGACGTCAAATTTTGGTTGCTTCGCGTCCAGTCTAAACGCACCTTTAATTCTACCCTGGTGGGTAAGAAGAGTTTTTAATAGAGGTTTGAATCTTGCAGAATGAGTTTCTTTTGAACTGCAAATATAATTGTACGAGTAGTATACGTGGAGGTGTATTGCAGCTATTGTTTTTTCAGCTACAAAACTATGTTGTTACCCCATCTCTAGTTGAGGAAGCGTAGAAATTTTGATAATTTAATGTCCAAGGTGAAACAGACTGTTGGGTTTTATTAGCTTTCATGGTTTAATGTTTTAGTACTGTGGTAATCTGGAGTGATATTCGCTTTAAATTTTCCATTTATTAAGCAGTTTTTGAAACCCTGATAGCATCTACAGACTAGTTACCGCCCAGCTCTGAGTAGGCTACGGTGTGCAATACATTAAATGTGTTTCACACAGTAATGGGCACAGCGGCGCTACTAGCGCCGCTACTTTTTCGGTAGCGGCAGCGCCGCTCCTTTTTTTCGTCACCAGCGACAAGTGGCAGCGCCGCTGTTTTTTTTACCGAAAAAGCGGTAGCGCTTCAGCGCTGTTTTTTAAGCAAATATTCTGCCGCTACTCCTAATAAACTCCTTCCAAAACTTTTTTGATTCACATTTTTACACGTTACCGCTTGGAGTCTTTACTCTCCGTTTGTTTTCACTCTGCTCTTGCAACCACGTTATTTTAGTTTAGAGTAGAACATACAAGGTTACCTTTGTGACGTTTTGTCGTTGCTCGCATATGTTTTGGCGAGTTTTATCGTACGTGGTCCTGTTTTTTTCTGAACCAAAATTGAACGAATAATGTGGCTAGTAGCGGGCCAATTTGACGAAATGGGCCAACTCTGTTACGAAAATGCGATAATTACAGTTTGCTAAATTGCTAAAAACTTGCAAATCGCAAAGACGATTTTCCGCGATATACTATTTCCTCAAAATGCTAGCATTTAGTAAAACAAATGGAAATGATTTGTTGGTTATCTGATCGTAGACCACAGTACAGTTTGTGCACTGCAAGTAGAACAGTACAGGCCCGGAGCCAGAGTAGTGGGTTTCGGGGGGGGGGCAAAAAAATTTTGGGGGGACGCTTACGCAGCCGAGACCAGACGCATTTAGAATGCCTCAGCAATCTGATGAACATTTTGCTCCAAATCCTATGTTATCCTCCTTTGGTATGGATTTTGCCCTCAAATTTGGAGGTGAAGACAAAAAAATTAAAAAAAAAGGTTTTCATTGCAAAATCTTAGGCTACTTGATCACGTTCACTCGATTTGTCTTGCTGTTTCATAGAAAAAAAAAGTGTTTGTGGTGACCAGTTTTTAAGCAAAAGTTTGCTGGTCCTCTTGTACTAGTACAAAAGTTTACTCTCGCTTGGAAGGCACAAGCAGTGATTTGGGGGGGCACGGCCCAATAAGCCTCCCCCCCATGCATAGGCGTAGCCAGGATTTTTGATTGGGGGGAGTGACCAAACCAAAAATGACATGCAATGACGTCATAAGAAATTTTCGAAAGAGGAACTTTTTGTGGGACAAAGATATCGTAGAATGTATGATCAGAAGCCGTGGCCTGGTTTGGCACTTAACGAAAAGTTTTCAGAAGGGGGAGCGCTTAAACCAAAAGTTAAAAATGAAAATATGTAAATTGGAAGGCGTGTGTTACCAAACTAGTTTACTCAAACGTATCACAGATGGAGGTTTGAGGCCGAAGCCCCATCTGCTGGGCAATTTTTTTGGGAAAAAAAGTTATTTTAATGCCATTAGATCACATTTCGCATGTGTTCAGAACCATTTGAAAGAACTACATTTTTAACATTTGAAAGCCAATTGAAAAAAAATTAAATTGTTTCAATCCTCTTTTTACTGGTAATTTGGTCGAAAATGCGTTTATGATTTTGCATTTGGGGTTAAATTTTGTAAGCATTTTAGTAGTAAATAATACTCCACACGAAGATTTTCTTTAGAGATTTTTGCTTTGGCATGAAAACAACCAGTTGTAAGAGTACATGTATGGTCAAGAAGCCCCAGGCCCCTCCATTTAAACCCAATAATTTGTTCAATGAGCATTTCTCCTAGCTATGTTTTTTTTTCAAAAGTATTTTTTCGCGTAAAAACTGGCAAGGTGGAAGTGAATTGTTATTAAAAACCGTACAATAGATGGTTACGCCTAGTTGCCATGTTTTTGCCTGGGCCGGATTTACATTGCGCGGGACCCCTGGCACGTTGGAGATTTTCGCAGAATAAGTGTAGACCAAAAATAAAGTCTTACCATCTGAGCGCAGGGCCTTTGGTGCTGTGCCATATAGTAAATCACGCCCTGGTTATTTCATTACGTTTTTAAAAAGGTTAGATGAGAGCCCGAGGTTGCAACTAAAAGAAAAAACCCCTTAATTTCAGCTAGGTTATTCATTTTAATTGTTTGGCAAAAATTAAATCGAGGGGGCTCTGCCCCTTGGTCGTCAATATTATTGTTAATTACCGCTCAGTCAGGACGCTTCATTCGGACGGTGCAGACGTCTTTTTTTTTCCTGAAAAGCAAAACTTTTGAAGCAAATTTTGATATAAAAAAGAAGTTCGCAGCAGCTTCTTTCTTTCTGAGTTTTATTTTGAATGCCAAGTCACAACGTTGACATCAAAAAAGGAGACGCAAGAAAAACGCAAACTTACGTTATAACATGGCAAAAACCAAAAACCAAATCACAGCAATAAAATATGATTGATTGATTGGTGCATCTTTATCCTCCTATCACGAGAAAGCGACGGTGCGCTATGCTTTGGACGAATCCGCACCCGCTTAGGAGTTGACCATTTTTCAAGCTTTCCTGTTGACGTTTTGACTTCTTCCCACGTAAATTTGCTGCTTGTTCGAAGCCACCAAGCAGAGATAATTATCGTAAAGCGTCTTATCCAAGGACGCAACAACGTGACCAGGGTGCGAGTTGAACTCATGATCCTGCGATCAAAGTCGTCGTAAAAACGACGCCTTTACCCATTCGGCCACGCTGCCGACTAATAGTTACAATAGAGATAGAGACTGCCATGCTCACACCACCCGGCTATCAACACAGGCAAAACAACAAACAAACAAAAACGAATATTCTGTACACACTTAAAACTAACAAAACAAAAAAACAAAAAAAAATTTTTTTTTTTTTCAGGATTTGTTTACCGTACCAAAATAATACAATTTCGATGCAAAAATTGATTGCCAATAAAACAAAGATAATAAATGCTATCAGCCGTCAATAAAACTTTTGATCAACTGAAATAAAATAAAAGAAATAACTTCTTTCTTTCTTTCTGAGTTTTATTTTGAATGCCAAGTCACAACGTTGACATCAAAAAAGGAGACGCAAGAAAAACGCAAACTTACGTTATAACATGGCAAAAACCAAAAACCAAATCACAGCAGCAAAATATGTTATAGTTACTATAGAGATAGAGACTGCCATGCTCACGCCACCCGGCTATCAACACAGGCAAAACAACAAACAAACAACAACGAATATTCTGTACACACTTAAAACTAACAAAACAAAACAAAAAAAATTTTTTTTTTTCAGGATTTGTTTACCGTACCAAAATAATACAATTTCGATGCAAAAATTGATTGCCAATAAAACAAAGATAATAAATGCTTTCAGCCGTCAATAAAACTTTTGATCAAGTGAAATAAAAGAAATAACTCTTTATATTAATGACTTTAATTAAGCAACACTTAAAGATGGAAATGTTTTGAATTGTTTAAATGACTGATAGCACTTTTCAAATTCCTAAGAGTTATGTAGTCAGTCATCTAAGCTTTAATTATTGTATTTTAAAAGATACTCTAAAAAGTTTTTGGGGTTTGGAGTTGAACATTGGGGCTTAGGGATTCGAACATTAGTTTTTTTTTAAAGTTTGATGATTTATTGATTATACATAAATTATACAAATTATTCATGTAGTTTTGTATGGTGACACCGGTTGCTAGTAGTGACACCAGTAATTATTATTAAAAATGAAACAGCTTCAACAGCTGTCTTTGTTGATTATTGGGCTGTAGTTAAGATATATTTTTTCATTTTTGTTGCAAATATTTTGGTGGAAGTGCTTTTCTTAATGTTTGTCGGTACCTTGAGCCAGAGCTTTGGACCTGCAAATTTAATAGACTGCTGTGAAGTAGTGAATTTACAATAGTTCATTATGATCTTACTATGACTTCTAGTTTTGATTTGAGAATTGTTCATTTTGAATATGTTTTGTAGTTGATGAGGTAGTATATTTTTGTGATATTTGTACATTAAAACTGCTAATTCCAGTTCATAAATTTGGCTGATGGTTAGTAAATTATATTTAATCATAATATGTTTCACATTGTGTGTGCGTCTTAAGTTAAATATTAAACGTATAAATTTATTACATATAGCTTGCAATTTCATTACTAAAGTTTTATTAATGACTTTAATTTATTAATGACTTTATTAATGACTTTAATGACTTTAATTTACTTTACTTTATTAATGACTTTAACTCTTTATATTAATGACTTTAATTAAGCAACACTTAAAGATGGAAATGTTTTGAATTGTTTAAATGACTGATAGCACTTTTCAAATTCCTAAGAGTTATGTAGTCAGTCATCTAAGCTTTAATTATTGTATTTTAAAAGATACTCTAAAAAGTTTTTGAGGTTTGGAGTTGAACATTGGGGCTTAGGGATTCGAACATTAGTTTTTTTATAAGTTTGATGATTTATTGATTATACATAAATTATACAAATTATTCATGTAGTTTTGTATGGTGACACCGGTTGCTAGTAGTGACACCAGTAATTATTATTAAAAATGAAACAGCTTCAACAGCTGTCTTTGTTGATTATTGGGCTGTAGTTAAGATATTTTTTCATTTTTGTTGCAAATATTTTGGTGGAAGTGATTTTCTTAATGTTTGTCGGTACCTTAAGCCAAGCTTTGGACCTGCAAATTTAATAGGCTGCTGTGAAGTAGTGAATTTACAATAAATAGTTCATTATGATCTTACTATGACTTCTAGTTTTGATTTGAGAATTGTTCATTTTGAATATGTTTTGTAGTTGAGTATGTTTTGAATATGTTTTGTAGCAGCTAAAAGTTAATCAAAGAATTCATTAATCATCTTAGAATCAGTTGGTAAAATTGAAGGAGAAAATACCCTCTGGAAGACATTAATTTTTAGAAAAAGTAAAGAAGAATTTTAGCCTAGTTTCTAGTTTCCCAGCTGACTTACTTCATTACTATTGAAACCATTTTGTCATTATTACGCCACAAGCAGCTATGGGCAAAGGTAAGCGATATAGTACTCGAAATAGCCTATCTTTTGCTGAAGAGATACCAAAAAAATCTGTAAAAGAACTAATCGATGAGGCTGTGGCTCTTCTAAGGTCAGAGTATGATCAAGAAATTTGTGCTCTCAAGACAGAAATTGTTCAAATTAAGGAGAGTCAATCATTCTTGAGCGAGAAATACGATTGCCTAAATGAAGATTATAACAAGCTGAAAAAAATTAACGCTGAACAAAAAGCTGAACTTACTGCCCTAAAGTCTGAATCATCAGATCTGAAAAATACCAGAATCAAAGAAATTGAGAAAATTGATAACTTAGAGCAATATGGACGGCGACAAAATTTGGAAATAGCCGGCGTTCCGGTCCAGGACGGAGAAGACACGAACGCTGTTGTTATGGAAGTTGCGAAGCTGCTAGATGTTGACATTTTGCCCAGCCACATTTCTGCATCCCATCGCTTACCAAAGAAGATTGGCCAAAATGGAAATGTAATTCGCACTCCGCCCATCATAGTGCGCTTTACTAACCGAGACATTCGAAACAACCTTTATGCTAACCGCAAGCAAACCCGAACCTTGGATCTTAAAAAATGTTCAGTCAATGACACAAAGAACATTTTTATCAATAACAACCTCACGCAATCCCGTAAACGGCTATTTTGGAAAACTAAGCAACGAGCGAAAAACGAAAATTGGAAGTATTATTGGACTCACAACGGCAGCATACTTGCAAAGAAGGACGATGACACTGATGCAATTCCCATCAAAAGTGATCTGGATTTGGATTTAATTAAACATTAAATTGTAACATTATAGCTATTTTGATTAGTGTCATATCATTACATTCCCTCTCGTTGGAGACAATAAATGTTTAAACCATAATTCATCTAGCAATATTGATTTAGTTAACAGTGCTTTTGATCTACTAACTAGCAACTCAGAAAAATGTGCATACCACAATCATTTTGATGAGCTTAGTAGTAATTCCAATTTGAAAGATTCTTCAACTATTATTCACTTTAATGTCCGCTCACTTCAAAAGAACTTTGATGCTTTTCATGAATTTCTCTGTAATCAACCTTGCTCACCTGATATTATTTGTGTAACGGAGACTAGATTAAAAAATCAACCTTTGTTAAATATCGATATTTCTGGTTATACTTTTATTCATATTGATTCACCCACTACTGCTGGCGGAGTTGCAATGTATATTAGTAATGCACTACAATTTTCAGTGATTACTAATTTACAATTGACTGTGAATGAATGTGAAAATATTTGGATAAAATTGCATGATAGTAATGTAATCATTAGTACTATCTATAGACATCCAAAAAATGATGCACAAGTATTTATTGATGCATTAAACACAAATCTTGAAAAAGTTAGAAGTAATAAGGTATTTTTAGTAGGTGACTTTAATTTAAATATCAAACCTCTTCCTGATTCGAAATTTCCGGATAGGCATGCATCTAAGTATCTTGACATGCTGATCAGTAATGGCTATTATCCTCTAATCAATGTACCAACTCGTGTGACTGACAATTCGTCGACGATCATTGATCATATTGTTACTAATGATCATACCCATAATATTTTACCCGGGGTAATCAAAACCGATTTAACTGATCATTATCCTATTTTTTGTACAATTTCAAACTTAACATTAAAAAAATCTCATAAGCCGACTTTTCGGCGTGATTTTAGTATGTTTAATGCGGATGACTTTTGCAATCACTTAAACAATGAGATAAATTCATTTTTCCTGACAATAAGCTATATTGACGGAAATAATTTCGATGCCATATTTGATCACTTTCTTCAGTTATTAACTAATGCAATAACTCTGTATGCGCCAATGAGAAAACTTACTCGCAAACAGCAAAAATTAATAAATAAGCCTTGGATTAGTCGTGGGATATTGAAGTCGATAAAAACACAACAAAAATTGTACTTATCACATTTTGTCAATGGTAACTTGGAACAAAAACAACTCTACAAAAAATATGCTAACAAATTAACTAAAGTCAAATTTGCTGCCAAAAAACTCTATTACCAGGATAAATTAGAAACTTCAAAAAACAATACAGCTGAAGTTTGGCGTATTATTAAGTCTTTGCTATCTTCTTCCAGATCAGATGCTAATCTTCCACAAAAATTAAGACACAATAACACTTTTACTACAAACCCAACGCTTATTGCGAACAATTTTAATGATTACTTTAGTGATATTGGAAAAATATTAGCAGATCAATTGAAGCCTATTAGTGAAAATGAACATACTAAGTACTTAACAAAACGCCTTCACCAATCTCTCTTTCTCACGCCAACCACTTCCTTTGACGTTTTTGATCTCATATCAGGTCTAAAGAATACCAAATCAACTGGCAAGGATAATATTTCTGCTTATTTTCTTAAGGTGGCTGCCAAAGTTATTGCAGCACCACTTGCTCAATTATTTAATTACACCTTCCTTTTAGGAATTTTTCCTGCTTCATTAAAAATTGCTAAAATAATACCCATTTATGAATCTGGTGATAAATCCGATGTAAGTAATTATCGACCGATATCTATACTTTCCCCAATTTCTAAACTCCTTGAAAAACTTATTCATGTCAGAACAATCAATTTTTTCAATAAACACTCGGTCTTGCTGCCCACGCAGTATGGATTTAGGGCTAATCATTCAACATCTCATGCTCTGACTGATGTATTAACTTCATTGTATGATAATATCAATGATGAAAAATACACTGCTCTATTGTTACTTGATCTCAAAAAGGCTTTTGACACAGTTAATCATAAAACTTTATTAACCAAACTAGAACATTATGGAATCCGTGGACCAACACTTGATTTGTTTGCTTCTTTTTTGACAAATAGATTTCAATACGTATCTTTAGAAAATCACCAGTCAAATCTAAAAAAATTTATTATGGTGTTCCTCAAGGTTCTGTATTGGGACCTCTTCTTTTTAACGTTTATATTAATGATATTAGTACCAGTGTTTCTTGCACACCAAGACTGTTTGCTGATGACACCTGTTTAATTGTAAATGATAAAAATATAAGTGATCTTCATAACAAAATTACGACTGAAATTACTTCACTAAATAAGTTGATGATAGCTAACAAACTAACTCTTAATTTATCAAAATCAAATTTGATATTAATACAACCAAAAAGTAGAGGTCATAGAACTAACTTATCCTTAATTTCGTCTCCATTTGTTTCAAATCTTGCTACTGTCAGCATGTCAAAATATTTAGGTCTTATCTTTGATAATTCCTTGTCTTTTGAACCTCACATTAACAACTTGGCCCGCAAGCTATCTAAAGCAGTGGGAATCCTTTCGAAAGTTAAAGTGTATTTAAACAAATCGGCCTTATGTAGTTTGTACTATGCCTTATTTCACTGTCATATTCAATATGGGATAATCACTTGGAGCTCAACGTATAAAACGTATCTTAAGAAATTAGCTACTCTTCAAAACAATGCAGTAAAAATTGTAGGTAATGGAACGTGGAATGATAGAGCAACTCCTTACTATGCAAAACTTAAAATTCTTAAATTACAAGACTTAGTTAAACTAGAAACTGCAGCATTTGTTTACAACTATAAATCGGGACAACTTCCACCTACTTATCAAAATTATTTTACAGCTCTTAATAATATTCATGTTAAACCTACCAGAGCTACCTCCTCACATAACTTTTTTGTACCTTTTTTTAAAACTCTGAAACCTCAAAGGTCTATTAAATATCTAGGTCCAAAAATATGGAATTCGCTTGACCTTGAAATTAAAAATTCTAAATCTCTAAAAACATTTAAATCTAGACTGAAATACTCGTTGCTAGAAAGTTACCACAATTAAATTGGAATGACTATAAAATTTGTGTTCTATCTGTCCATAAAAGACCTATAGCATTTAACTTGATAGTGTTTAACTTCTTGCTCTGTATACAACAAGATGTACGTGTTTGTGAATCATTCTAATTGACTTAAACTGTGTGTATTATGGTGCCTTGTAATTGCACCATTTTCTAATGTTAATAGAACCATTTTTTTGTTTGTTTGTAAATAAAAATTGTATTGTTTTCTCTTTGTGTCCTAATTTTTCTGGTGTTATGCAACCTCGTTCTAATGTAAATAGATGTATGAAACCTCGATCTGGGTTAGCATTAAATGCAAACTTTGTTTGGCCAAGATTTTCTAAATTCCTTCTCGTAACTTTTGTAATTTTATTCATAAGGGTAGAAGTAGACTTGAAGACTACATTGATCACTTCGCTTCTTCCCTATTGCCAGTAAATATTATCGTCAACATGCTTTGCTTTTGCTTTAATTGTGATTTTAAACTTCGCTGGCTTTGAAATAAATTACTACTACTACTACTACTGCTGTACGCGTGTACTGTTGTACGCAAAAAATGCTGAAAAATATTGAAACTGACGAAACAATAGGCTTTTTTGTCACATTTTTATCATTAATCGTACTTCAATTGGAGGGGGCCCGGGCTCCCTACCCCCCTCTGGTTGCGCCTATGTCCCGTGGCGCCGGGCCTGAGTAGTTACATCAAAGCGTAGTAAAATAAATTTTGTTACAACAGTTAACAGTAAAACTAAGAATTGAATTTATAGTGCGCTGAGAATAGAACAAACAAATAGAACCAGGTAATAAATAAGCTTTAAAGACAACTTAGTTCTGGAGTTATATTCGTAGAAAAAATACTTAGTGTAACATGTATCGCTTTGAGCATAGGTGGGCAAGTTAATGCAAAACGTTAGCTTCGTTAACCACTAGTCCGTTAACAAACTTCACACCTCCGTTAACGTTAATCCGTTATTTTCAGCTTTAATTAACGGAAGTTAATAAAGTCCGTTAATTTGTTAACATTTTGTGTGTATTTTACATTTCGTTTTTTTTCACTCGCTTCTATAACACGTATTGACGCCGTTGAGCAGATTGTAAGGAAATGTTTATTGCTATGATGGTCTTTTTGTGTTTTGGAAGTTACATTTTAAAGTCTAATCTAATTTTAAGATAGAAATAAGTTCAAATGCACTAACGATGCTGCGATCGGAAAATCATTGGAAATTGCGAGCAGCGATAATCAATAGAACTCTGAGGCTGCAGCTTATTATTTGTCACAAAAAAAGCTCCTTTCTTTGCTTTCTTCTATAAAACTCGTGCTAATACGCAACAAGTGTTACCAGTGCAAACTGGTTTGTACCGGTACGATGAATAAATGGTGCAAGATATTAACGATAAAAACCTTAACGGAAGTTAATAGAACTTAACGGAAGTTACTTTAGTCCGTTAACAGAACTTAACGGAAGTTAATTTAGTCCGTTAACATGAAAAAACTTTTTAACGGATTAACGAGTTCAAGAAAAAGTTAGCTTCGTTATTAACGGATTAACGATTAACGGACTTGTGCCCACCTATGGCTTTGAGCATCATTTGCTTAGCATGTACGTCATTACTAAGTATCTCCTTCGACTTCATATACACCAATACCTTAAACGCTCGATCTACTTTTGCGTCAAACTTTTACTTACTTGTCTACCATTTAAGCCTGTTAATGCCGATTTTATCCTGTACCAGTATTTTAAACCAGGGGCGCCGAGAGCCGAACATGAGCCCAGGGACAGCTGAAATGTGACGGAATTGTGGTTTTGTATAGTCCAAAATAGACAGAGAAAATGCTGTTGTTTGGTCTGAAAAATGATGTGATATCAAAAAAAAGTCTTCTCCGAAATTTCAACGGTTTTTCCGGCCGAAATCAAGTGATCTCCAAAAGAATAAAAATAAAAAAAAGGTCTTCTCCGAAATTTCAACGGTTTTTCCAGCCGAAATCAAGCTGTTCACATGCGACTTTGATGGGCCTTTCACTTCTCAATGTCATTTGGATTCATGGGCCCCCTCATGGGCCCCTAAACACTATGGGCCCCGGGGTTATTGTCCATCCTGCCCCCCCTCTCGTAGGACCTGTTTTAAACGCTTGAATAATTTACTTTCGTAAATAAAGTTGAAATTCCACCATTAGGTTCCGCATTTGACTGCCATTGTTTTTATTCTCTTTATTTTTTTAAAGTAGCGGCAGCGGCTGCTGTTTTGCATGCAAGTAGCGGCAGCGGCGCTACTTTTTCATTTGAGTAGCGATGAGCGGCAGCGCCGCTGCTTTTTTTACCTAACATGCGAGTGCTTTTCAAGTAGCGGGTGCCCAGCTCTTGTTTTACATTTTAGAATTAATTGGGCCCATCTTTTGAAAAAAAGGAAAGAAAATTCCAAGAAAGTTTATGAAACTTTTGCTCAAGACGACCGGTGCAAGCCTCTAAGATTTCTCCCAAAAATTCCGAACACATTTTGACTTATTTGACGAGCTTTCTTGCGTCGGGCAACACGTGGACGCGCCATCTTATCCAGCAAGCATCTGGGATGTACACAGGAAGTGTATATGGAGACGGAAGTTTATTTTCTGCGGGTATAGAGGTTTTTTGCTTTTTTTCTCAACGTACCTTGCAGTGTTGTTTGAAAAAACAGCAAGAACAAAAAGCTTGACAAGAAACGGCGCCGCATTTCCAATTGTTGTTTGTTTGTTTGTTCAGTATGGTATAGAAATTATAAAAAACAGCAAAGCTTAGCAAGAAACGGCGCCTCATATCCAATTGTTGTTTGTTTGTCAAGTATTAACCTTATTTTACACGGGCAGTCTGACCGACGCATTGTATGCGGAGGTGGCAAAAAAGCCCACCCCCCTTTATCTAAGTCTTAAACCGGAAGTCTTAAGATCACTAGATATGGCATGCGAGTTCGTGTTTACCAAAATATTTCAGAAAAACTTGGTTTTCAGTTGATGACGTCATTTTAGTGACGTCACAGCCATATTTAAGCAAAATGACATCTAATTTTAATGACGTCATAGATGATTCAAGTTTTTCACACGACAGTAGTTTGTTTTTGAAACTAAATTATAAATGTCTATGTGAAACTGGCGACGCGTTAAAATCGTCTTGGAGGTCATTTTAGTTACATATAGGCCAATAATTATGCTCAAGCTTCAGGGGGGAAAAGATTTAGTTTGTTGTGACTAGCCTATATGCGGTGCACAACACTGCATACACAATCAGATATAGATAGTGACTTCGATAAACTTCAAAAATAGGAAACTTTTGCTTGCAACTTTAAGCTTTCAGAAGTTATTTTTGAATAAATTTGACTCAAAATTAAGTTAATCGACCGAAAAATCTGTATTCTGCTGGGATTCATCGCGACAAGCTATGTAGGACAAAAACTGACATCCCGTGTAAAATAAGACTAAGAAATAACCGAAAAATTATGGAAAAAATGACGCCAAAAGAAGAATCGATATCAATAGGCCTTAAGAAAAAGCTTAGCAATACGCATTGCTTGCTTGTTGTTCTCTTTAAAAGTAAACGCCAGAACGATTATTTTTGACTAAATTAGAAAACATGAAATTTTTAAGGACCGCGTTTTTACTTTTTAGACCATAGTGCAGTGTAGGCCTACTTATCTGTCACATTTGAAATATGCAAACAAGAATAAAAAAATTATTACTACTGAAAACAAAATAATAGGCTATATTTCAGGTTTCTTCGGAGAAAAGCTCTCGGACATGTTTCGGACAATTGTGGTCAAAAAGCACGAATATACTGCAAACAGTGGCCCCGATCAGAACGTATAAATTTTTATTCTTCGAAACTCATTCGATGCATACAAGGAGGAGTTCAATCGTCAACTTGCTGGACATGTGAGTCAGGCACACGACATCACGTTTGCTTTAAGTATGTTATAGTTAGACGAGTTTTAGTTTTTGTTTGAAAACAATTGCAATTTATTCTTGCGAATGAATCAAGCAATCTGCTTCTGTTTAACCATAGACTCTTTATTTAGTAGACTGGAAACTGACAGTTCTGTCTTTTTTTTCTTCACGGTTCATTTATCTACAATATGCCGATTCGTCCAATCAGCGTGACTTTTTTCTTCTCGGTTCACTCGCGCTAAGAATATGTCCAATCAAATCAGTCGAATACGCCTGACCGCAAAAAATCTTCGCAATAAGAACAAAATTTTTTCTTCCATCCTCTTTTCTTTTTCTCCGCGCGTCTGTTTCTAGTCTACTAAATAAAGACTATGGTTTAACCACGTCAACGCTAAGCGCTTTTCGGGTTCTGTTCGCAATTGTTTCATCAGCTTGGGCCACCACAACGTGTAGACTGCTTGGCCTATTAAAAAAAATAAAATGTCTTTCTCAGAACACAACGACGCATTACCAGTTCGGGAATCGAACCAGGAGTCACCAACCTGTCGATAACTAACTCGACGATCTCTTACTGAGATTAACAAATATGGAAATTTATGAATTAAACTTAGCTCACATAAAACATCTGCATTATTTTGCATGGGCAGGTCGTTGAGAAGTTGCATCTTATTTGCATCATCTTATTTTTAACAAAATTTATCGATTAATTTTTCAGGATTTGGCGAGTACGTGAAAAAGGAAGCAATTGGCTGGCAGCAGCTCTTAGAAAATGTACTTGAAAGCGAAAGTCCATTCCACATAATAGTTTATGAGGATTTGCTTCGCGATCCCATCAGCGAAATGCGAAAAGTCACAAAATTTTTAGAAGAAAATATTGGATTTGAACAAGATGATTTAGAAGAAAGACTTTTTTGTTTAAGTGAAAATTTATAAGGAGCAGCAAAAGAAAGAAAATAGATAACGGAATAGATCCATGCAACGAAGAACTAACAAATAATATGAATTCACAAATTAGCAATGCACTAGAAGAACATGGATTTAAACAAGACATACACATCGTTTAAATTTAGAAAGACTGTTATGTTTAACTGAAAATTTACAAGGCAGTTATGTTTAACTGAAAAAAGAAAAAGGAAAAGATGCATACGAGGAAGAACTAACATACATTATGAATTCAAAAATTAGCAGTAGGCCTACATAAGAAATCCTTGACAAAGCAGAAATCGATATAAGTCTTTCGTCTTATAAAAGAATTGTCACATGACACATTTTCAAAGAAGTTAAACACTAAAAGTAACAATATTTACGATATATTTTAGCCTATTTTTCAAGGGCTGTTTGAGCAATGCATTTTACACGGAAGGGGCAGAAATGCCCTCTGCCTAACTGGAGATTACGAAAACACCAAATTTGGCATAATAGAATGTTTTGTATGTTTACCAATGTTTCATAAAAACTGGTTTTGAGTAATGACTCAGCACAGTGACGTCACGGCGATTCTGGCAAAAGTGATGCCATTTTGATGACGTTATCAGTGGTTCGAATTTTGCTAACAGGTTTCTTTGCAGCAAATAAGTAACTTTGTTTCATCTGCACTTGCTTTTCTATGGAAGAGACTATTTCACCATAAATGTTTACTTTATTACCAATTCTGATCCAAATAGAACCTAAACTCAAAATCCTTACCCTAATAACTACTCCAAATCTATCTCCAACCTCAAAAAAAAAATACGCAAATTAATATTCAGCATTTTCGTTTTATTCTCTTTTAACTAAAAATTGTTCGGTGAAATAGTCACTCCTCTTTTTTTTCTTGCGCCAATACACAAAATTGAACTTGATAGTTGTCCTTTACTTCAACTAACGACTACGCAGTACACACTTCTGGCGAAAACCTCGCCAGCGTAGGCTGCCAATTGCAGTCTGGTATAGTTACGCAAGAGCTGCAAGCCAAGTAGTAGACTTGGCCTTGAACCCAACCGGCCTCCAGTCGGAGGATAGTAAATAACATTTAAGTATAAAAATACCACCACTTTGAATTCCAAGACAAAAAAAATCTAGATAATTAATTCATAATTTTTGACTATTTTCCACCACAAAATTTCCCAAAAAATATGCACCAAGGCTCTGTTTTGTAATTAGATTTTTATTGCATTAAAACTGAAATAAATTAGCTAGCGACAGGCAAATTTGTACTTTTTTGCTCGTTTCAACAAAGCAGTTTTCAACGCCTTTTGTTTTTCTTGAAAAGATCTCCGCTGTTTTTTTTGCAGTTTCGGTTTGACCATCATAAACGGTTTCATCTTTAATTTTCTCTGCAAAAAAAAAAGAAAATTTTTGACAAACAAAAATCGCGTAATTTACGACCGGAGGCGAGCTCAATGTTCAAGCAAGGGTGAGAAGCAGATGTTTAGTAACGATGCCTATGGCTAACACTGCAAAAAATAGATATCGAAATAAAACTTTTTAAAATTGGCGCCATTTTACGACCCTGATCACGTGATCTGGGTTCAACCCGCACCGTGGTCACGTTGCTGCGTTCTTGGAGAAGATGCTTCACAATCATTATCTCTGCTCGGTGGTTTCGAACAAGCAGCCAATTCAATGGACAAGAATTCGAAAACCAATCGATGACCCGAAACTCCTTAGCATGTGTGCGGATTCGTCCAAACACGGAGTAGTATTCGCAATGAAAAGTGTATAGATCATCCAATAGTTACCGTCTGATGATGTCGGGTGACAGAGGGATAAATATTAAACATGCAATGCACCAAAAAATTAATTGATTTCTTAAAAATGTTACAAATAGGCTGCAAGAAAATACTATGGCCGAAGCAGTGACCCGTTCAACTCGTATCTCAAATACAGAGTCAAGCAAGCATTCTCTTTAGGGTAAATTTAGCCAATTTCTGCAACGGGGCATGTTTTGCCCAAAAATTGAACTGAAAATTAGGGGTCTCAATCAAACAAAATAAATTATCAGCGAGAAGAGTTGAGGTAATGAGATGCAATACTGCAAGGGAAAAAAAGCATGCAGACTGGAACTTAAAATGTAACAATAATGGACGACACCTTTGCGTTAGCTAGATGTACCGTTATCACTGTAGTGCTATGTATGTTCAAATTAATAAGATTTTAAGTTCTAGCCAGGCTGCATTTGCAGTGTTTTTTAACTAAATTTTTCACGTTTGGTTGGTTCTTCATTCCTTCAACCATGTTATTTCGTGAAGTATTTTCATATTGTGTCTAGCCCTTTTCGATTGGTTTTTCGTTTCCAATTTCAGTAGGTAACACGAGCATTAAAATGTGCTTTTGATAGTCAAAAAATGTCTTCCTACCTTGTTGGTTGTGCTGGCAAAAGGATCGCATTTCTTGATTTCTTTTCTCCGTTCAACTCTGTCTTCCTTCGCGGCCAAAGCTGCCGCCATTCGGCTCTCTTTGTCACGTGGTCTCTTCATACTCACTAATTCGATATTACCAAGCGGGACTATATCGCCTCCTTCTGTGTTTTCCTCTCTTCCAACTTCGACGCGTTTTCGTTTCAAGTTTCCTTTTTTTCTCGAAATAAGAGTCACCGCTTTACTTTTTTGGTGGGCGTTAATCAGATTGAAATCGTCTGGAGTAAAGATACGCGTTTGACTGAGAATTTGAGACTTTGCTATTTTCTCTTCGTCATTCAAATTGCTGTCGTCCATCATCTCCGCTTCTTTTTCTATCTCTTCATTTTTGCCTTTTTTCTTCTTGTTTTTTGTCTTCTTTTGGTCAACTTTTTCATTCTCGGCAGCGATGAATGCCCTGGTCTGAAAATAAAATTTTCAGCGATAATCTTCGAGCTTACTTATATAGCACCACAAAAGCCTGGAGACTTGAGGTTCAAGTTCTCACAAAGCGGGTTGTAAATAGAAGTGTCCATCCGAGTGCCCGCCTGTATGGAGATAAAACGCCCCCAAGTCTTTTAAAAGTGTGGAAATGCCTTTTTTTTTCGATTCTCCAACCTAATTAGGGCTTTATGCCCATGCTGCATCATAGTTGCATCATGCTCCCTTCTTCTACAGGAGGGAGCAGAGTAGCTTCTAACTAACTCCAAGTTCCGAAATCTTGGGCTCGGGAAAAGTGGGGTAAAACAAAAAAAATGACAGCTTCAGTCGCGAGCATTGAAAGTAACTCGGGGACTTATGACAAAGGCTTACAATAAGTGGATCCCAAATTTGATTTGAACTGAAATTTAAAATGCTAACAAGAACAATATCTGAAAATAACTTTTAGCAAGTCGACTTCATATTAAGCTTTCACTTTCAGCTTTTCGTGAAGAACCCTTCCTTGCCCTCAGTAACGATCTCTGTCTGATTTGATATCGCAACCGAAGAGTTATGTCCAAAAGCCTTATAGCGAAAGCTTATTATGAAGTCGAATTTGCTCTAGAAATTGTTCAAGAAAATCACCCCAAGTTTAAAGCTTTTGACAATCTAGTTAAACTGGTTCCCCCCAAACAACTTCAATGAACCCAGAAACAAAGTCAAACAACGCACTTCCTCATCTGAGGAAACGTCACACCAACTTCCATCTAAATCACTGTCGTCGTCATCTGAACAAGACTCCCAGCCATCTGAAATAAAATTTCTTGAAAGCAAAAATAAATTCTTTAAAATATTCGGTAGCTAAAGCTCAAACTTGTCAGACGTCACATTTCGCATCGCTGTTCAACCTAGTGAAAACAATTCAACTTTATCAAAAAGGCATAAAAACAGGCCTATATGGGCTAATGTAGCCTGGGAGTAGTAGGTGACGTCGAGATGATTAAAACGTAAAGTTTGTAGCTTATTGAATATATGTAGCAAATTCTTTGTTTCGTTGGGGTGATCTTTTTAAGACAATAATAACATTTACTTACAATACAAAGCAACAGCGAGTAAAACACTAGTTTGCAGTTGTGAATAGACACGGAGGAAAGTTGATTGGTGGAACAGAACTTGAGAATTGCTTTAATTAAAATGTTCATCTCTTCGAAGCAGCTTTTCGTCTGACACTTCATATCAATCAAATCAAATCTTTCTTTATACTCGCTGTATCACGCTTCAGCGTGTAACGAGTGGGCGGGACCCAACTCTGTCACTGCACTTGGGCAACACAGCTCTTTTTCAAATGTCACAAAGGAGCGAGCCGTTGGTAACACTGTATCCCATTTGACCGACTCCAGATTTGAACCTCAGACCTCCCACTTCAAAGACAAACGCGTAACCGCTCGACTAACTCTGGCCGGTCTCATCTGATACTTGTTAAAAAGAATCGTCAGAATGGAAAATTTTCCAGCCAATCACGGCTCGGCTTTTTCTTATAAATAGTCGAACTTTTTCCAGCGCTCTCCAATCTGACGATTCGTCTGGAAAAATGTCGGACGAAAACCTGCTGCGAAGAAATGAACATTTTAACATATGGTGGAGTTAAAAATCGCTAATAGTGTAAACAGCTAAATATAGTCTACAGGTCTTAAAGCTAGGGTCCACCCTAGCGATGCTATACACGAAAATTTAGCAAAAACAATTTTAAGAAGCTGCATAGCAGGTTTGGAACACAAACTTTTTTCACAACTGTGAGGTAGCACTTACCTCACATATCTGGATTTCTGTATTAAGACATTTATGTACGCCTGATGATAACAAGTTCGAAATATGCATATAGCGTACAATTGTGATAAATTGCTAATGTGATGTCAAATACGGTGTCCATGCTTAGTGACACTAGCGCAATGAGGTTGAGCCAAGTGGAGTGCCAGTGTGATACTGGTCAAGAATCCTCTATCTGGTGACCTTGTTGTCAGACTTTGATCAGAGTAATCTGAGAAGAAGATACGATGAATTTGCCCTCGTGTGTGGTTTGAAGGCTCGGGTAGGCAGCCAGAACAGGCTATATGTGAATTTAGATGCTGATGAAACAATAGCCTAATGGAAAAGCAGATATGTGAGGTAAGTGCTACCTCACAACTCTTTAAGACTTTGCAATATTCGTACAAACTCCAGACGTTTGAGTTTTGAAGACAATCGGAAAAAAACGGCGGAAACAAAGTCGCTTCTGATCGGCTGATGCATTGATGACGTACCGTTGGGGATCGCTGTGCTACTCATTTCGCGCGAGCTCGCTAAGTATCAAACCAGTAGGCTACCAGTCAGCAGTTGAGGTCCTACTTCAGCTGGAAAGTAATTAAAGAAAAAGCTAAGTTTGCTGTTACCAGCCAGTTTAGGTGCTAAATTGTCCAAACAGGCTTTAACTTCAGTCTGCCAGTAGCTTGCACACTCTGACACAGGTCTAATCAACAGGCCAATTGGTACCGGCAGATTAGCAAGCTTGCTACTGTGACAAATTTTTGCAAGGAAACCGCGGAAAAATTAGGTAGAATAGGTATCCTGGTATTGCAGTACCTGGTATTCCGGTATCGGTACTGGTGATTGTATACCGTACCCTAAGGTACTGGTAATTAGTCGGTACTAGTAGTAGAGTTTGATTTAGACTGCAGTAGGCTACACATTGCCCATGCATAAATTTTTTTAAAATTCTCAAAATATTTCTTGCGGTCTGCCTAGTACTGGTATGCTACCTATACTGTGTTAGTACGTACGTTCAATACTGGTTCCAATATCGCACTTACCGATAATGGTGAAAAGTCACTTCCATAACAAAGCATCCACGGGCTTTTTCTAGCACCAGATTACCGGAAGTAGATTTTAGTTTGTTGTTGGAAATGGCGTTAACTAGACTACTAGTACCGACAAATTTCCGGTACCGTACGCTACGATATACAATCACTAGTTCCGACTACTGCAATATCAGGATGCCTACATTCTACCTAATTTTTCCGCGGTTTCCTTGCAAAGGTTTGTCACACCGTTATCATAACTTTAAAATGTGCACTGCAGAGTCGGGAGTAGCGAACTTGCTAAGCTGCTGGTACCAATCGGCCTGTTGATTAGACCTGTGCCAGAGTGTGCAAGCTACTGGCAGACTGAAGTTAAAGCCTTTTTGGACAAGATAACCGCTAAATTAGTTGGTAACAGCAAACTTAGCTTCTTTAATCATTTTCCAACTGCCTGGTAGCCTACTGGTTTGATACTTACGAGCTCGGGCGAAATGAGTAGCACAGCGATCCCCAACGGTACGTCATCAATGCGTCAGCCGATCAGAAGCGACTTTGTTTCTGCTGGTTTTTTCCGATTGTCTTCAAAACTCAAACGTCTGGAGTTTGTACGAATATTGCAAAGTCTTAAAACTGTTTTTGCAAAATTTTCGTACATAGCACTGCTAGGGTGGACCCTGCTTTAAAAAACAATAATAGCCATTTCGCCCGTATGT
This sequence comes from Trididemnum nubilum, assembly GCA_963965965.1. Classification (NCBI taxonomy): domain Eukaryota; kingdom Metazoa; phylum Chordata; class Ascidiacea; order Aplousobranchia; family Didemnidae; genus Trididemnum; species Trididemnum nubilum. The sequence goes on along the minus strand of OZ014478.1, from coordinate 42,291,585 downwards.
AAATCTATAAGCGAAATGCTCACTACTTGAACGAAGCTCGTTATGAAGTCACACACCTTTATTTTGTAAACTGGCGTCGAAACCAAAAACAATTTGAAAGTTCACAAAAGTATGCCTCTAGTGGCCTCACCCACCAACACTTGGATTGGCTGAAGCTTCTGGTACGTCTGGTAAAATTTCGCTGCCGGGAACGTAATCTTTTGTTACCACTTCACCGTACCGGGTAACAACCAGGTCTTTGCTCGCTTCTGTAAGTCTACCCTGAAATGGACAGTAAACGCTAAGACATACAAAAAAAAGAGCCAATGGCAAATAAAGCCCTTATCACTTGCATTATTACAACGATGAGTCGTGTAAGAAGTTAGGGGGGCCCCCATCTCCGCATCACTGCGCCCGGGCTAGACAGGTTTCTTACGAAAAGATACTGTAGAGGTGGCAAGCCGTTGCAAGACTGTGCTTGAATTCACCGCATCGGGAACTTAACTTCTTGTTTCCATTGCAACCATGGTAACCACTTTGATGCTGCACAGATAAAATAATGGGGTTATCGATCTGGTAAGCGCCTCACAGCAACCCTGCAATTTAGTTACCGGTTACTTTTTCTGTTCTTCCCAAATCAACGTTTTTTTTTTTTTGCCAAGCAGCAAGCAGAGCTTGGTATGAAAATATTAAAACTATAGTTGTTCCGCTGCTGCAAAATACAAGACGTTTAAGAGTTTTCGCTAATATTCTGCGTCAATCATAAGACCAAGGTCGGATTTTAACGATGCTTTATAAATTCAACTTACCACAAACTTTTCCGCAGCTGACTACCACAATACTAAAACAGAAATTTTAACTACTAAAACACAAAACCGAAAATTTAATAAAATCCGTAAATGGAAAATATGAACAATTTTGAGGTGGTGCAGAATTTGAATGAGACTTTCAGCAAAGCCACGAAAGCTAATTACAAAGTCGAATTTGCTGAAAGTCAGAGTTAAATGGAAAATTCCATATAAGGGTTTTTTTAAGTCTTATGTTTTAGTAGTGTCGCAATCTGCTGTGATAACCGCTCGGAACTCTTCATTATTGAGCACTTTATGAAACCCCCGACATAAACCAGCTGGTATAAGTTTTAGAAACAAGCAGAAATTAGGCAAGCAAATTGATTGCTATGCGTTTGAATCGCGCAGTATTGGTAGTTTTAAGATACGTGCGATACTTAGGTTTTAAAAACATACCGTAGTAATGTACGTTTAAGCTAAAAAATACATGAACACAAAAATGAAGACAGCAATTTAGTCACTTACTCTGTCTCTTTTATGCAAATACGTGGGGTTAGCTTTTCTATACAACATCACTAGGGATCGCGCAGCCGCCGTCACTGGCTTTTCTTGTTTCCTTTGATATTCTGTCAAATCTTTCAACAATTCTTCCGTCATAGCAAGGGGGCATCTCACGCATATTTCACGGATGGTGTTTAGACTAAAAACATAAGTTTGTATCTTTATGGCAAATCTACCCGCCAAAATAACTCTCAGACATTACAAGATTGGTCCCACTTTGACATTCCACTTCTTTGCGTCAATACTCACACTCCTTTCTTAAAAAATCAATTTTATAAGAACAAGAGACTCGTTTTTGCTCTTGATAAGAACAAGAGACTCGTTTTTGCTCAAAGTTTAAGAACAAATTTAGTACAATGCCAGCCTTGGCAAAAAATAAATACGGACAAAGTTATAAAAAAACAATTTTTATTCTACAGTAAATTGCCGATTTGTTAGATAACTTTTCAATAACCATGATCAACAACAAAAGGCAACTTTAAACTAAGTAAGAATGATTTTGTGTTATTTTATTCTACAATAAAGTTAAGAACAAATGAAGCTGAACATTCGTAAAAATTACAGAACATCTTGAATCACTTTAACATTAACAGATTCTTAGGAAAAAAAAAGAGTATGTTTGCTGTTGAGTCATAATTATTGCGAACTGTGAAGATGGCACGTTGCCAAGTTTTACACCCAGCAAATCCAACTAAACATTTTCTTTTCAGAGCAGAGGTTCATTTGGGAAAAAAATAACGAGAAAAAAAGCCACCAAAAAGACATGTCGCAAGAATGCGGATAGAAATTCGGTCTTACCCTACTGCCATAACTTCACTTGAATTTCTTTCAGTAACGAAATTGTTAGCGATCGTCATAATGCAGTCGCGCAATATATCAGGAGGAATGAGATCGTGACTTGCTTGAGCCAGCGATAGAAGAATCTTCGTTACCTCTGAAACAAACCAAAACTGTCTTCCTAAGGCCGTTCTTGTGTTTGTGACAAAACGTGTGACGAGTTTAAGGCTGTTCTCGCGCCATTCATCCGAGTAGCACACCTCTTCACTCTAGTGGTTTGGAAGAAATATTCAAGGGCGATGAAACGTTCGCAACATTGCGCTCGATTTAATCGGTCCAGGAGTTCAGCCAAAGACCTCTCGCCTCCGCGACAAGAAGATTAACGGCCGACCTAAACTACACAACATAATCTCAAAAAATGCTTTTTTCGTATATCACAGAAAAATTGAAAGAATTCTGCACAAAAACCCTAAAAATTTGCGCTTTTATTTGTGAAACGTCTGAAAACATATTTTCAAATTCACTTGACCGAAAGTTATGGGAAAAACAACAAACCCAGCTCTCAAGTATGAAAATGTTATGAAAACAGTTTCAACATACTGTATTAACTTTTTTGTAGTTTCGCAATTTGAAATCAACTGTTACCAGCTGCTACCTGTGAAAGTAGAATCAAAACTTTGTTATTTAATTGCAGATCCGTCACTGCGATACTAAATATACAGGCCAGGGTGTTCCAAAATGGTTGACCTCATTCTAAATATCCATATCTCGGAAACTACTTGATGGATCATAATGAAACTAAATACATTTTATGTTGAATGTCATAAGTTTTATTGGTTAAATTTACAAAGAAAAGTACAAATATTTGTTGGTTCTATGACAGATTTTCATAAATGTTCAACATGAGCGCTGCCTGTGTGACTCTGCACACGTAGAGTCGGTTCCATTCTACCACGATCACCCGACCTTTCTCCGTGTGATTTTTTCGTCCGGGGTTATGTGAAAGGACTACTCTTCGTAATTCTTCTTTCAGGTAACATTGAAGAAATGAAACAAAGAATTACAGCGGCACTGTAAACTGTTATCGAAGACATGCTATAGCGAGTTTGGCACGAGCTCGAATACCGACTCGACGTGTGCAGAGTCACAGGCGGCGCTCATATTGAACATTTATGAAAATCTATCATAGAACCAACAAATATTTGTACTTTTCTTTGTAAATTTAACCAATAAAACTTATGACCTTCAACATAAAATGTATTTAGTTTCATTATGATCCATCAAATAGTTTCCGAGATATGGGTATTTAGATTGGGGTCAACCATTTTGGAACACTCGGTACATCACTGGTTCTATTAAATCCTACCAACTTCAGACTGATGTTGCGGAATAAAAGTTTGCACCTTTTTGGTGAGGCTGGAGGAAACGTTGCAAGAAAGGATAGAGATTGAAAAGAAACAATCTGTGTACCCCCACCACCCTGCTAATAACCATCATCATCATCAAGCGAACTTCAAACGTATTCGTCGACTTCTGAAGTTTTTGATACAGTTTATCCGCAAAACCTGTAAAAGCAAACATGGTCACCAGTTGGTAAACCAAGTTAACTAATCATTAGTTGAGTGGATAGATCGTCTGCTACTGAAAAGGTGCACTCGACTCCGATTTTAAGTGTTGTCAGGACAAAGACCATAAAAATTGGTATTCACAGCATCGCAACAATATCCTTCTCAAATTTCTTGCATTTAATTTTCTTAAAAAGCTATTCTGGTTCTTTTCTATCCATCATTGACTCTTCGTTCAAAACTTGGGATTCAGCTCCATCTGCAAAGTAGATTGCTGAAGAATTTTTCTGCACCTTCAGCCAGTGTTTCATCTTACCTTCTGGCTAACTGGCGGGTGTCCTAATTTTTCATTGTGCCCATAGCTTAAAAATATGTTTAAGTGCTCTAAATTTTGTACCAATCCAGTGTTAAAGTATATTAAAGTCTTATTTCTACAAATCTTTCGCTTTTTTTACCAGCTAATACTCAATATTCTTTAAGGTAAATTACGAATTTCCTTTCTCTTAAGAGATAGCGAACTTTTGAATAATTTGAAACAAACGGTGCAGATCACTCTGACCATCTTTGCTACGAGGCTTCAAAGTAGCAACAAAGAGGGAGGCCGTAGCAATCAAGCATCTCCAAATCAGTAAATTCAATCAAAAAACATTATTCCTGTCCCTTAGCAGTAATAAAGATATTAAAATAAGAAAATCCCGCTCACCATCTGGGTCGTTTAGTAAATGAATAGCTGAGAAATCCACGTTTCGTTTTCCTTTATTTTTCTTGTTCGCGCCTTCTTTCTTCTTTTGTTTTCGAAGTTTCTTCATGTCTTTTTTTCGCTTCATTTTTGCTCTGGTATTCTTTTTATGCGTTTGATACCTAAAATTTAGACGTTTTTAGTACAACAAACTTTGGTGAGTTTACAACATACTTTGCAAAAACGATTAAAATCTATTGCAGTTTTGGATTTCAAGTGCATTGAGGTAACCCATATCATTTTGAAATTTCTTTCTCCTTGGTCACTATTCACTAATAAGAATTTTTAAAAATCAAGTTTATGATCCTGGAGCAAAATGATGATGATGAAAACAATAAACTTCAAAAACGACTAATTTCGTCTATTTCACACACCTTTTTATAATATCTTTAGCAGTGATTTGGTTTGTATTGTCTTCATTGTCTGAATCCTCTACATCGTCCCTGTCGCCACCAAGGAAAAACCGCAAAGCGATCGCAATAACCTAACCAACAACAACATGTTAAATTTCTTAAAAAAGAATGAAATAAACTTTGTGGTAACTTTGAACTCGAAGCTGAGAAAAAATAAGTCAGACCAATAAAAATGGCTTATTCATTTTCGTTAAAAACTTAGCGTGAGAAAAGGTCAAATTTAATGAGGAAAGCTCAACCAAAAACTCAAAATTGTTGTGGGACGTAAATATACCACTTTTTAGCGCTTGGCCGTTTAGCTTTCCAAGCTGTTGATTTTACCATTGCCTGCCAAATCAGGCTACTTTCTTTTTTGCATTAATAGTTTGTTCAAAAATATCAACAGCAGAACATCATCATTGGGTTTGGTTCGCAAGTCGTTTCATGGACATGGACAACGCGATGGTCATTTCACTTCGCTCCAATGAAAAATAAGCGTTTCGGCGTCTTTCCCAAGGATATAACAACGCATTGCCATCTTCGGAATCGAATCGGAACGTCATCCATGCGTATAAATCAAGCACTTTGCGTCTGTCTAACCACGCAAACGCTAAGCACTCTTTTTGCTAGTGTTTCATCATTCGCTAGGTAGGATCACCAAATGGGTCAACTGTTTTGCTTCAATGGGAATTAAGCGCTAATGTCTCTCCATGGGCACAAAGACGAATTGCCAGTTCAAGGATAGAACCTGGAGACAGCAACCTTTCAAAGCTCTCAATTCTGAAACCTAAGAACTTTGCCACTGCTAGGAGTCCTCGCCATAAACGAACATGCAAACATTTTTCAAGTTGAAGGAAATAAATCAGATGCAACGAATTTTATAGTTGAGTGTGGTATTTTACCTTTGGATATTTTGAAAAGCAAGCAGTGCTGATAACATTAACGGTTTTGGCATCGTTCCAAATTTTACGTTGATATAAATTTGTCATCACAATTAAAGACATCTTTACGGCAGTGGCATGATTTTCGGCAAGACGAGAATACATATGATTCTGCAAAGCCTGAAAAAATAAAAATAGAAAGCACTAAGAACTACACAAAGACCCAAAACAATATTTGAGTTTAAAAAATGGAAATTTTTTAATGTTTTACGATCAAGATTTGCGATTTAATTTTTGTCATCTGAAATTATTGGAAATAGGGGCCATTTTTTTTTTTTTCGATTTTCAACGGAAAAATTTGTCAAAAGTTGAAAAAATATGCCGCTATTTACTCGATGTTCGATAAAAAAAAATAAACCAAAAATTTTTAAAACGCTATTTTTTGGGCTTAGTGATCTTCCAGTTTGTTTTTAGTTTGCTAGATGTACAGTATATGGCACTTGGGATTGAAAGCACAATAAAAAACGATACCTTGTTAACACGATTGTTTTTCTGCCGCTTGTTGATGTTCCTTATGTCATTGATGATGAATTTTGACAAGAACTGAAAAACAACAAATTAATTAATGAAGCAGTTTCGTAGCGATTTTAACCGCACAAAAATCCATGACCATACGAAACTTAGACAAGTCCGCAAACGGGGAAAAACCGCGATCAAAACTGAATTGATGATGATGATACTAAAGTGCCGAGTCTGGTTTACGTTGCCATAGTAATACCCATTGAAAGTTTAATTCATCTTTCATGCTATTCTTTTAGATTTTAAGTTCTTGGTGGATGTAGGTAAGTTCTTTTTCGATTGCAAGTTTTTAACCTATTACGAATTTATCGCCATTTATCACTTCCCAGATAATGAGAACATGAAATCAAAAGACTTAAGTGAGGACTAAAAGCAAAATCAATTGGGGTATCTAAAATTACACCAATCGCATAAAACTAGATTGAAGTTGACTCGATCTTTCTTGATCCAGACGATCCAGAGATATTTTACTTCAAACATACCGCAGGGGCCTCTAATATTATAATTTTTTTTGGCAATCCTAACGTTGATAGCCTTAGCATCGTTAGCGATGCCATCCCAGTTCTAACCTATAACAACATCGCTCTTAGGATACTGTATTGAGTTGTTTCACTGCACGCTAACCAGTTTGAACTTGTCAGCAGAACAGACACGAGTTGCAAAAAAGAGTAGATAGTACAATAGCTTAGGTAAAAAACGTCTAAGAACAAGCGAAAGTAAAGCCAGAAGAGTAGTAGGCCATTGTTTGCAACTTAGTTGGAAAAGTTTATTCTAGGGTCACAAAATAATGTTAAGTGAATAGACCTACTGAGGTACTGGTAATCTTATAATCATATATGAGTTTCTACTTTGTAGCCTAGTAATAAAAGCCTTATTGCTAGGCTAGGCTGTGATTTAGACTGAAATGTATCTGTGAAAGATCTACTTTTTCCATTTGAGAGCAATTGCCAAACAAACATTTTCCACAAAATTTATTTCGTTCTTGAATGATAGAATTAAAGTTTCTTTTTAGAGCTCTCTTACCTGTCGCAAACCTTTATCTTGACAACGAAACAAATCAAAAAATAATTGATAAACTGTCATAGCCGGCACTATTTCCTTTTTTCTCAAAAGCATCATAGCACGACAGAGAGTCTAAAGTCAGAATATTTTTATTGAATTTTTAAAAAATTATTAAATATTTTTATTGAATTTTAAAATAATTATTTTCCGTATTTTTTAATCCTATAGTGAGTTTTCGTTGTAAGAATAAACAAATCAGTGGATAATTGTTTAATATGAAACACAATGCCAAAACAACTGGAAATATAACTTGACGTTTCGTGAAACTACTTCTCACATTGTCAAAAGTAATGAATGGCGAGAAAGCGCAAAGTACAAGCATTTAAAGCATCAAAGAGAAGAAGCCCCCTTGCTGCTTTGCGCTTTCTCACCATTCATTACTTTTGACAATGTGAGAAGTAGTTTCACGAAACGTCAAGTACTTTGCGCTTTCTCACCATTCACTACTTTTGACAATGTGAGAAGTAGTTTCACGAAACGTCAAGTTATGTTTCCAGTTGTTTTGGCTTTGTGTTTTATATTCAAGATATTTCGATGTTCCCAACATTATGCTCCAATAGATAATAATTCTTCATTTTTCAACTTTACTAAAATAGAATGCAGACAAATAAATAGTTCAAAAAAATTCAGTAACTCAAGCAAAAAAACATTCGAACAAACTTTTTGCTAATATTCAAATAATCATCAACATATTTATCACAAAACAAAGCAGGTAATGAAATGGCAGAACCCATTTCCAGGCTATAGTGCAGGACTAAGGTCTGATAAAAAAATTGTGGAAGCACTGGAGAGTCAAGGGCTCAAGGGCAACACTGAGTCTCATTTGACTAGCCAATGAATCGAACTGCTCCATAATCACTAAGCAAGTGAGCTGAGCTCAACAACCGGTTCATCTCAACAAATTTTCAATTTACTCCTGGTAGAACTGCACCACAAAGCCCCAAACAATAAAATTCAAAGTACCAGGATCAATGACATATTAACCAATACACCAGAGCAGCTAAAACAGAACAGTTCAGATTATGGAACTGCACAATATTTACCATTCGAACATCAGGGTGTAGAACAGCTGAGTGTGTTGTTAATATATCTTTCAACTGGTTTGGAAATTCTTTCACAACATCTGGATAGCACATGGAAACCTACAAAAGCATACAATCAAATGTTTCCAGATAACACCACACAATTTGAAAAGATTGGTATCAACTGTTGAAATGCTCAAGTACTAAACTGCTGCATAAAGAATATGCAGGCTTCTTTCAGCAACCTCGTTCAACACAAACTAACTCATGTTTCTTTAGCCAATCAGCAATTGTTTAACAAAGGAAAACTGCTAATTTTCTTGGCCCCAGAAGTAAACTCAGCACACCAAGCAGTAGAGACACATTACAGAACCACCTGCAAACCAACTTTAAGACCAAAAGATCCAATCGCTGTCTCCTGGCCAAAACTACTTACAGAGTAACGTAATTACAATTGCAGTACATAAGCCTTAAAATTTTTACACACCGATACTGACATTTAAGGCCTATTCTTATCTAAAACATAACCGATATGGACTGATGGAAAGAAGCTACTCCGTCCTGTACCTGTGCAATAAACATGACAAGTTCAGACAACACTTTAGAATTTTCACTTGGTTGAAGAAGAAACACTTGAAGATTCGACTCATACCGACGATATTGTTGCGAAAACTAAAAATAAATATCTTCTATATAAGTGTAAGTAAGCAATACTAATAGCAAGAAACATAAGTGATTTAATAATGCATAATCAATAGCCACATACCAATGTCATGGATCAATGGTAATACATAAGCCATGTCAATTTCCAATTTGTTCAAGGCACAAAATTGAAATCACAAGGGTGGGGACTGCGTAAACGAAACAACTCCTGCTAGAGAATAATCAGAGATAACTAGTATCAGTGTATAACTCTTTAAACCAGAGCTGTTGTCATAAATCAGCCAATGCTCAATTAATATTGAGTGTGATGTCAAATTATAGCTATGAGTATGATGTCTCTACAGGCAAAACATTTTGATTAGTCCTTTTGACTTTTTATAGCCAGTAGCTTTCAAATGACCAAAATATTTCAGAAAAAAAAATTGCTCAAAAAATAATGCTACAACATGTAACAGTCACATTCACAAAGTGATATGAATGATGCATAATTATTAATTAGAAAGCAGTCACTATCAAAAATATTACAGAAATCTATGATCTTTCATCATCATATTTCCAATAGGCTGTCTGCAATACCAGATACTGTAGATCTGAAAGAAGTTTGTCAACTAAAATATCGGTACACATAACATAATGGGAAGTGACTAGTGTTATGTCACGCAACGCCTATTAAGAGAATAAGAGAGCAAAGAGTGAGTGCTCATTTACTCTTTTTTATTTTTTAAATTGTCGTTAGGATTTGGGTTAGATTCTGAGCTTGGGTTAAGATTAACATTATGGTTAGAGCTAGGGTTAGGGTTTGGGTTAGGTTTAGGGTTGGAGTTAGGGCTAGAATAGGGATTTTATTATTCCTACGTAACGTAACAGCAGCCTCCGCCAACATACCGGTAAAACCGGTATAAATTGTAATGACACCGTAATAAACATAGGCATACTAATAATGTCTAATATGGCCCAAATACTGCACCTGATTACTGTGAAAACATAGTGCCAGAACACTACTAGGTTAATAGGTGCGGTAGGCTACCTACCTCTTCTTCGTATGCATCTGGATCACGTTTAGTGAGATTTTGTAATTGAGGAAGATTGATAGGAAGCTGATTGATGTGACTCATCCTGCTACAGAAATTATGGAAGCTTTGCTAGCTGCAAAATACTGGCTGACTGGATACTAAAACTACGCTAATAAATGGCAAAGCATCGATATCTTTTAATCATGTGAAATGCTACCTATGAAAAATGAAAATTAAATGCATTTTAAACTGGAAAGTGGCTATTTTGCTTCTAGAGGCAAAATAGTGTTTTTCCTCTGTTTGAGTTAGGATCAGGGCATGGTATGGAATGGAAATTTCGGTATGGAATATGGAAGATGCCAAAATGGAATGGAAGATTTCAAGAATGGATTGGAAGACATTCTTCCATACTTCCATACCAACTCCATACTAGATTTCGTGCATTGTATTTACAGAAAAATATATACGGATGTCGGGTAGTGACAAATAATATTGTCACAGAAGTATTCAACTTCAATATCTACGGGTATTAATTGTCGACAAATCGTGGTAGTTTGGTTGTGTATATTCATTGTGCAAAGGGTGTATTTATTGGATCATAGTAAGTATAGACATTGCAAATTGCAGCATTAATGTTTTGACAGGTTTGAATTGTTTTGTTGAACCTGAGATTGACCATTAGCAAAGCCGTTTTTGTTTTGTTTTTTTTCATCATCACAAAAATTCATATCTGCTAGTTTATCTTCGCTTCAGCTTAATTTTATTTATACTTTTAGTCTTTAAGCTTATAGTGATTCTTTATGGTGATAACTTTTGGTATTTCTATTAAGGTAAATGTTCTTTAGCAGGTTGGTTTTGCAAATTTTTATAGTTGGTGTGAGAGCAAACTTGTACTGTAATCATTACGCAATAAGAATAGCCAGGGGGCCCGGGCCCCGGCCCTTCCCCCCAACTGAAATGCTATCAATGATAAAAGTAATGACACAAACTCTGTTGTTTATTCAGTTTCAGTTTCTTTTAGCATTTTTTTAGTGCAACAGTACACGCGTACCATAGCAATTAGCAATAATATTAATATTGATGACCATGGTGCTCAGGTCCCTTAAATTAAAATTTTTGCCAACCAATTTAAAGGTACAAGCAGGGAGAAATTCAGTGTTTTTGTTCTAAAAGGAGCAATCTCAGGCCCTCATCCAACTTTTTCATGCAATAACATATTTTGGGCCCCAAGCTAATTTTTATATTGCAATGACGTATATAATTAGTAACCATCTACTGAACTTAATCTAGTATCAACTTTAAATAACTTTAAAATTCACCTCTACCACTACCAATATTGAATAACAATCCACCTCCACCTTGCCAGTTTTCACACGACATAATACTTTTGAAAAAAAACTAACTAGAAGAACTGCTTATTGAACAAATTATTGAATTTGAATCAAGGGTGCCTGGGTCCCTGGTCGTACATTCGAGTATATTCCTAAAACTGGTTATTTTCATGACAAAACACAACTCCAAGGCAAATCTTGGAGCGAATTATTTAAAGCTAGAAATGTTGCAGAAAGCAATATACCCAGCTTCTCCTGACCTTGACCAAGTCACAAAATTTAACCCAAAATGCAAGATTTTAAACGTGTTTTGGACGTTACCCAAAGTAAAGGGAAAGATTTTTTCAATTGGTCATCAAATCTCAAAATTTTGCTTTTTAAAATAATATGCAAAAATATGCAAAATGTGATTCAAATGGCATTAAAATATCTATTTTCAAAAAATTACAAGAAATCGCCTAGCGGCTGGGGGCTTTTTTCCAGACCCCAATAGTCTCTGGGTGGCCGGATCCCCCAGGCCTCATCTATGATACGTTTGAGTTGCTCTAATTTGCTCACCGCATCTCCAGATTTTGATATATTTGTAAAACTTTATACCTTGTGGTTCTGGTCCTTCTCCTTTAACAAAATCCTGGTTACGTGCCAAACCTGACCCCCAGCTTCTGATCTTTTGTTGTTTGTCCCATAAAAAGTCCCTCTTAACGAGAATTTTTGATGACGTCATTGCATGTGATCTATGGTTTGGCCCTCTCCCCCAATCAAAAATCCTGGCTACACCTATGAATTAAACCATGTGCAATGGGCATACCAGATACGGGTTGTTGCATATTTGTGTTGTTTCATGCACCTTCACGAGTAGTTGCTTAGAACACCACAAAGGTGAAAAATATATGATGTATTGCTTCCAGTCTAAAAGTTTTTTGGTATGGAAGTATGGAATGGAATATGGAAGAAAATTTTAGCATGGAACTGTGGAATGGAATGCGGTAGGGTAGAGTCAGGTAATTTCGGCACCTTTCTCACTTATTTTTAATTTTTAGAAAACACTGACTCTTTTTCAACTCTGTTTGGACTGTATCTGCGCAGTATTTCATATGCGGCTTTTTTCGAACCAACATCGAGATACTATGATGTCATGCTTGCTAGCCATATGAGGTAATAAGGGTTGCCGAAATTTCTGGTAAAACCCGAAATTCCGGCAAGTGAATAAATCATTTTTATTTTTTGTTCTAATTATCTTAGCTATTTATTTAGTGTTAAATTTTGTTAATTCAAATAAAATGTATCAAGATTTTTGACTAATTCGAACAAAATATGCTGCTCAGCTAGGCTCAAACGATAAAAAAAGACGGCAAATACGATCTATGATCTTACTTAAAATAGTCCAAACGAAATTAAAATCTTGTCCCTAAAATTTTTCAAATTTTTGTTTTTAATAATTTCCCTGATTATAATTGCATTTGCTAAAAGTTTTCTGTATCAAATTTGAATTTTAATTAATTAAACATAATTTTAATTCTCACAATTTTTGTTAACGTTGCAAAACTTCTGCTAAAGTTTCAAATCGATGCTTTTAAGGTATAGGAATGGATTATTTTTCACAAATCCGCTCACAAATCGCGTAATAACAAACACCGCCAAGTGCAACCAGCAATCAAGTTAAGCTAAAACACAGCCTAGCAAGGTAAATACAAGTCAAATGCTTCCAAACATTATTAAAAGTTCAATTCTATAAGTATATAACAGAAATATTGTAGCTGCAAGAAAAGAGCATGCAGAGGTCTCAACAGATTATCAAATTTTTTGAAGAAGATTAGGTAATAGGAAATATAACCATTTTTAGAAATCTTAGAATGTCTAGAAAGACCTGCAAGCATCAAACCTTAAATTTTCATACATGCCGAAATTTCCGGTGGTCGAAATTACCCGACTCTGGACTTCATCCTATGGAATGAAAGATTTTTAGTATGGAATGGAAAAAAATTGCCAGTATGGTATATGGAAAAATCATCTTCCATTCCATTCCATACCATACCCTGATTAGGGTTTAGGTTAGGGTTGGGATTAGGGTTAGGATTAGGGTTAGAGTTTGGGTTAGGGTTTGGGTTAGAATTAGGGTTAGGGCTATTTTGGCATTTGCGGCAAAATAGCCGTTAGGACTATTTTGCCTTTAAATGGCAAAATAACATGGGACTATTTTGCCTCCACAGGCAAAATAGCCACTGCCAGATATCAGTAGTAAATCGAAGTGCACAAACAAACAACTTGTGCTGCCAGTGCAGCAACGTTTCATGTTAAAAACCGGACCGCTGAACTAAACATTATCTTATTTCAGATTTCTTTTTCAAATTTTTTTTTTCTTTTTTCTTTTTTTGATGATTTTCTTTTTCCAAAACTCTGAACTTGCTTTCATCTCTCTTTTATCGTTTTACTCGGTGATACCAAGAAGTACTTTGACTAGATAACTTCAGGGTTTTTCGATGTTTCCTGGCTTAGTGGTAATACCTAACGGTTGCAATTTGTTTGGTCTATACCTGACGCATTTTACTTACCACTGAGCAAACAACTTCATGTTGCAATTGGAAAGTTTGTTTTAGAGATGGCGCAGATAAAAAATGCATCCACATGCTGCGCTGTGTCTGCAAACCTTGTCTGCATGCTGCACCGCACCGCATCCAAACACAACTAAGTTCACGCTGCACCGCGCAGTACCGCAAGTTATATACCCTTTAAATTTCCTCTAACATCAGAAAAAAAATTAGCTCTTTAGCTGACAACAAATAAAAAAATCGAAGTGACTTGGCGCACGGAACGTGCGCGGTTAAATAAACAAAGATTCCAGTGACGTCATTCGTTTTCGGAAATTTTTATTTTGATTATTACACTTGTACGTTTGGGTTAGGGTTTCAGTTAGGCTCTGAGTTAGGGCTAGGATTAGGGTTAAGGTTAGGGTTTGGGCTTAGGGTTAGTTTTTTAGGCTTTATATCAAAATGTCTGCGCGCACGGAACGTGCGCCAAGCCTTTTCCTAAAAAAATTGATTTTAGGGGTATCATTTTGGAAAATTTTCAGAAGGGTAGCCCTCTAAAACCAGGTCAAAATAATTGTCATTGAAACATTTGCTGATATAAAGTTTGCTGCCTCCCAACATAAGTCTACGTATGGGAATTCAATATTGAGTAAACTACCGTAGCTAACTTTTCAGCGTATCTTTGAACCCTCTAACCCTTACAAGAACATCTCTCACAAGCTCACTAACTTTAACTAGCCGATTTCTACAAAGCAAATTATTTTGTATTATTCATCGATGTATTAGACCAAGCCTAGTCTTACTGCTTTAATAACCCAATGTATTATACCTTTGCCGTTTGCATGTGCGTTTGATTGGGCAATAAATTCTGCTAGTATGTAGGCTATTCTGTCATTGGAACTTTGCATAGCCTAGTCTTCCTACTCTACTACATACGCCGACCAGAGCTGAGATAGGCTACAGACGTAGCACCGAAAGCCACATGCTTGATACCATGCCTGTTGACAAGTAGGCTACACTGAACTAACTCTGTCACTCTGAAATGCAAGCGCATGTGCAGTAGAAGTTCTGTTATCTAGCCTTTGGCTAGTACCAACACCAAAGCCCATTGCATACAGGGTGGCTATGTGGCAAGGCTTTGTTTTGTGCCTCTGCTCTGATGAATGTTTTCCATAAACCGTTTCATCTACATTTGTCTGCCTTTGTATCATCTTCACATCGAACGTCTTAGTCTAGCCTACCAAAATCAAAATCTTTTTGTTGATGTCAAGAAACATGTTCAGCCGATTAAAACTAAGTTTGTTGTAGCCAAAGTAGCCTATTTTAGGATGCTCCGAATTCCGAAAAAATAAACGTGAACAGAAAGCACCTTTTACTGTTTTAGTAACGTGTATTGTCTTCATATTCAATTCCTAGTATTACAGTTAGGCTACATCATGACTAACCGTTGCTGTTTATAAAGAGACAATTACTAGCAACAATTGCAAAAAAATGTAAGAAATTATTGTACGCGGTGCTGCGCTAACGCTGTTACGCCAAGTAGATTTTAGTTGCAACGCTGCGCGGTGCACCAAAAGCAGCGCGCGACCTTGTACGCTGCGCTGTTGCCATTTATAAGTTTGTTTGGCAAAGTTCGCATGTTGCGCCGGACAAATCTGGCGTGCAAAATAACGAAATTTTGCGCCAATTTGGCGCGGAAAACAGGAATAGCTTCAACGCTACGCAAAACTTCTTTAACATTGTAAACTACCGCATGAACGTTGAGAAATCTTCCAATATTGGCGACCCCAGAGAGCAAAAACCTTTTCTTAATCTTTTTTCTAGAGGTCAAATTGCAGCGCCAGGATAAGCGAAAATTTTGCTAGCAAATTTTATTTGTCTTTATCCGCGTGTTCAACTGTGCAGCTAGGATTTTGGTAGCGAATTTTATTTGTCTTTATCCGCGAGTTCAACTGTGCAGCTAAGATTTTGCTATGGAGGGCTTGAACCCAATGTTAAAATTTCTTGTATGAAAACGTCTTAATTTGGCGGCGTACAGTGTGGCGGCGTACAGTGAAAACTTGCACAACTCAAGCGTATCACAAACGAAGTTTTTGAAGATAATAACAATCACAAGCTGCTGAAGGCCATGGGGTCTGAGTCGGAAGCCATGAGAGGTCTGAGTCAGAGACTATGAGAGGTCTTCATCCCCAGTCGTTGGGCGTGTTTCTTTTGTTGTTTTTTTTGGGGGGGGTTTTAGGACAAAATCGCCGTTTTAACACTATTCGCAAATATTCGCATGTTTTAGAGCCATTTGAAAGAACTAAATTGCTAAGATTTGAAAGCCAATTAAAAAATTGCCCAGCGCCTTAAGCATCTCACTTACTGTTCAAAACACGTTTAAATGCTTGCAATCAGTAACGTAGCCAGGGGGGCCGGGGGCTATAGCCCCTCCCCCCCCCCCATTGGCATGTCGACCAAAATGCAGAATGAAAAAAATACTACGTTTTTGGCACTTTTGAGACTGTTTTATGCACCTGAGTGTACTAAATAGTGATTTTAATCATCTTTTGAAACATATATTCATAGGGGGGGCTAATTTGTCAAAAATAAAGCTAACAAATAAATGAAATCTTTGAAAAATGGTCAAAAATAAGGAATCAAATTTGATCGCAAGTGTAAAAATGCTAAACATAGGTGTCATCAACAAATAGCCTATAGTATTACCCATAGGTGGGCAAGTTAATGCAAAACGTTAGCTTCGTTAACCACAAGTCCGTTAACAAACTTCACACCTCCGCTAACGTTAATCCGTTATTTTCAGCTTTAGTTAACGGAAGTTAATAAAGTCCGTTAATCCGTTAACATTTCGCGTGTAATTTACTTTTTTTCTTATTCACTCGCTTCTAGAACACGTATTGATGCTGTTGAGCTGATTGTAAGGAAATATTTATTGCTATGGTGGTGTTTTTGTGTTTTGAAAGTTACATTTTACAGTCTAATCTAACTTCAAGATAAAAACAAGTTCAAATGCACAACGAAGCTGCAAGATATTAACGATAAAAACCTTTACGAAAGTTAACAGAACTTAACGGAAGTTACTTTAGTCCGTTAACAGCACTTAACGGAAGTTACTTTAGTCCGTTAACATGAAAAAACTTTTTAACGGATTAACGAGTTAGTGAAAAAGTTAGCTTCGTTATTAACGGATTAACGATTAACGGACTTGTGCCCACCTATGGTATTACCTAAAGATTAGGGGGGGGCTATTCAGTATTAGTTAATTATTACCAATAATTTCTCTCAAATCTATTTTTATTAGCCCCCCCCCCCAATTATTTTTCTCTATAAACTGTATACGAAATAGATTACTCCGTGTGAGTCTTATTGAACTATTCATTTTTATAATTTATCAGCATCTAAATAATAGAACTAAAATTTTACCATTAGCCACCTCCTTAGTAGCCCATTTATGCAACCAGTTTAATCATGTTTGCACTGCCAATATCTATGCCACATTTTAAAAGCATTATCTTTTTATCAAAAAAGCCCTAAAATTAAGTTATTTTTGCAAAAAAATGCAAAATTTTCTAGCACTGAGGGCTTCGCCCCCAGACCCCCATTGGCCTCTGTCAGCTAGGGGCGAAGCCTCCAGACCCCCAAAACAGCCCCCCATAGCGAATTTCTGGCTACGCACCTGCAATGTTGGTTTAAAAGTTCTAAGTGACTTGCTGGCTGATGGGGAATGAAGCACCTTTAATTAGCTCCCTTGGTTGTTCCACTGGGCGTGTTTCCTCCATTTTAAACGGCGTGGCAGAACTAAATAAGTTCTTGGTCGGCGCAAAAATACGGCGCACTGTTTTTAAACTTTCTAATCATGCCCTGAAGTTTGGCCTGTGATCTCAGATGCCAATGTGACCAGAAATAATGTACAAAAGAATACCCATCAAGCATAGTAGACCTTAAACTAGTAGCCTACTTAGTTAGTTGGACTGTAAGTGAGTTTCCAGAATGTTTCACTACCAAACATGGCATTTCGGTACGTAAGTACAGTAGCCTACGCCTCAACTTCGGCAAAAAAATTCAGTACGGTACACTACACTTGCATGCTAAGTCTATGCGCTTTTTATGAAGGTACGGTAGTTTGGTGCGCTGGTTGAATGTGCATAGCCTACTAAACGTACTAGCGTACCACACCCAGTGCCGTCGCCAGAGCAAATGAAGTGAGGCGGCATTAGCCGAAAATGGGGGGGGCATTAAAATAGATTGAACTTTTGCACATAAAAGCTGATATTTTATGGCTACAAATTATGCGCTATTTTAAAAAATTTGTATTCGTATTTGAAAAAAGAGACCTATTAGCCCGGCGGCTTTTATTGGCTCGTTTTACATGCAGCCCGTATAATCGTTTAAAAAATCTGTTTGCTGGTGTGAATGCCACCAGAAGCACAACCAGGATTTTGCTAAGAGAGATGAGGCTTCAACCAAAAGTATTTTTTGCACAAAAATTGTCTAATTTAGGCCCTCGTGCCGAACAAATCGATGCTACTCATGCATATCACAGAGGAGGTCGGGGGAGGTGGGGGCTCGTTGGGTGATTTTGTAATTTTGCGGCAAAAAAATAGCCGTTTCAACGCCATTTCAAACACATTTCGCACGTTTTTAAGCCATATGATTAATTACAGTAGATTGCTAAAATTCAGAAGTCATCGAAAGAATTAAATTGCCTAACCCCTTCAGCCCCTCTTATACTTAAGGTCAAGCCCAAAACACGTTTAGACGCTTGTATCTGGGAGTTATATTTTCTAAATGACTTGACTGAAAGGAGTTGATGCCCCTTTAGCCCCTTCCCCCCTAGTTGCGCGACTGACTGCGACCTAAGAAAAAGTCTTAGAGTGTGCTGTAAAAAAAAACAGCTGGTTTTTTTAAAAATGTTTTCATGTGTTGTTTCAGGTCATAATCACTAACCAAGTACTGGTAAGGATTTAATAGGCTTACATCTCTATTCCGCGACACATCCGTAAATAAGTGCTAATAAGACGGATGATTGCGTCACACTTATTTACAGTAGTTATGGTGGCCAGCAATTTTACAAGAATCGATAAAACTTCACGGAGAATTTATTATTTTTGAACGTTATTATTCCTTTTTCTATTATTGCTTGTTGTCTTGTCGTTACGTGATGCTGCATAAAAGTATTCGCCGAAATGGGGAGCCACAAGCAGTCGTTAGAGGGGGCACGGCCCCCTGCCCCCCCCCCCCACCCCCTAGCAACGGCACTGACCTCTCAATGTTTGGAGGCGTCATATGAGTTGAACAGCTCCAAGCTTGGCAAAACTGATATTTTGTTTTTTGAAGCGTGGAAAACAAGAACTTTGAAAAAACCTTAGAAATTCTTTTTATCTACGTATCGTGCCTCTCAAGTACGGGTACGTTTAGAGCTTACCATCCCTTGATTGACCTATGTACCGTAACTTTCAAGTACAGTACGTTTAGAGCGTACCTTCCGCTGAAAAGTATGTAGGTACGGTACGGATGCAAACTGTGCTTTTGTTAAGTTACGTTAGTACGGTACGGTAAATTTTTGAGGTAGATCTGTTCAAATTTTGAACGTACCGTACCGTACAGCCATTTTTGTTCACAACTTTCATTTCACAACTTCTCCAAAGAAATTTAGGAAAGTTTGCATGTTACAGCGTTACGCTCGACGGAATAATTATAAAAATTTGCCGAAAGCGCAATTGTGACGCAAGTAAATCATTGACACGGCACAAAAACCGAGCAGCAAACAGCACGTACAGCCCTTTGATCACAATCTACAACACATACTTTTGCAAGTTTCCGTGCACTTGCACAGTAATCTTTGTTAAGGTTCATTTGCAGCGAGCGTGATGACAAGGATATTTGACTAAAAAGTTACATCCATTTTAATTGGAACGTTGGGTGTGTTTCATCCACCCCAAATGCAAATGCTAAATGAGTGCTTATATTGGCGCGTGGCACAAATAATATCTGGCGCAGTTTCTTTGCATTTTCCAATTGGTTTCAATCATTGGCGTTGAAAATATTTTGTGATGGGGGAACGGGGAAGGCCTTTCTTTCCAAAACAATGAGAAAACAAAAAACAACAACAAAAAGGTCTCCACCACGAAGAAACCACAAATAATCTTTGGCAAATGTTTTCCCTCCCCTTCCTACTTACGGTATGGCCTACTGGTTTCATAGCTTTCTTTACGCACAAAGTTCTATATTTTCGCCATTCACGTAACTCTAACTCGAACTTTTGTACCCAGGTTGTACTATTCTGCATCTTTTCGATGTTAAAGTAAGTGAAACATTTAGCCCATTCCTGTAATCTACGGTTATAGCTGAAATCGAAGTAAGTTTTTTTAAATTTTGCTTTCATTTTGAGACTGCTGCTGCAAAGATATTCAAGAAATAAAACCAAAATCCCCCTGGAAAGTTTTGGGAAATTCTAAATTTGTTTTCTCAGCCTGAACTTTGAAGGAAAAAGATTGACTAAATAGTTTATAATATTAACCCTTCCGGCTTCATCACGTTACCAATCTAACTTTCAGAAAACTTCTTCTTTTTCCTTGCAAGCTCAGACTGGAAAAACAAATTTAGATTTTCCAAAAGCTATTTTGAAGGAATATTTCTTTGCGTTTGTTGCATTTCTGTTCAATCGCAGCCCAAAAATTAGAACAAAAAATTTCAAAAACTAGTAAAATTGACTGGATGCTTCGCCCTTTTCAATTGCATTTTCAAGTCTTCACACACAGCCGCTATTTCAAAGAGACATTGAGGTATAATTTATTACCGAACAAAATTGTATTTTAAAAAAATTTTGAGGCTAATTTTAGAACTCTTTGACTTCTACATCAAAAGATAATTATATTTCTTTTCTTTTTTCCGCTTTTGTAGCAATCCTGCAATTTTTTAAATTATTTTTAATCAACCATTAGGTATCGCTCGTGTGAACGCAGCGATTAAATTTGTAATAACATTTTCTTCACCACGTTGCCTTGGCCTGGAGACAGCAAAGGGACTTATCAGTCTTCGAGTCAACCTTCCACCTGCCCACCGGTCCAACAGATACGGTGGAGGCTTTGAACTGGCCTCTTAATTGCTGAATGTCAAGCAGGGAAGCAGTAAATGCTAATTTTCATAGTCTTTGGTTGGACCCGAGCGGGAATCGAACCCAAGTCGATTGTTACAGCAGTAGATGCTCTAACGACTCTACCACCGATCGGTCATAAATAGAACGCATAGCACCATGGTAAATGGTTATACAAGAATGTATAAACTATTCCGAAACCAAGTAAACAACTAGATGGGAACTTGATTAGAAGCAATCCCTTTGAACGACCGACGCAAATATCTACAGATTTCAAAAACACTAGCGCCCTAGCTTAAGCCATTCAAAAAATTGACTTTGGAGAGTTCATTTAGGACAGGGGTCGGCAACCTGCGGCCCGCGGGCCAAATCCGGCCCGCCGACACATTTTATCTGGCCCGCGGCCTTTTTTCGAAGTTGAGTATTTATCCGGCCCGCGATCTCTTTGCGTAATCGTGACAATTAGCGTAGCAAACAGACGTTTGGCGATCGCTATTTAATTGAGGTAAAACCACGCTTCTAAACAATTGCATGATGCAATAGATTTGACTGGAGACACTTCCGTGTTTTATTCTGTTAAAGACCGGCGGAAAAAGAAAAAGAATTTTATTCGATCATCAAGTACTGAGCAGTTCGCATCTAGACCTATGAAAACACGGAGAGCGAGTGTTTTTGCAGGAATTGCAGTTGCATGCTTTCTAATCAGTGGCGTCGCTAATGGGGGGGCGGCCCGCCCCGGGTGTCACCATTTTGCGGTGACACCATTTTGTGATAACAATCGAACAAAGAAGAAAACAAGAATATGTTCAATATAATGTTTAGCTCACTGAAATGGACTTAAAATAATTAAACGCATTTTTTGAAACGCTGATTTAGAATGGAGCGCTAATTTGTCAAAAATATAAATTGCAAATCAGCAAAGCTCTAAAAAATCGCTAACACTAAAGCAATCAAATTTGATCGCTTGTTGAAACACGCTAAGTATAGGTTTCATAAAAAAAAAAGCTCAGGAACAGGGGGGAGAGTGGCTATTCAGTATTAGTTACTTAGCAATCACTTCAGCTCAAGTATCGCTTCATTCGCCTTTCCCTCCACCAATTCTTCTCTCTATTAAGTATAGACAAAATGGTTTACTCCTTGTGAGTTTGATTGAACTATACGATTTTATGGTTTCGGTACCACTTTGTAATTAAGAGAACTGAAATTTTACAATTAGCCACCTTCCGGATAGCCATTGCCAATTTTCGCAACCTGTTTAATCATGCTTTTGCACTGATGATTTTTATGCCACATTTCAAAAGCATTAATTTTTATTAAAGTAGGCCTAAAATTAAGCTATTTTTGCCAAAAAAATACAAAATTTTTTAGCGCTGGGGGCTCTGCCCCCAGACCCGCGAAATAGCCTCACCATTGCAAATTGTTGTCTACGAGCTTGAAGCTAATCGTGCGTTTGCACTGCTAATTTCTATGCCGCCAGAGTTCTCCCTGATGGGAGTTTAAGGAGCATTAATTTTTATCAAAATAAGCCTAAAAGTTATTTTTAAAAGAAGAAAAAATTTTGAGTACTTGGGGAACTGCCCTCAGACCCCCGAACACAGCCCTCCCCCCACTGTAGTTTTCTGGTTATGCACATGATACTAGACGTGTGCTGCTCATACTTCCGAGTTTTGGAATCTTTAAATGAGAAGTTATTGAGCTAGCCAAATAACAACCGCTATCTACAGCATTGAAGTATAGTATCGCTATCTTTCAAATATAACCTTTTGCCGCCTACTAAAATATTATAAAGGGTGACACCACGAAACTCCGCCCCGGGTGTCACCATTCTTAGCGACGCCACCGTTTCTAATGTCGTATTTGTTTGCCACTAAGCAGTTTGCTTTAATAATAACTGAATTTCTGTTTTGTTTTTAGTTAATAGCTAGGAAACTGTTTTGTGTATTTTTTCGTCCAGATTTAGTGGAAACTTTATTTATGGCCCGCGGCCAATTATTGAGCTTGATTTTGGCCCGGCAGCATCAAAAGGTTGCGGACCCCTGATTTAGGAGGTTTCCGGCAAAATGGCACGCCCAAACTTTGTCAAAATATTTGTTTTTCATACATCTACCGATAAAATAAAATAAAAACTTACACCCTAGGTTAAGCCGTTCAAAAATTGATTTTTGGGGGGACTCCGGGGGGGGGGTACCTCAAACTATGCCAAAATATTTGTCTGTTAAATATCTGCTGACATCAAACAAACTGGCACTTTAGGTTGAGCAATTTAAAAAATTAGTTTTTAGGGGTCCATTAGGGGGATTCGCATAGGGCTAGTACCCCTAATTATGTCAAAATATTTGTCTGGTAAATAACTACTGATATAAGAAAAACTGGTGCCCTAGCTTGAACTGTACAAAAAATTAGTTTAAGAGAGGTTCATTTGGGGGAGTCCCAATGAGTTGGTACCCTTCAAACTATGTCAAAATATTTGTCTGTTGAATATTTACTAATATCAAAAAACTGGCACCTTAGGTTAAGCCATTCAAAAGATTGATTTTTGGGGGATCCATTTGGGGGTGATACCCTCAAACTATGTCAAATATTTGTCTGTTAAATATCTACTAATATATAAAAACTAGTCCCTAGCTTGAGCTGTTCAAAAAATTGGTTTTTCGGGGGTCTCTGAGGAGGGTTACCCCTAAATTATGTCAAAATTTTGTCTGTTAAATATCTACTGATATCAAATAAAACTGGCGCCGTAGCTTAAGCCGTTCAAAAAAATTGATTTTTGGCGCCCCATTTTAGGGGGTTCCAGGGGAGTTGCCCAAAAAAATTTTGGGAGAAAAAATTGCGTTTGCAGCTCAACAGCTTTACAAAAATTACATTTTGATGTTTTGTGGTTTAGGAGAAGAAGAGCGTACAAGATTCAGAAGAAAAAAATGAAAAAAACTCATCGAGGCCGAAAGTGGATTGGTAGGGATAAAAGGGTATCTTAAGACATATAAACTTGTGAACTGTTTTTTGCTGCACTTAAGCCGTTTTTGAATGAGACCGCTTTTTACGCTAAACTTTTGGGACGGTTTTCGGGTCCTCAAACCGAAGTCACGAGACTAATTGCCTCGAAGTTGGGCACAAACATACAACTCATTAATCTCAAACTGCTGTCAAAATTTTGCGCTGCTAGACAAAACCGTTTATAAGCAAGTTACAGTATAAGCAAAAGTATGAAACTTCGCACTCGTTAGTTGGAAAATGGTAGAGTAAAAACGAAGGAACACGTGCCACGAGCGTCGGTCGTTCCAATGAAAAATTTTATTGATCAGCAAAACACATTATGCTTGGTTTCTTGCTTGATGTCAAAATTGTTTCCATTGGTTACGTTTGTCTGAATATGATTGGCAGGGGCGCCGAGAGTCGAATGTGGGCCCGGGGCCAGTTCAAATATGACGGTTTTGTGAACTCCAAAACAGACGGAGAAAATGCCGCATTTTTGTTCAAATTATGATGTGATCTCAAAAAAAAAGATCTTCACCGAAATTCTAACAGTTTTGCGGTCAAAAATAGGTGATCTCCAATAAAAAGGTCTTCAGGCCTCACATGCTGATTTCTCAGTGTCATTTCGATGGGCCCTTCTCGAGCTCATGGGCCCTCTGCTGGGCCCGCTGAAGCCAACAGCTTTCCTAAAGCTCATGGGCCTCCTCATGGGCCCCTAAAGTCCATGGTCCCCGGGGGTCATTATACTTCCCTGCCTCCCCATCTCGGTGGCCCTGATGATTGGTTGATGCGTAGGCTGAGCCATATATTTCTTTCTTATTTCGTGAAGTCTTGTCAACTCACTTTGTCTCTGAAATACCTTGCACGCTTATTTTAACGCAAACAAGTTACAAGCAAAATTTCTAGCACCAAAATGCCAATAACTTGAATGTTTTACTGCCGTTAGCGAGCGTCAGATGACAAATGCACATAAAATGCTTTCCTTGTAACACTGAAGTAACAATTAATATAATTGAAATATAAACCAATTTTGGAAGAGGTAAATAGCATTGAATTAAAACAGATGAGACGATTCTGTTTGGGTATTCAAAAAATATCCAGATGCCCCTCATCGATTGCCACTAACTGAAAAAAAAAAACTAGGGCCCTAGATTAAGGTGTTCAAAAAATTGATTTTTTGGAGGGTCTATTTGGGAGGGTTTCTTGGGAGGTGGTGCCTCCACTATGTCAAAACATTTGTCTCTTGAATATTTACTGATATCAAAAAAGAAAAAACTAACGCCCTAGCTAGAGCTATTCAAAAATTGATTTTGGGGGGGTCTATTTGGGGGTTCCCCGGGGGTGTACCCCCAAACTATGTCAAAATAGTTTTCATTTTTCTCGTAAAAATTTGCTGATATCAAAAAAAATATTGCCCTAGTTTAAAAAAATTGATTTTTGGCGCCCCATTTGGGGGGTTCCATGGGAGTGGCCCAAAAAATTTTGGGAGAAAAAATTGCGTTTGCAGCTCAACAACTTTACACTAAAATTATTTCGATGTTTTGTGGTTTAGGAGAAGAAGAGCGTACAAGATTCAGAAGAAAAAAAAGGACAAAAAAGGAAAAAAACTCATCGAGACCGAAAGTGGATTGGTAGGGATAAAAGGGTATCTTAAGACATATAATCGCATGAACTATTTTTGTCGTACTTAAGCTGCTGCTCAATGAGACCGCTTTTTATGCTAAACTTTTGGGACAGTTTTCGGGTCCTCAAACCGAAGTCACGAGACTTATTGCCTCAAAGTTTGGCACAAACGTACAACTCATTAATCTCAAATAGCTGTCAAAATTTCATGCAGCTAGATCAAACTGTTCTCGAGTTATAAGCAAAAGTATGAAACTTCGCACTCGTTAGTTGGAAAATATCCAGATGCCTTGCGTTGCGTGCTCCGACGCTTGCGTTGCGTGCTCCTTTGTTTTTACTGGCCAAGTAAAAACAAAGGAGCACGCAACGCAAGCAGTAAAAACAAAGGAGCACGCAACGCAAGCGTCGGTCGTTCCAATAAAAAAATGCTCGATTAAATATTCTATAGTTTCGTTTTATTCTCGTTAACTTAAATTTTTTTGGTGAAATACTGTAGGTTGGCCCCAACTCACAACCAATCTATAATATGCCTGCCACTAGGCCTATCTTATAAGCCTACTAGCTTGCCACGGAAATCTAAAACTTTTGGGAAAAGCCTAAACAAATAATGTCGGGAAAAACGTAAAATGCATTCTCACCAAATTTGAACTTTCTATGTCTTCCCGTTTTCAAGATATCCAAAATTACGAATTTTCCTCTTACTCCAGTATT
Source organism: Trididemnum nubilum (assembly GCA_963965965.1). Taxonomy (NCBI): domain Eukaryota; kingdom Metazoa; phylum Chordata; class Ascidiacea; order Aplousobranchia; family Didemnidae; genus Trididemnum; species Trididemnum nubilum. The sequence continues at coordinate 42,265,302 of OZ014478.1, read as the reverse complement.
GCCACTTTGACAGTTTTGTGAAAGTAAGATTAACTTTTGAAAAGCTGGCTTACACTTGCTTGAAAAGCGGCTATCGTAGTAACAGTTCTGACTCTTAACTTTATTTAATTGACAACAATTCGGCTGCAAAATACTTATAGAGAATAAGGACTTTTTGAAATATTGTTTCTATTTGGCAGAGCTGGGCACTTACGCCGCAATTATTTTTAGACGGTTTCGCTCAGTGCCGTCGCCAGAGCAACCGAAGTGAGGGAGCACTAGGCGAAAGTGGGGGGCACTATAATAAACTGAATTTTTGCATACAAAAACTGATGTTTCACGGCTCAAACTATGCGCTATTTTAACAATTTTGTGTTCATGTCTGAAAAAAGAGACGTTAAGGCCGGCAGCGTTTCTTAGCGCGTTTCGTATCTAGCCTATACAATTGCTTAAAAAATCTGTATGCAGCAATGAATGCGACCAGAGGCGCAACCAGGATTTTGCTGAGAGGTAAGGGGCTTGAACCAAAACTAAATTTTTTTGTACAAAAATTGTGTAATTTAGGCCCCATGCTGAACAAACTAATGCAACTCAAGCGTATCACAGAGGGGGCCTAGGAAGCAGAGCCTCAAGTCGCTTGGGAATTTTTGTGATTTTGCGGCAAAAATTTCAATTTTAACGCCATTTCAATCACACTTCGCTCGTTTTGTAGCCATATGATTAACTACAGTAAATTGTTGCATTCAGAAGTTATTAAAAGAATTAATTTTGCCAAGCCCCTTCTGCCCCCTTATACTTTAGGTAAAATCCAAAACCTATTTGAACAATTGTATTTTTGGACTAATTATTTTAAATGACTTGCTGGAAGGGGAGTGACTTTCCAGTGCCGTCGTCAAAGCAAACGAAGTGAGAGGGCACTAGCCAAAAACGGGGCAGGGGGCATTAAAATAGACTAAACTTTTGCACAAAAACTGATATTTTACGGCTACACATTATGCACTATTTTAAAATTTTTGTATTCATGCTTAAAAAAAGAGACGTATAAGCGCAGCAGAGTTTAATAGCTCGTTTTGCATGCGGCCCGTATGACCGCTTGAAAAATCTGTCTGCTGGAGTAAATGCGACCAGAAGCTGAAACCAGGATTTTGCTAACAGGAAGGGGGCTTGAACAAAAAGTAAATTTTTTTGCAACAAAATTGTCTAATTCAGGCTCCGTGCCAAAGAAACCGATGCAACTCTAGCGTATCACAGATCCTGGGTGATTTTTACAATTTTATGGCAAAAAATGGCAATTTTAACGCCCTTTCAATTAAATTTCGCACATGTTTTAGCCTTATGAATAATCAGTAGCGTAGCCAGGGGGGGCGGGGGTTGTTACAGCCCCCCCCCTCCCCATTGGCATGTCAACCAAAATGCAGAATGAGAAAAACACTACGTTTTTAGCACTTTTGAAGACTGTTTTATGCACTGGAGTGGACTAAATAGTGATTTAAAATATTTTTTGGTAATTTTCAAAAATAGAACCAACAAATAAATAAAAACTTTAAAAAATGGTAAGAAATAAGCAATCAAAATTTATCGCATGTGTAAAAATGCTAAACATAGGTGTCATCAACAAACGTACTATAAACTAAGGAATAGGGGGGGGAGGCTATTCGTATTAGTTAATTACCAATAGTTTCTCTCAAATCTCTTTTCATTAGCCCCCCCAATTATTTTGTCCATGAACTGTATACAAAATAGATTATTCCGAGTGAGTTTTATTGAACTATGAGATTTTATAATTTACCAGCATCCAAATACGAGAACTAAAATTTTACCATTAGCCACCTCCCAAATAGCCCATTTATGCAACCAGTTAAATCATGTTTGCAATGCCAATTTCTAAGCCACGTTTTAAAAGCATTATTTTTTTATCAAAATAGCCCTAAAATTTAGTTATTTTTCCAAAAAGACGCAAAATTTTCGAGCGCTGGGAGCTCCGCCCCCAGACCCCCAAAACAGCCTCCATTGCGAATTTCTGGCTACGCGCCTGTGAATAATTACAGCAAATAGATAAATTAAGAAGTCACTGAAAGAATTAAATTGCCTTGCCCCTTGAGCCCCCTTTATACTTAAGATCAAGTCCAAAACACGTTTAAACGCTTGTTTTTTTGGTTTATATTTTCTAAATGACTTGGCTAAAGGGGGCTGATGCTTCCTTAGCCCCCGTAGGCCCTTCCCTTAGTTGCACGACTAATTGCGACCTAAAAAAAAATCTTGAGTGTTCTCTAAAAAAATAAAAACAACTGGTCTTTTAAAAAATGTTTTCACGTATTGTTTCACGTCATAATCACTAACGAAGCACCGGTAACGATTTTATAGGCTTACATCTCTATTCCGCCACACACCCGTAAAGGCGTGGTAGTAAGAAGGATTATTGTGTCACATTTTTGTACAGCAGTTGGTGGCCAGCAATTTTGCATAGAATCGAGAAAACTTCCCACGAGAATTGTCTTTGAACGTGATTATCAGAGATGGAGTCGAGGACACAAGGCTCGAGGCCAAGGCAAAGGCCAAGGACACAAAAAAAATCCGAGGCCAAGGACCAAGGACACAGCCGCAAGTGTTCTCAAAAAAAAAAAAAAAAGGTCTTCAAAAAAGTTTTTCAGGCAATCTCCAATTTATAGGCGTAGCCAGAATTTGTGATTGGGGAGGGCTAAACCACAAATCACATGCAATGACGTCATCAAAAATTTGCCTGTTGGCACTTAAACCAGGATTTTGCAAAGGGAGAGGGCTTAGACTATCGGAGCGGCCGGAGGCTTGGGGGTCTGGGGGCGAAGCCCCCAGCTGTTGGGCGATTTTTTGTAATTTTTTGGAAAAAAAGCTATTTTAACGCCATTGAATCACATTTCGCACATGTTCAGAGCCATTTGTAAGCACTAGATTTTTGACATTAGAAAGCCAATTAAAAAAATTGAATTGTTTAATCCTCCTTCTAGTTGCAATTTAAGTCCAAAACGCGTTTAACATCTTGCACTTTGGTGTTAAAGTTTAATTGTTAGTGATTTGGTTCAGGTAAGGGGAAGTAAGGTGCATTGTTCGTGCAACATTTTAGCAGTAATGAAAACCCACTCGAAGATTTTCCTTAGAGATTTTTGTTTTGTCATGAAAATAACCATTTATAGAAGTGTATGTTAGGCCAGGGGGCTCAGGCCCCTCAATTGAAGTTCAACAATTTGTTCAATCAGCATTTTACATGGCTAATTTTTTTTTCAATTATTTTGTGCGTAAAAACTGGCGAGATGAGGTGAATTAATGAATTGTTATTGAAAAATAGTACAATAGATGGTTGCGCTTACTAACCATGTTATTGCCGGTCCGGATTTACATCGCGCTGGGCCCCTGGCCTTTGGAGATTTTCGCAACATCTTTCTGCCAAATGTAGGTGAAGACCACAAAAAGTCTTAAGATTTGAGCGCCGGGCCCTGAGCTAGTACTGCGCCATATTGTGGTAAATCCGGCATTGGTTAATGCATTACGTTCATAAAAAGGCTAGATGTGATCCTGAGATAGCAACTTTTAGGACGAAAACTATCCATTTCTTCCAGGTTTACGTTTAAATTGGCTGGCAAAAATTGATTTGAGGGGGTGTCGGGGCCCCTGGTCTTCAATATTGTTGTTCGCTCCTGGTGTAAGCAAAAAATGCTAAAAAGAAACTGAAGAAACAATAGGCTTTTTTGTCACATTTTTGTCATTGGTGAAATTTCAATTGGGGGAGGCCCGCTAGGCTAAGCCTATGCTCCAATAGGGGAAAACAAAAAAGGTATTTGCAAATTTTCCGCGAGGTTTCTGGCGTTTTCCAACAAAATTTCAACGGTTCAAAAAAAAGTGCTGTCCTCGAGCCGAGGACAATGCAATTTTCGAGGACCTAAGGCTTCGAGGCCAAGGCCTAGGACTTGAGGCTTTAAGGCCAAGGCCAAGGTCAAGGACTTCAAAATGTGCCCTCGAGGACGTCCTCGAGGCCAAGGACATCGTCGAGGACTCCACCTCTGGTTATTATTCCTTTTTTCCATTATGTCTGTTGTCTTGTCGTTACGTGATGCTCCAAAAAAGTATTCTGAGTAAACCAAAATGGGGGGACACTAGCAGTCGTTAGGGGGGGGGCACGGCCCCCCCTGGCCCAACCGTAGCGACGGCACTGGTTGCGCTGACGCTTGGGCCGCAAGTATTTTAGTAATTTTGAGCGCAATCGCGCAAGCTCAATTCAAATACAGTAGATTAGGAATGATTGTTTTTCAATCAAATGTGATTAAAATTAAGAAAAAAACATTTACGAGGTACATAGGCGTAGCCAGGATTTTTGATTGGAGGGGAGGCCCAAACCGCACATCGCAAGCAATGACGTTATCAAAATTTTTGGAAAAGAGGAACTGTTTATGGGACAAAGATATCGTAAAATGGAGGATCAGAAGTCGGGGCCTGGGTTGGCATGTAACCTGGATTTTGCTAAAGGGAAAGGACTTAAACCAACAGTTAAAAAATTTTCCAAAATTGTATAAGTTGGGATACGTGGCGAGCAAACTTGTTTAATCCAAACGTAACACAGACTGGGGGATGGGGGTCGGAAGCTGGAAGATTTTTTGTAATTTTTTTGGGAAAAAATAACTATTTTAATACCATTTGGATCATATTTCGCACGTTTTTAGAGCGATTATAAACATCTAAATTTTTAAGATTTGAAAGTCAACTGTAAATATCAAACTGGGGTATCTTCCCTTTACTTACGGAGCAAGTCCAAAACACGTTTAAAATCTTGAATTTGGGGGTTAAATTTTGTAAGTGACTTGGCCTAGGTGGAAGAAGCAAAGTACATTGCCTCCTGCAGTATTTTTAGCAGTAAATAATCACTCGAGTATTTGCTTTGAAGATTTTTGTTTTGTCATGAAAATAACCGGGTCTAGAAGTAAATGTTCGCCCACGGGGCCCAGGCCCCCGGAACTCAAAATCAATAATTTTTTCAATAAGCATTTTCCATAGCTAATTTTTTTTGTCAAAAGTATTTTGTCGCATAAACACTGGCGAGGTGGATTGTGATTTGAAATTGGTGCAATAGATGGTTACGAACTACTTATGTTTATGCATTAAGTTCACAAAATGATTAGATGAGGGCCTAAGGCTGCAACTTTTAGGACAAAAACCTTGAATTTCTCCCGGGTTATACATCTAAATTGAATGAAAAAAATTTGATTTGAAGGGGCCCAGGCCACCAAGTCGTCAATATTAACATTAGTCTCTTGTACTCGTATACTGCTGTTTACGCGGAAATACTGAAAGAAACTAGTAAAAACATTTGTTGTTATTATTGTTATCATAGGTGACATTTCAATTGGGAGGGGAGGGCGGACATTTTGCCCTCCTCCCTTTGGCTACGCCTATGACGAGTTAGTAGGTTCATAAAAACCTCGTCATGGGAAATTTCATTCGTCTATTGCTTGCAAAAATGTTATTGAATTTACAGCGGGTCTTCTTTCGCTGAAACGTTTTTCTCTAAAATAATTTTGGCCGATTTTTCCAAAAAAAAATTTCCAATTGAGTAATTTAAAAAATGGTTGTAAAATCAAATTTTAAACAGAAAAATTATTTCTGTAATTGTCTTTCTAGAAATAAGGTACTCGTTTCCAAAAAATCTGATACTTGCTTTAGGCTTAAACGCGTTACTCGCAACAGTCGGACTTTTTTTACCGTAATTCAAAACCAAGAAACAACAAAAACTATTGATTACCACTTTTTTGCAAGTCCGGAAAAACTTGAAAGATATTGCAAACAGGAGTGACAGCATTGGTATAGCCACAGTACACTATGGTATAACTCTTATTAGTAAATCTTGGATGGTTCGATTTCTTCAAACAAAAAATAAGACGATTTTTTTAGCGTCCTCTATTCGTTAGAGCGTGATGCTGATTGATCCAGAAGCGCAAAATACGTATTGGAGCTTGTGTAGGATCTCCTTGACGAGCCATCACAAAAAACAATGACTCCGAACTTCGAAGTCGTTCGCTTACCACCACACGAGAACTTTATAAGTGGAATTTTATAACACCCCGATTCCTTTAAGTGTGGGTGTTGAGAGTATTTTTTTGTTAGGTATAAAAACTTTCTTCGCCCAAAGAGGTTTAATTAGCGATGCACATTTTCAAGTCCTTGTCTTTTTTGAAGAAATTCGATAATCTTTTGTTTACTAATTTGGTAGCATGCATAATTTGTTTTGAATATTGGTTTTGTACTGTAGCCTAGCGCAGTTTAAGCAGTTAATCAATTAAAATTATACTTTTCAATACGTCACACTTGCGTTTGCGATTGCGCTTGCCGCGCAATTATTTTTTTGGGCTTGCGGAAACGCTTGCGGCGCAAGATTTTCAGAGTGGTTGCGGATGCGCTTGCGGCGCACCTTTTATGACTTGCGCTGCCCACCTCTACTAATTGGCAACTCTGACAAAATTTCTAAAAGGAAATCTAGCTGTTTTTTTGTTTTTTTTTTTTCGGTAACAGAAGGTTGTAAAAACCTCAAATTTGTTGAGGCTAGTTTCCAGATTTGTCAATAATTTTTGAAAGAAAACCGAGCAAAAAATTTTTGACCCGAATGCCATATTAAATTAATTTATCATGCCAAGGTTGACATTGTATTTTGTTCTAAATTTTTGATCAAAAACAATGAGCCTCGCGTTCTAATAAATTGTTTTTGAAAAAAGAATATTTTGCATAATCACTCTCATAAAATAATCGAAGAAAAGAGATGTTATAGTGCCGATTTTCTTCTTAGCATATATAGGATCCATTCAACGGTGGCACATAAGCCTAATGAAAAGCTTCCTACTGAGAAAGGAGTAAGGACAGGTGTTCCAGAGATATTCTACTTCGAACACATCTTAGGGGCCTCTCTAATCATAATTTTTATTGGCAACCCTGATGTCTCAACGCAGTAGCCTAGCCCAAAAACGTCTAATGCGTATAGCTAAAAGGACTCAGTGGCTTAGCCTAATTACGGTGTTGTCTTAGGATAGAACTAAGATGACATTGCCTATGTCATCAATATCAGAGTTACCTGCAAAAATGTATGATTAAAGAGTCCCCTACGTCGTGTTTGAAGCAAAATAACTCTGAAGCGGCTAGGGCAAGAAGCATGAAGTCAGAGCCAATCTAATCTAATACAATTGGCCCAACTTTGGATACCCCCTTTCAGGCGCGTAGCCAGAAATTCGCAATGGAGGGCTGTCTTGGGGGTCTTGGGGGTCTTGGGGCGGAGCTCCAGCCACCGGAGGCCAATGGGGGTCTGGGGGCAAAACCCCCAGGCTCGAAAATTTTGCATTTTTTTACAAAAATAACTTGATTTCAGGGCTTTTTTTGATAAAAAACAAAATAATGCTTTAAAACGTGGCATAGAAATTGGCAGTGTAAACATGATTAAACTGGTTGCATATATGGGCTATTTGGGAGGTGGCTAATGGTAAAATTTTAGCTCTCGTTTTTAGACGCTGGTGAATTATAAAATTGTATAGTTTAATAAAACTCACATGGAATAATCTATTTCGTCCACAGTTTATAGAGAAAAATAATTGGGGGAGGGGCCTAATGAAGAGAGATTTGAGAGGAGTGACTGGTAATTAATCAATACTGAATAGCCCCCTTTCCTAAGTTTATAGTACGTTTGTTGATGCCATCTATGTTTAGCATCTTTACCTTAGCGATCAAATATAACTGCTTATTTTTGGCCATTTTTCAAAGTTTGCATGTATTTGTGAGTTTTATTTTTGGCAAATTAGCTCCCCCCCCCCCCCCCCCCCCCCGAATATATGTTTCAAAAGATGTTTTAAATCACTATTTTAATTCATTCCACTATTCCAGTGCATAAAACAGTCTCAAAAGTGCTGAAAACGTGGTATTTTTCTTGTTCTGCATTTTGGTCGACATGCCAATGGGGGGGCTACAGCCCCCCTCCCCCCCGCCCATACCATCCCCTAGGCTACGCTACTGCCCCTTTAATTTTGCTTTTAGTGCTCGTTTCAGTGAAGGCTAAAACCTTTCATTAAAGATGATATATGCTGTAGATTACGACATACTCTTTTTTTTTATAAGAACCATTAAATTTTGAGTCGAGACTAGCTATTCTTCATTTTTTTGCCAATTTTCAGCCGCTTTGTTCTTAAATTTCGAGAGCGTGGATGTTAATTTTTGCGAGCATATTTTGTAAAACTGCATAATTTCTATTGCTCTTTCTCTGCTTAAATAAATGCTTTTTTTATGCTTTTGCAGATCGTAAAATGGCAAAAGCGAAAAAGAGAATTTTTTCAACTTGAACGATTGCCCAAAATTTTCGCAATTGCCTGCACAGTACGCAACCGTATACTCTGTGTATCATTTCGAAATTGTGGCAATTTTGCTTTCAAATACTGGAAGATCACAAGCATTTCATCATTTTGAGTCACTACCGTACAATACTTTTTTTTATTTAAAATTTATTCGTTTAAAGGCATTCAAGTCAAGCTTTTCATTGTTGACCAAAATGTAAGGATAAGCCAATAATGCATTCTCACCAAATTTGAATTTCCTGCGTCTTACCGTCTTCAAGACATTGCCGTTCAAAGTTACACTTTTCCACATACTTCAGTGTTGCCATTTTGCCAGTATTGTGACAGAAGATTAACTTTTGGAAAGTTGGCTTGAATTAACTTGAAATGCAGCTAATTTACAATTGTGACCCTTTCTTTTGTTTTGACAGCAACACTGCCAAAAACACTTATTGAGAATTACAAAAATGTCGTAACTTCTTGAAATTTTGTTTGTAGTTGGCAACCCTGGCAAAACTTCTAAGGGAAGAAAGCCTTTCAAAGGGGAAATCTAATTTGTGATATTTTTGCAACGGAAGGACGTAGAAACCTCAAATTTGGTATAAAGTTGGCCATCAGATTTGTCAATTTTTTTTTTTTTTTTGAGAGAAAACCGAGCAAAAATTTTTTCAACCTGAACGCCCTTTCAAGTTGTCATTGTTCTTAATTTGTTCTTAAGTTTTGAGCAAAAATGAGCTTTGTGTTCTTACAAAATTGTTTTTATAAAAGCAAACGTGCATAATTTTTTTTTAAGCTCTGCGAGCGCTTTACTGTACATGTTCCATATTGCACACGGCGTAGTTCTCCAGTAGTGGTAAATATTGCATGTACTCGTTGCACTGAGTTGTAATCGCTCATGCCCAGCCTATGTAAACTATTCAAACGACGATCTATGAAAGATCAATACGGCTACGAAAATAGTGTTCAGTTTAATTAGTAACAAACCTCAGTGCCATCCACCGAATTTGTAACTCACGCAAAGTTTGCCAATCGAATGATGTAATCGTAAAAAGCAACTGCAAGCTTAAAAAAAGCACTCAAAAAGCGCTTTATGTTCGTGATACATTGGTATTTAAATAAAAGAAAATGCTTCCTGACTACCGCAAGTTGTCATTTCATATTGCTTGGCCTACTAGCAAGGCGTAAGTCGTGTGAAAGCTATACTTGTATATTTTTAAAAATAAGTTTTGTGGCAACATGAGTGGTATTGCTGATTGCATTACGTACAGTAAGTCGCTGTATTGCATTATAGATAGTTGCTGTATCATGTTTATTTTATGCTTTGCTTTATAGCAAGTTGAAAGAAAACACCAAAGCATGATTTGAAAAATACGAAGGTCAGCATCCACAAGTCTTAAAATTTAGAGTGCACAGGCAACATTTTAAAAGCTTGAATTTTACAGAAGTGCGAGCGTACAGTAATCAGCAAACACTTAGGAAAAAAGAAGCTACCTCCCAAAAAAGTTACCCCCTTTTGTCTTGTCAAATCAAAGCAAAAACAAGCCAACTTTTCACGTAAATAAAAATATTATGAGTTACATTTGTGTATGTACAGTACTGCAGGCACTGTTAGTTTACGTTATAATTTTTTTTAATATTTGCTAATTTTCGTCTTGCAAACAGCAAAAATCATTATGAATCTGAAATAATAATTTTATCAATCTTCGTCTTCCGGACCGCATCAGCAAGATTTCTATAAATAAATCTGAAAACTAAGCAATGTGGGGTCTTATCAATATGATAACCTTTTAAATTGTGGAATAATGTATTCAATACATCATATTACGATGTCGTATTTCTACATCATCCAAATCAACCTGCTTACCACAAGAAACTCTTTTTTCCAATCTCATAACTACGCTTTTCACAAGGAATCAAAAATTAAACATTTTGCCCGTAATTGCAGATAGGCCTATTTTATGTTTTGGCATGCTGCGCCAAATTATCGTTTAGTATCTCACCCGCATATTGCCAAAAATGTACGGGTATGTCTGTTGTTTATTTCAAATGTTGCGGTAAGACGTTCGTCTCTGGAACGGGAGGTACAAAGTTCAAATCTAGGGCTGGTCAAATTGGCCACAGTGTTGCCAACGATGCAACATTTGCTCGAAGGTCGGAGCTGTGTTGCCCCAGCGCAATGACGTGGAGATAAGCACCGCAAACTCGTTACACACTTCGGCGTAATACAACGAGTATAATGAAAGAAGATAAATTTATCAGTAACAATATCCTTATTGCAGTGCTAGAACACAAATCCAAACTTGAGTTTTGCGGAAATAGCAAGTGTTATGATTTTTTGGCTCTTTATGTTACTAATTGCTCTTCGAAGTTATGCATGAAGATTTTGATAAACCTATGAATCTATGATTAACTTAATACGAAAACTTAGCTGCATTGCATTGCATTGCGATGCCTTTGGTACTACGCACCTGCAAAGTTCTATTCCAAACAGCTACTAGGATACTGATCATGAATGCAAATCGGTAATCAATTTTGATACGTTTCAGGCTCGTTAATAATACAGCTTTATATTGTGCGTAGAAAACCGCGTTGTAGAAGAAAGTTGTAATTACATGCGACTGATTGTAAATTACTGGACAGTTAAATATCATTTTTGTTCGTGTTAATATCACATTGAAGCTCTGACGTAACAAGTTATAAGTTTTACAATTTTGACGATACCATTCTTATCTTGTTCAGTTTTGAAGCAAACATTCAGTTTTCGTTAATCGAAAAAACTTGTGCAGTTCATAGATTTTCAAAACACTTTTAGAAATTTTTGTGTTAGTATTTCAGATAGGAAGACTAAATAGAATTATTGTACTGTAGTGTACAAGCATGTGTAGCAAACTAGCAACTTAGTAAAATAATCAAACAATTGCAGCTCCACTGCAAATTAGGAAACTCATAGAGGATTGTACAGTCGTAAATGTAGAATATAGGACATCAATGGGCAACTTCTCCTTATTACAATCGCTCAATTTTCATGATTTAGAAGTTACATACCAGATTTTCCACTTAATTTTTTCACAACTGTAAGGTAGCACTTCCCTCACAAAAAGAATTTCATGATTTATGCACGAAAAAAAAAAATCAAAAAGCTAATATTATAATCAAAAAGCTAATATTATAAGTAGACTTCGAATAAATTCAACATGCAAGTTGCAGCATTTATCTTCCGAAACATTGCATAATATAATCCATAATAACATGTATTCAATGGCAAAAGCAAGATTTTGTGAAACGGGGGCAGCTGAAACGTCTCCAAAAGGCCATTTATACGCCCAAAGTTTGTTCTAATTTAAGCAGTGCTGGTTACGTCCGGGTTTCGATTCACAAAAGGGAGAACATTATCGGATTTTGCTAAATATTTCTGTTGATTTAATAAAATATTGAGGTGCGCTTAAAGCCAAGGTACAATTCCCCCCTCTGGACGTTTATTTGCTTCTACTTCTACTGCATTACAATTGTCAGTTTTCTCTAAAAAAAGGTGATTTACCCGATTCTTCAGCTTTCTCAAATAACTGTCCAGACTGGCAGTGCTTTGTTTCTGGTGTCGGTTTTATTGGCATCTAGCCTTTTGCCACAGATGGTGAAATATACCAAATCGATAAGTTTTGCGGCCGTTTTAATTCAGCGACAAAAATTCTTGTCCTTTGAGATAACAATCAAAGCAACGAAGTACTACTGTTCGTAACTACAGTATCCAGATTTGGGCATTGATTAAAGTTACTTCATAGCAGTAAAATAAGTTGCAGTTTACCGGTACTAATAAAATATTTACTGAATACTTAAAAAGTACAAGAATATGTAAAATTTAATTTGATTACGTCAATAAAAATTAGTAAGTTTAAAGGATTACAAATTTTCGAAAATAAGAACGTGACACGTGATATATTTAGTAATCTTAACAGTAGCTGCTAGTACCAATGGCAAGACTTTTTGTATGATCGTGTACGTGATTTGACTTGAAAGTGTTGTCAAAAGTTTACGGTGAGCATATCAGCCTATTACCTACACAGTGACATTTATTTCTGGTCGATGTGGTTATTATTCTTTATAATCGTATAGACTAGCTTGATGTATTTTGCAACCAAGACCGTTTAAATTGATGAGGCAGTAAGTCCATTTGCCCCCTCCTCCAGCAAAACCAAACCCTGTCTAGTATTTGTTCAAAGGGTAAAATTTCGGGGCTGAAAATAGGTGACGATCAAATAGAAATGTGAGTTTTTTTTTTAGATCGATAATAATCAGATCATAGACTCTTTATTTAGTAGATTAGAAGCAGACGCGCGGAGAAAAAGAAAAGAAGATTGAAGAAAAAAGTTTGCTCTTGCTGCGAAGTTTTTTTGCGGTCACGCGTATTCGACTGATTTGATTGGACATATTCTTAGCGCGAATGAACCGAGAAGAAAAAAGTCACGCTGAAAGTCACGCTGATGGCACGAATCAGCAAATTCTAGATAAATGAACCGTGAAGAAAAAAAAAGACAGAACTGTCAGTTTCCAGTCTACTAATAAAGAGTCTATGATCAGATGAAGTGAAAAAAGGAAGATTTCCTGCCCTTTTGAGATGCAATTATTGGTCGAAAACTCACACGAGGAAAGATATATGGCAAACCAATTCGGTATCTAAAGTTAGGCCAATTGTATTTGATTAAATTGGAGTTGACTCCATCCTTCTTGCCCCAGCCTTTCTTGAGATACTCTACTTCAAACACGACGTAGAGACCTCTCTAATCACATATTTTTATTGGCAACCCTGACGTTGATAACATTGGCAACGCCATCTTAGTTTTATCCTATGACAACGCTGTAATTAGGCTAAGCCACAGAGGTTTTTTCACCAATATGTCGGTTAATATAGGACTCTGTGGGCTTGGCTATTGCATTTAAACGTCAGGGTTGCCAATGAATATCATGATTAGAGAAGGTCCTATGTCGTGTTTGAAGTAGAGTATTTCTGGAACGGCTAGGTCAAGGAAAATGGTATCAACGCCAATCTAATCAAATACGATTGCCGTAACTTTAAATACCCCAATTCAGTGGCGGATTCAGAAAATTTTGGTGGGGGGGGATTTTAAGCACAAAACTTCAAAAATTCGAATGTCTTCACCAAAATTGAGAGCGATTTTTTGGCCGAAATCGGAAATTCAAACAATTTTTTCGCCCAAAATCAGGTGGTCTCCAAAAAAAAAAAAAAAAAAAAAAGGTCTTCACCAAAATTGAGAGCGATTTTTCGGCCGGATTCGTTCCGTTTAGGCTGGTCGGGGGAGATTCATATCGAAATGGAGCCGAATCATTCGAAATAGAGGCTGTTTTTTCGGCCAAAATCGTTACTTTTAGGCTGGTGGGGGTGATGCATCCCCCCATCCCCCCCCCTAAATCCGCCACTGCCCCAATTGCTTTCGCCTTCAGTCCTCGTTTGATAGTGCGTATTCCTGTGTACGTCAACTACTGTATATGGATTTGAGCTTCTGCATTTATTTTAAAGAGCGACTACGTAGTACCACGAAATCCATATCAGCAATGATGTTGCTAGAGAATTTCATCTAAAAAAAAAAACAGTTTAGACGAACCAATTATTGCTGCCTATACTGCAAATAAGATGTATCAAGTTGATTATTGTATGCAAAGAAAACGGGCTAAAATATAAAATAGAGTAACACTTTTATTATACAGAAAATGGGATTTTTGAAATATTAAGTTGTTAACTTCAGGTTTGCAAAGCGATTGTATTGTAAATGGATGAGACAAATCACTATCTCCTTTCAACGATAAAAAGATAGAAACAAATGGAATCAATTCGGGAAGCGGAGAAGAATTCCAATCCATTTGAAAACCCCAATCCTTTTGAGGATACCGGAGAGGAAAACCAGCAACCGCCTTCAACAAAAACCAAAGAGAAACCTAAGAAACCAAAAAGTGTCGATGCTGTTACTGATGACAAAAAAGAAGACGCATCTAATCCATTTGAAGAAAAAAATGATAATTTTCAAGACAAAAAATCCAAGAAAAAATCTTTGAAAACAAAAACAAAAAAGGTCGAATCACTCTCTGTTGAACCCAAGTTAAGTTTTAACTCAAGCAAAAAGGGAAATGAAGAACCTCAAACAAACATCAACAAAAAGAAATCGCAGAAGAAGAAACAAAAAATGACAGACAATGCACAAGAGGAGTCCGAATCCACTCCCAAACCCCCAAAACGACAAGGTAGTTTATCGATACGAAAAGCACTGCAACGCGGAACGACCATGCCAATATTGTCGCTGCCAAAGTCGCCATCACAATCCAAATTAATTGTAACACCTACTGCAGGTGAGAATTCTTTTACTGTATTTGAACCCAAATCTTGAAAAAACAATAAAGCTTGTGATGGGGAAACAGCATCTGTGCTTGTCTAATAACATCCGTGGTTGCCATTTGGCGCTTAAAGTTTAGCCAATATGGACAATATTAGTTATTTAAATTTTTGAATAAGTTACAGCAGGATTGAATTGAATTCAAACTAAGTCTGAATTCAACAGATTAAAAGTGTAGTACAAATTAACGTCTTGGATGAGCTAAATATTTTACGATATAATTGGTACTTGACATATTACGTAGACGTAGGCATTGCTAGCGATATATGTAGAAAATGTGCGTACGCCTACAGAGAACAAAATGAATTTGTTAGAGCTTTTTAGGGGTATTCTCGCGTGGATTTCAAAATAGAAATGTGAAAGAGGATGGGAAAAGATTTGGCAAAAAAAAAAAGAGCTGAGCAAAGAAAAAATGAAACATTTACTCTATTTTGCTTGAAACTTTTTAACTTAACTTCAGTCATTATCAATCATTAATTATCAATCTTCAGTCAACATGGTTTAAGTTGAAGTCGAAACGTTTCATGCTAAATGAAATACTGGAAAAATTTGATGGTTTTATTGGCTCTGTTTTTGTTTGTTGTTCTTTTGTTTTTGTCAAAACTTGTCATTAATATTTCGTTTGGTTATACCATTTAATACAACTATAAAAATTACAGTAAAACGTTAAAAGCACAACCGTCTGTTTCGTCCTAAGGACTCATCAGGTGCTACTGTAATCTGTAAAAGAATAATAAGAACTAAAACTTTGAAATTCTCTGATTAAGCTAAAATTGCATAATATCGAACACAACATAGACTGCAAGTCGTAGTGTTGTCGCGTTGAAATGCAACTCTGATCAAAAACAGCGGTTAAAAAAAAGCGATAAAACTATGGTTGAACGTTTTTCAGCTTGTATTTGTTTTTATGCCTGCATTTTCCCGTAAACTGTGATCTTTTGTTGAGCGCAGTATGTTTTTAAAGTGGTTTTTATAGGAGTATTTGTTTTTCGATCTGATTTTACTTCTGTGTATCGTCGAGTGCTGTTTCAGAAGATTGACTATCAACAATTTTCTGTAGCCTATTAGTTACTCAATATTTTATCTACAGAATGAAAACTTTTTCTGCCAATTAGCCAATAACCGTTAATATTTTTCAAGGTTAGTTATCTAACAACTTCAGCCAGTGGGGTCGCTAGGGGGGCGATGGGGGAGGCCGGCCCTCCCCGGGTGTCACAATTTTGGGGTGACACCATTGTATGTTGTGAAACCATAACTCCACTAATTTGCGATGAAGACTTTTTTTTATTATTTTATGTGGTTCCGATTCTCATTTGGACCGAAAACGCACTTAATTTCCGGCGAAGACCTTTTTTTTGTGGTCCTCACTTACTTTTGTTCGGAAAACCCTCCTAATTTTTGGCGAAGACCTTTTTTTTGTACTTCACCTACTTTTAGACATAATTTTCATAAAGGATGTAACATCACAAAGGGTGACATCACGAAATTCCACCCCGCGTGCCACCATCCTTGGCAACGCCTCTGACTTCAGCAAATATAAAATAAATAGGTCTGTACTCCCAACTTAACTGCTCTTGAGCAATCAGTAAACCTTCCGTATCTTTGTACTTTTTTTTACAGAGAAAACAGACTCTGTTTTGGAAAGTGACGGAATCAGAGATTTAAAGATCAAGGTAGGCCAAGTTTTTTGCTTCAAGGTGATGATTATGTCAAAGCTCTTCCAGCGGTTGAGATACTGAGGTTACTGGACCAATGATGGGTTCTATATTGAGTAGGAAAATCGTATAAAAATCACAAAAGATAATCAGCTTTTTTTTGATTTTCAGACACCCTCCAAGGAAGCAAAATTGATTAGCGAAGCTGAGGCTTTAAAGAACCCCACAGCCACTAGCTCACCGATTCGGCGTCCTAGGTTATTTCGTGGAATAAGTGGTACATCTATAAAAAGAAATCCGGGGGACAGAAAGAAGGGGAAACGTGTGGAGTTCAACTTTAGTAGTGAAACATGCTCAACCCCAGTCGCCACGCCACAAACTCCGACTGTTACAACAGCTTCGAAATCTGACGATTTAAACTATTCAGGTACATTTTAAAAGTCGCTCTAATTTTTTTTTATAAAAACTGTACGTTATAGAAAAGATTCAGTTTCTGTAAACAAGGAAAAAAAAACGACCAAAACCAGCAGCTGCTACTCTTAACTACACAGTACGTCACACATTCACGCTTCACTAGAATGCCCGTGATGGCTGGCTCGGCAAAATCCCAAAGCAAAAGGTGTTGCTTCATAGAGCTAGACTCACCACATGCGCACCATAGGTGGCTGGATCCACGTATTAAAAGATCCGAAACCGATCCGGATCCAACGAGAAGAGATCCGGATCCTAAACCTTTTAAATTTTGAGATACAGATCCGATCCGGATCCGTCAGTATGAAACTACCGGTACACTTTGTACATTTCAACGAATATTTTGACAAGCATTAACAATGAGTTTGAAAGTAATAAGCAAAATCAAATTCGGATCCATAACTTCTAATGAAACTGGATCCGGGTCCGTGCAAAAACAGTAAGATCTGGGCTCGATCCGGATCCGTTGCCACCTCTGTTGCAGTCATGGAGTCCCACACTCAAATGCGCCATAGTAAAAATCACACATTAAACAAGTGTCAATCAAATTTAGTTTAAATTTGGAATGGATTTGATCTCTTTCTGACTTTAATAATAAGGGTTTTAAGTAGGCCTAATTATTTCAATTCTCATTCTATTTGAATAAGGTCTTATCCGCCTGAGGAGCCGTTTTTTGGCAAAACAAACGCTGGTGTTGGTTTGAATTTTTCACTTTAGCGATTTTATTGCGTATTGTACCCCTGTTGCAAAAAGTACTCGAAAAGTGTAATCAAGTAAAAGTTATGTTACTTCAGCGAAACACTACTTCAAGTAAAGTACAAAGTATTGACCAAAAAAGTACTTGAATAATAGTACTTGAATAAAAGTAAAAAGTAGTAGTTTTAAAAGCACTCAAGTACAAGTATTTCTAAAAGTATTTAAGCAAAATAAACAAATTATTCAATGGACAAACTGTAGTGTATAACAACTAGTTGACTACCTATGCATCACTGCCACATAATGCTTGGTCTTCTAACCCTGTGCCGCAACAAGAACGTTGTTCTAGGGGGGCAAAATTTCTTCCTGGGGGGCCAAAATTTTTAGGTTGGTTTGATTTTCACCAAGTTCTCTGTTGATTTAAAAAACAAAACAAAAAACAAAGAAGGTCATCGTGCCATTTGGTCTACTTTTCTCCGAGTTCTCTGTTGGTTTTCAAAAAAATTCACCATCTTGAAACTGCCGCAAGGGAGAGGGAAGTTTGGGTTGGCATGCTGGGCAGTTTGGAGGAGGCGAAATTTTTGTTTAGGGGAGCGCGCGCCCCCTTTTGCCCCCCTTAGTTGCGGCCCTGTTCTAACCCCTCACTCTCTCTAGAAGTCATGAATTATTAATTGATGCAAGTTTTCGTTATTATATTCAAATCAAAAAAAAACAACAGCAAAACTTCAAGATTTGAAAATTTACTTGGAATATATGTCACTCAGAATTTACCTAGAATCATTTCATAGAATCTTGGTTAGCTTAACTTAATTGAACAATTGCCGGTAGAAAACTCAACTGTTCGGACGAATGTGTGGTTCAAATTTAAAACTCCAGTACTTTGTAGCCTACTCTTCTGAATCAAAATGCTACTCAAGTAGCGTTACTTTACGCTAAAAGTGAGCAAGTGAAAGGAGAAAGTATCCAAAAATATAATTACTTTAGAAGTGCGCGTTACCGACAAATTCGTTACTTTACTCCTCTGATTGAACGTTATTTCAATTTGATTTGGGTAAATTACTTTTATGCAACTTGAAGTTTTTGAAACTTGTTTGTGAATTACTGTATAATAAAGGTTTTCGCAATTTTTAATTAGTACTTTGCGCGATTGCTTTTAACGATTTATAAAGGCATTTCAAACAAATGCAAAAGTTTGCGATGTTATGATTATGCTATTTAGCCTATTAGGCTTATAAAAATCTCAAGTACCGGTATAGCATAGGCGTAGCCAGGGGGGGGCCCAGGGGGCCCGGGCCCCCCCCCAATCAAAACTCCACTAACGACAAAAAGTTATGACAACATAGCCTGACGATGTTTAGTTGCAGTTTTTTTTCAGCAATTGCGCACATAACAGTAATTAAACAGTAAAGTAACAGTAAAGCTAACGGTTTCGGCCGAAAAACCACTCTCAATTTCGGTGAAGACCTTTTTTTTTTTTTTTTTTGGAGATCACCTGATTTTGGGCGGAAAAATTGTTCGAATTTCCGATTTCGGCCCAAAATTCACTCTCAATTTCGGTGAAGACCTTTTTTTTTTTTCTTTTTGGAGATCACCTGATTTTGGGCGGAAAAATTGTTCGAATTTCCGATTTCGGCCCAAAATTCACTCTCAATTTCGGTGAAGATAGCCGAATTTTTGAGGGTTTGGGCCCCCCCCAATCAAAAATCCTGGCTATGCCTATGCGGTATAGTGTAATAAATTTTATGAACTCAAAATCTTCTGGCTCTTTAAACTTCAGCAAAAAACATTATTTTTCGTTCGCGTAAATTATATAGACATGCCGGTCGCAATGTTACAAATTTTTATCTATATTATAGATATTGTTGTCAAATTGCGAAATACCCCTCAAGTAAGGCAACCAGACGAGATGGTTCGAGTAAACATGGCCGTGGAATTTGGAAAAGCGGACATTGATTCTGCCGAATATCGATATGATATCGTCATTCAAGAAATTGAAAGTGGATTTTTCTTGGGACCAGTTTTAAGGTACGCAGACATAAAATAATAGATTTTTCATTTCTTTCCTCAGTCATGGTATTTCAAAACGATGTTCAAAACTTATCTCTAAACGATGTAGATTGTACTGTAAACGAGCATGTTTAAATTTAGCTCTACCGGTATAGGCAAAACATTTGTTTGATTATTTTTTGTTTATTATTTTTTGAGTAGCATATACTTGAGTTTTTAAGTTTAGCTTTTTGAGCTCACATTTGGTTTGAATGCTTCAACAAAACTTGTTCACTATTCACGAAATTCAAAATAAAGTTGAACCCCGTCAAGCAGTTTCGTAAAATGGCGGTCAGAGTGAATGAAAAAACTCGACAAAACTTGATAAAATTTGTTGCCAAAAATCTCCACATTTTACCATTGAAGCTTTGCCATTAGTTTTTGTGCCGCGCCAATGCTATATTTGAGATTTCTGCACCTCCTGGTGCAAAATTTTTTGATTTTTGTGATTTATCTGGCGCAGCCGCAACATGTAAGCTTTTTAATAACGCCACTAACTGAGCCAACTGAAAACAAAGCCAATTTTGTTAAAAGAGTGTGTGCTGTTAGGGTTGTTGTATTGCATAATTATTATTCTCCTGCCACCGACAATGTCAGACGCAAACTATTGGACGATCCGCACACTTTTCACTGCGATGACTACTGTGTATGTTCGTACAAGGTACTTCGTGCTTGGAGGCATGGCATGGCATGGAATGGAATGGACGATGTAATGGAATGGAACGGAAATTTCGGTATGGAATATGGAAGATGCCAGAATGGAATGGAAACAATCTTCCATACTTCCATACCTATTTCATACCAGATTTCGCTAATGGCATTTACAGAAAAATATGTATGGATAGTAGTAATTAAAAATATGTGAAAGTGTTTAGCAGCTAATCAGCTGTCGACAAATTGATAGGGTAATTCTGTCACGAACATTGCGCAAACAGTGTCGGCATTGCAGCTGCATTAATGCAGACTTGCTTAGTTTTTGTTTTGAAAATGACAATTTGCCTGGTAACGCAGCCGTCACTAGAGCGATCGAATTAAGTGAGAAGACGCTAAAATAGACTGAACTTTTGCACACTAAAACTGATCTTGTACGGCTTCAAATTATGTTCAATTTCCAACTTCTATAATCATGTCAAAAAAGAGACATTTAAGTCCGGTACGTAGCGTTTCTTAGGTTGTTAAGTTTGCGGCCAATAAGCACTTGAAAAGTATATCTGCAGCAGTGACGGCGACCTAAACAACCTTTAGTGCGCTTTGAAAAAACAAAAACAGCTGGTCTTTTCAAAATCGAAATAAACGATTTTGTTGGTCTACATCTGACATTTCTACTCTCGGGCACACCCATAAACAGGCGTGCAACCAAAATTTTGCTAAAGGAGGGGGCTTGGAGGTTAAGATTTTTTGTTTGCAAAATGCCTCAATTGGGTTGCGAGCTGAGCAAAGTGACGCAACTCAAGCATCTCATATAGAAGGGGATTTGGGGGCGAAGCCCCTGTCGCTGGGCGATGTTTAAATTTTTCATGAAAAAATAACTATTTCAAAGCCGTTTGGATCACGTTTCGCATGTTTTTAAAGCCAGAGTATTTTAAAGAATTATTTGGTAAGACAGTAGAAAAATTTAATTAACCAGCCCATTCAGCTCCTACTTTACTAACAGGCCAATTCAAAAACACGTTGAAACGCTTGCATTTTAGGGTTAAATGTTGTAAGTGACTTGGCTAAAGGGCTGAAGCCCCCTTTGCCCTCGTAGTTGCGCCACTGTATCCGTAAACGCTTAGCGGCGTGTTGTGCATCCCGATCCGTAATTTGAGAAACACTAGCTTCGGGCTCAGAATACTTTGAATTGAATACGATGCAAACTTGCATATTTTTTTAATTGATTTGACTGGCCTAGTTACTCGATGACAATCACTTATTCATGCACTTGCTTTATTGCTTCTGTTAAGTGTTGAATTAGCCCACATTTATTTTCGTAATTGGCGTAAGTATTATTTTGCTTGTGCGGGTGGAGATTTTTTTTATTAGTAATAAGTTTCTGAAAATTGAACTCAAGTAAACAAATAAATTGAATTTAATTGAATTAGGTTCAGAGATGTAAAAATTTGGATGTTAAATCTGGTGTTTGAAACTTGAACCACTAAACTTTCGGTATTTAAAAACTTCAATATATTGCTAATACAGGTAACTTTAGACACGTAGGTAGGATTGAATATTATTATTTCTTTTTGTGTCGTTGTGGGTTTTTTGTCGTTAAATGATTTTCCAAAAAAAATTAGTTAACCAAAATGGGGGGCAAAGCCCTCTGCCCCCCGTAGCAACAACATTATATTTGCCAAGTGACAAAACTTTTTCTTCTATCGTAACAAAAATTTGTATTTACCTTTTTATCCTCGATTGTGCTTAATTCTTTGTTGTTGTTGTTTTTTGTATTTGAACTTTTTTTTCAGTATTTTTGTAAAATATTTTTGGCAGTTTGGCTTCGCCAAATTTCATAGTTTGTGTGATTACAAACTTGCAATCATTAAACCCAGTTGTCGCAGTCATTGCTCCAATCAATGACGCTGCAATCAAGTAACCACAAATGAAAGATATATGGAATCGATAGCTTAATAAATCAACGGTTTCTCTGCCCATTCTAGGACGTTCAAACGAGCCGGATTATTGCAATTGGGGGTACTCTTTATGCCCCCACCACACAGTGCATACTTGTCTGTTGGTTAATCGGTCGATATTTACATGCTGAATGAAGTTTGTGGTAGTTCATATTTGAATCACTATCGCAATGAGCTACCACAAACTTCATTCAGCATGTAAATATCGACCGATTAACCAACAGACAAGTATGCACTGTGTGGTGGGGGCATAAAGAGTACCCCCAATTGCAATAATCCGGCTCATAGTGATTCAAATATGGGATGAGATGCATCGTAACACACTGCTTACCTTCGCAAGCGAGCCCTTGTACAGGTACGCTTTACTAGGACAATGACTAAAATTTTTTTTGCAAAATTTTGAATTGCCTGCTATGGCATGAGATGAGTTTTTTATTATGTATGAAGAATTTCAAAGCAATTTTTGAAAATTTTACAAAAAGTTCCCCCACCAACCCAATTTTCTGACCCCACTTGCCCAAAATTTTGGGTTTTTTGGTTTGTGGCGCTCAACAGCGACAATTTGCAAGCCTAAACACCCTCTAGGTGTTTGGGCCTTACAACTACACACAGTTTAAAAAAATTTGAACGGATTTGAGCAGTAGGTTCAAAAGTTATGAGCAATAAAGTGCTAAACTTGTGAAATGCTGCCTCTAGCGGCAGAAATGCAAAAAGTACTATAATTGGCTTATTATAGTGTAAAATTTATGTCAAATTTTATTTTAATGGTTAGGAAACAATTAAAGCAAGCATTTCAGCAAAATTTTTTCATTTAAAAGCAATATAAATGATTTTTTGTGCTTAGATTGACATACTTTTAACTTGTTAAAGCTTATGATAGTTTCAAATTCCAATTTTGAGTAGTAAAACTCTTAACGTTGTCCTATTTTTGATTGTGTCATTGCAATTGTGTTCACAAAAGTTTACTGCAGAAAACTAAAACCATCGATCATTTTTCAAATTTGTGCACAAAGGTACTTCAAACACTTTAAACTATCAAGGATATTAAAGAAGATTGTTGTGAACTACCGTGCTACATTGTTTTTCTTCCTCACAAAAACACCATCATAAACTATACTCAAACTTCAATGCTAGTTGGTAATCTAATCAAAAGCATCAAGTTTCCTTTTTTGCAAAGTACAACGATTTTTAATATTTGAAGTACGCAGATTAACAAGTAGCTCCACGTCTAAGCGAAGTTGAGTAAAATCACTCTAAATTTGTTCTCCATCTTCTCTTGAAAATTCAGTCAAAATAAGCTGCAGCACGCAGTCAAAAGCAAAAAAAAAGAAATTTAAACTTCGTCACTAGCAGACCTTAAAAACACTTTCTTTAGCCTAGCATTTAGTTAAATTTTAGCACAAAAAAAAGCATTAAAAAGTGACGATTTTTGCCGAGCGACTGATTTTTTACAAAAATATTGTTGCATATAGAACCACACTTACAACTCTTCAAGAAAACTGAATTGTACGATGAGCTTTCTTTTGAATGATGTTAACAATCATGATAATTCTTTTAGCTTGGGATGACGAAGGGATTACTCTCAAGCTGCATTCACACGGGCGACTTTTAGCAAGGTGCCTAGCCAGGAATTTGCAATGGGAGGGGTTGTTCAGAGGTGTGAAACCAAACTTAAACAGTTTATAATTGGAATTGGAACGTTTTTTTGCTTGAAATTACAGTAGGTGAAGAAAGCCTTCACTTGGATTTGGTCCGTTTTTTTGCCCAAATTTAGGTGAAGACCAAAAAAAAAGTCTTCGTCCAGGTTGGGATCGAGTTTTGCGACCGAATTCTCTTTAAGTCCTGAGTCAAAGTAGTCACATTCTCATTGCTAATGCCATTGGGGGGGATATTTTCGCTTTTTGTGCAAAAATTTGTCTCAAAAAGTAATAAAAACAGGGTATTTTGCATACTTTGCATGCCAATGAGTAGACCAAATCCCCCGCCCCATATGGCTACGCTACTGCTTTCAGCTGTTAGAATCGGCATTTTGTCTTTTAATTCTTCCTCAATCGCTCTTGTTTCTTTCTTTATCGATTTGAGAAAGAAAAAAGGCAAAATACCGATTCTCGCAGCTAAAAGTCGCCCGTATAAATGCAGCTTCAGATATATTCTACTCAAGGCCGTAACCAAAGGGAGCCGGCTGGGCCGAGACCCTTCCAGGAAATGCTTTAGCCTGCTTGGCAATGGCGCAATTAGTGGTTTTAGTCAAAGGAAGCAAGCTTCACCATATATTTGCGGCATTTTTCTATTAAATTTGGTTGAGAAAACGAAACGTTTTTACCATAAATTTTAGGCTTTTTTTCTGCCAGATGATGGTGAAAACCAAACCAAAGAACGTCTTCACCAAAAACTCAATGCTTTTATTCGTATCATTTTTGTTTTTAGGTGAAGACTTTTCCCATTTTTGTCGTTTGCTTTTTTGCAGAAATTTGTTGCACCTGGGGGCCCATGTCTATCGGAGCTTCTGTGGAGTAAGAAAAAAATTTTAAAAAAATAAAGTTTTAACAAAAATTTGCAGAATTTTTATTCTTTTTCATAACTCCGCATGTAAAATAAAGCTACGAATACCAGTTATATGTTGCAACCCCCCTTTAATAATGAACCCTGAGGTTTGTCGCTAGCCACGTGTCTGAACCCAAGCGGTCATCTTTTTAAAGCAATCGCCATCAACACCAATTGCTATTGTTTAGCATGTATGATTACGTTTAATTTAAATTTTAAAAATATTTCAAGTTTAGTTTTCAACATCTCATTATTAGAACAGTGATGTTTTCCTCTATAGTCATAACAATTCATCGAAATACTTGCTTTAAACAAATTATACCATGAAAAATAGAATTTGACATCAATTTCACACTATAATAAGCCAATTATAGTACTTCTTGCATTTTTGCCGCTAGAGGCAGCATTTCACAAGTTTAGCACTTTATTGCTCATAACTTTTGAACCTATTGCTCAAATCCGTTCAAATTTTTTTCAAACACCTAAAGGGTGTTTAGGCTTGCAAATTGTCGCTGTTGAGCACCACAAACCAAAAAACCCAAAATTTTGGGCAAGTGGGGTCAGAAAATTGGGTTGGTGGGGGAACTTTTTGTAAAATTTTCAAAAATTGCTTTGAAATTCTTCATACATAATAAAAAACTCATCCAATCCTATAGCAGGCTAATTTTTTTTTCTGTAGTCATTACCCTAACGCTTTACGTTGCAAAAGTACAATACAAATTCACGTAGCTTCCAGCTTAAACTTAACTTGGTACGAAAGTATGGAATGGAAGATTTTTAGTATGGAATGGAAATGGAGTGGAAGAATATTGCCTGTATGGAATATGGAAAAATTGTCTTTCATTCCATGCCATACCATGCCCTGCTTGAAGGAATCCGCACCTGGTTAGGATCCATTTAGTTTCCAGCTAGGCCTGTCCAAGGATTTTTTGTATTCTTGTTCCCTGAATTTGATGCTTGTTCGAAGTCACCAAGGAGAGATAATCACGGTAAAGCGTCTTATTCAAGGACACAACAACGTCACCAGGAGGCGGTTTGAACGCAGATTACGCAATCAACAAAGCGATAAAGTTGTTGTCTAGTTGATGATTAGCAGAGCTGAAGTCTCGGCCAAAATCTCCGAGACTGAGACGAGACATTGACGTGGCGAGACCGAGACTTTGAGCAAAAACTCGAGACGAGACCGAGACTTAAACGTTCCGAGTCCGAGACGAGACACGAGACTTTTGAAACCAAACGTTTGCAATATTTTGCAAATATTTTTGACACTAAATTTTGGACATTCGGTGAACTTCCCAACACATTGCAATATAGATTTCTAGGCATTTCGCTATTATATTTGGAACAAGCTAATTAAAAAAGTTATACTACTTAAAAGATATACGTTTGTTTTTAATTAGAAAGCTTTTTGGCGTCGCTTATGGTTTTTAAGATTTAATACTATCATGATCATCAAAAAGTTTTGTTAACTAAATGTGCAAGTTACAAACTGGAAGTAAAAATATTTATGTAGAACTTAGAGTAATATTTCGGTCCTAATTGTTCCGCTGTAATATTCACAAGACAAATGTTGTCACATTAATTGTTATAACCCATGCCTTTATCGCCCCAAGGTATGATACTATAGGTGTACCATTAATTTGGTATTTTTGCTCAAATGTTGTCCTGATGGTTTTTTCAGAGAATTGTGATTTTTGTTCAGAAAAGCTTAATTCTTTAAAGAGCGCAAGCTTACTTCCTATCATTTCTCCAAGTTCAGTTTATGTTTGTTGATTTGAAAATTCTGATTTGATTTGTTTGTGATGAAAAGGATTTTGATTGCAACTATAGCAAAATTCAAACGTCAAACCGCTTATGAGGCCTTTTTGTTTAGAATGCGAAATATTTCGTGTTACATCGTGAGTGGAATGTGAATGCACTCGGCGCAGCCTATCTCACTGCTTGATTCCTTTTTCACAAAGTCATGGAGATAACTTCGAAATTCTTCCGGACACAGACTAAGCCAAAGAATAAAACCGGTACAAGAAAAGTAGCAGCCCCGTCTAATCAAAACGCAGAAAACTAGCAGTTGTACCACTAGTATAAGAATAAAAAATATGAAATTTATTGATAATAACATTAGTCCAAACCAGTGATAGCGAAATGTTTTATATCTCAGACGCTTTCTACCCCTAGTCCATACTATTGTGAATCAAAATACCCCCTTTTAGGTTTTACAATACATTAACTCCAGAAATAATTTTGATTTATTCAATCCTCATGGGCTATTTAGGTATAAGTTTAAGATCCGTTGGTTTCAACTGGAAGGGATTTGTTTTTTTATGTTACAAACTTAAAATTTTTGTGGGTTTTTACGCTCGGATTGAAAATATGGCCGAGACTCGCCCATTTTCCGAGACTTCGAGGTGCCGAAACCGAGACGAGATTGAGGCTTTAGACCTTCGAGACCGAGACTTTGAAAAATAGTGTCTCGAGACCGAGACATGTCTCGAGACACTACAGGTCTGATAATTAGCTTCGAAAACTTTTGTAAGGCGTAAAAAATTGCTATTTAGAGAGTTTTTACAACAGACTTACAATTTTTAGAAGTTTTATTTTGGCGAAAAGTCAGCTAAACCAATGAAAAGTTTGCATGTTGTGCCGGACATCTTCAGCACACGAACTTACAAGTTCTTGCGCCAGTTTGGCGCAAATATAGCTTTCTGCGGTTTACCCGGTAATTATGTCCCCTAAAGATTGAAGGCTTCTTTTATAGAAGGCAATTTGAAAAGCGAGAAAGCACTAACGCAGCATTTTTATTTCTTACTCAACTTTTAAAGGCGTGGCGCAAAAAATAAAATACTACTTATCTGGCGCGCATTGTTGTTGAATTTTTGAACACGCAACAGTCGAGTGGGCAGGAATAAGGTTAGTAGACTATAGCTTAGCTGGCCTGAATTTTGGTGGGAATTGAAGGTCCATTACCTGGTTTATCAGTCTAGCTGAAAATTCAAAATTGGTTAGATTTACAAATATTGTTTTGTACAACACACAGTAAGCAAATTTTAAAGTACCAGTAGGTAAGGCTGTAAAAAAGGAGACTTTAAGTTGGCAGTGTAGAAATTTAGGGTTGGGTAAACCTCAATCCTTACTAACTCAGGTGCGTCGCTTGAAATTTGCAATGGGGGGAGCCCCCAGTTGCTGGAGGCATGGAAGTCTGGGGGCGGAGCCCCCAGCACTCGAAAAAAATTATTATTATTATTTTTTTTTTGCAAAAATACCGTAGCCTACTGGTAACTTAATTTTAGGCCTATTTTGATAAAAATTAATGCGATTAAAATATGGCATAGAAATTAGCAGCGCAAAAACATTATTCTACTAGTTGCATTAACTGTTAATGGGCTATGTGGGAGGTAGGTAGCTAAGTAAGGTATTGCTAGAATTTCAGTTCTCTTATTTACAAGCTGGTTACAGTAACTAATAAAATGTTATACTGGTAGTGGTACTAGTTTAAGAAAACTCTCAAGATGTATATGAAATGGTCTATTTTGTTTATATTTTATAAAGAAAGATATAATTAGGGAGTTTAATTAGAGGAAGTTTGAGAGAAGTGATTGGTGGTGTAATTACCTGCAGTACCGGTAATAGGCCTACTGAAGTGAATAGCCCCCCCCCCCCCCCTTTTATTTCTGATCTTACTGTATATGTTTTTTGATGAAACTAATGTTAAGTGTTTTTGGATGAACGATCAAATTTGATTACGAATTTTTGGCCATTTTTGAATTTTTTTGTGATTTGTGTGTTTTATTTTTAAAAAATTGGCCCCCCCCCACCACCTATTGGTAAGTAAACGTTTTAAAATATGCTTTAAATTACTTTTAGAGTTTATTCCAGTGCAAAAGACAGTCTCAAAAGTGCTAAAAACGTGGTAATTTCTTTTTTCTGCATTTCGGTCGGCAGACGATGGGGGACTATAGCCCCCTGCCCCCTGGCTATGCTACTGAATTAACTTATTGATTTTCAAGTTCCTCTATTCTCTAAAGCACCACAACTCAAATTCAAAATTTCCTGGTTGTTTATTACCGTAGCAGTTAAAGTCATTTTAAAATCACAATACAAATACGTAGTTATAGGACAGTGGCAAATTCCTAAGAGAACATCACGCTGTTGATTCCAGTTCACAATTGCCAGCGGGGTACCAGTACAAAATCACGTGACAAAAACGATTTGCAGGTTTTAAATCAGTGCGTGTTAAAAAAAGGATGTTGTTAAATATCAGCCATTTGCTTTTTTTCAGAACCTCTGCGACCCTTGTATGCTCTCATGTGTGCACTCATTAGGGTTAGGGCTAGATTTGGGGAATAGCTTAGATCAAACAGAAGGAGAGAGCGCATGCGCGCTCATACATGGATTGCAGAGCTTTCAAAACAAAAAAACTGACGGCTTATGCCATACCTACTGACACCCCAAAAATGTGGATGTTGTTAAGTACCAGCCATCCTTTTTTTTCAGAACCTTTGCGACCCTTATGAGTGCTGGCTCGCTTTTGATCACCTCATGCATTCACTCATTAGCGTTCAGGCTAGATTTGGGAAATAGTGGCTTAGATCAGAGAAAAGAAATGAGCGCATTTGCATTCATACACAGGTCGCAGAGCTTCTGAAAAAAAGCAGACGGCGTATACTTAATGACACCCAAAAATGTGCAGTGGCTGTGCATTAAAAAGGATTCTGCAAGACACTAGGTTTAAAACAGCACAAATTCACTACATTAGCCCAGAGCCTACAGGTTTTTGAACATTAACTTTAGTAATGCAATAAAAACAAAAGCGACTTTTTGTGAACTCAATAGAGCATGTCTATACGGTAGGCCTGGTAGTTAGTACCCTGGTACATGTTTCTACCAATAGGCTATCTGCATTTTATTTGTCTATTTCAAACAATTTGAAGTGATTTTAGGCTGATCAATCATATGCTATTCTTGTGTTTGTTCTTCAGTTTACGTGAATTGTAGTTATGTGATCAACTGGTGCAGTACTTAGGTTTTTTGGTTTATTTCCTTATTTCGATTTTTTGCATATCCTATCTTCAATCAGTTACCAATACCAGACACTTTCTACAAAAGGCTAGGCTAGTGTCTGCTCACAGCCAAAAATTATGTTATCGTTACCTGAAACTCTCAATGAACAAGAAGCAAAAACTGATCGAGAGCATGAAAGAATTTTGAATGAAATAGAAACAACTGATACTGCCTTTATTGGGGCTTCCTTGAGGTATAATCAGTAGGCCTAATGAAACAAAAATATACTAGCATACCGGAAGCCTTAGGTTATGTTCTGCACTGTGAACTGATAAGCATAGGTCTAACCAGTATTGGTACATCTTGATAACAACATACCTACCATAGCAATAGCTCAGACCTTAAATTAGTGTAATTTGACCTCAGATTGACAGACTCTGAATTACCTGTTGTTAATAGGCTTTTAATAGGAAGTTGCTTGTGTTATGTTACATAGTGTCTGTAAAGAGAATTAGAGAGCAAGGAGTGAGTGCTCATTTACTCAATTTTTTAAATTATCGTGGGTTTTGGTTAGATTTTGACTTTTGGTTAAGATTTACATTAGGGTTAGAGTTTGGGTTAGGTTAGGGCTGAGATCTGAGATTAGGGCTAGAATAGCGATGTTTTTATTCTTACATAACGTAACACCAGCCTCTATCCTTTTATTAACTTGGAAATTGTTGTCGTTGGTTTATTACATTGATTTCTGAGTTCTGTGGTGTAATACAGCATCAATAAATTCTAAATTCATTGTTTTGTGTAGTATATCCCATGCTTAGTTTTCTGAAAATGTTTTTATTGATTAGCTGCAAGACACTCAAAATTCAATCCTATTATTGAATAGCTTTATAATAGCTGTAATACTTTTTTGGTTTGGTTTTTCAGGGCTGTTTATGAAGGCAATGATCATGAAAAGTTTCTCGACAGACTTGACAATCGAATACGCCAGCATGATCGAGATATTGAGCGAATGTGCAGTTTTCATTACCAGGGATTTATTGACTCAATTCAAGAACTGATAAATGTTAGAGCAGATGCTGAAAAATTAAAGGTGTGTGTGATATCATACTTATAACAAATTTTACTGAGGTTGTCATTTGCATACTTGTATACCATAGGTGGGCAAGTTAATGCAAAACATTAGCTTCGTTAACCACTAGTCCGTTAACAAACTTCACACCTCCGTTAACGTTAATGCGTTATTTTCAGCTTTAATTAACGGAAGATAATAAAGTCCGTTAACATTTTGCATGTAATTTACATTTCGTTTTATTCACTCCCTTCTAGAACACGTATTGACGATGTTGAGCTGATTGTAAGGAAATTTTTATTGCTATGGTGGTCTTTTTGTGTTTTGAAAGTTACATTTTACAGTCTAATCTAATCTCAAGATAAAAACAAGTTCAAATGCACAACGAAGCTGCAAGATATTAACGATAAAAATCTTAACGGAAGTTAACAGAACTTAACGGAAGTTACTTTAGTCCGTTAACAGCACTTAACGGAAGTTAATTTAGTCCATTAACAAGAAAAAAGTTTTTAACGGATTAACAAGGTAATGAAAAAGTTAGCTTCGTCATTAACGATTAACGGACTTGTGCCCACCTATGTTGTATACTGTAAAACTACTTAACTTCAGATAGCAAGGTCTAAATTTGAACAGCTTCCTTGATGGTTGGTTTTGAGGAAGAGTATTTTTGTTTGTTTGAAGGGATTTTTGGAAAGGTTTCATAAAACAAAAAAAATTGCAGAACTTGAAACCAGACACTAGGAGAGCTGTTCAAAGTTAGAACTGGTGTCTCAAGTATAGTTGTTTTATGGTAGCTTTGAACATTTTTGCATCTCCACTTTTCATACCTGATTTTTGATTCATGTGCCTAGTTGTTCCTGAGTGATACTGAAAAGAGCGCCAAATGTCTTTTTAATTGCTCTAATATGCATGGAATACAGCACACACATACTCCAAAGTATAGCCTAAATTTCATGAGTTGGCAAAAGTAGTCAGTAATACTTCTCTAACCTTTAAAGCTGATTTTTATCAGCAAATCAGTGCTTTTATTGGGCATATGCTGATTCATTTTTTAATTTTCTATTGGAAAAACCAGTGATTTTGGGGGTGTCCACTGACTGACCAAACCTAAGAGGGTACACTGGCGCTCTTGCTTTTGCTGTCAAGTAGCGTGCTATTCAAAGCAGTCGTGCCGCTACTTTGTGGGGGAAATAGCAGTAACTTTTGACAAAGCATATGCACACCAGTGATTTTACTTGATGCGTAGAAAGCGCTATTGTCATTCATCATTTAAAAGTTTGCACTGGCAATATCTCACGAGCATTCTTCAATCCTTTTTCTTGGATAAGACCTTGAATTTCTGGACAAGATTCTTAGTCAACTGGAATTGGCTAATACCACAATTTTGCTGTTAACCATATCTGCTTTTTTATATGACCATTTGCATAATGTAAGACTTGCCACATTGTCATAATTATCATTAAAGATGCAGTCAAGTCCCGTTAATCAGACATGATGTTTTCCGGTGAATAATGTCCGATTAGCGAGGTTGTCAGATTAATGAGTTAGCCTAGTTTGTGTTTGGTAATGTCGGTTAGTCAAGCACGCAACGCCGATTTGCACTTGCGTGGCCCTGGTTAGCACAGGAAACTCATGATGGACAATGCAACTACAAAATACCTCACAAAAGTTGCTTTGTATTATGTTTTATCTATTGTATTATATAAGTTATGCAATAATTGTTATCATTTCCTATCACCTGGTAATGCACCCTTGGGCAAATTCTGCAGTCTAATTATTATGTGTGATAAATGGGGAATTTTTTAATGCATTTTGCACTTTTGTTCCTAGAATTTTGCTGTCATAGTCGGATAGCAAGGGTGTCCGATTATAGAGGTAGAACACAATACATCACAATGCAGGAATTTTGTTCGTTGACAATTTGTGTCTAATAGCGAGGGTGTCCAATCAAAGAAGGTCCGATTAACGAGAGTTGACTGTATTTTACGGGACAATGTCTCTAGGTCCTCCTTATAACTCAAGTTGCAGTTCTAATGACAACATCTAACTCTACCATGAACTATAAAGGCTGGTTTGCGAGTGAAATTCTTGTTTGTTTTATATTGACTTTCCTAAATGTTGTAAACTGCACTTTATTCACTTCTCACCGCTGTACTATAATAAACTGAACAAGAAATTCTCTCAGCTACACTTCACTGCAATTTGCTCCCAACCAGCTTTTTCTTTATATCACTTTGCAGGTTGGAGTTGTGTTAAAATTTATGCTGACTGGTACAGAACCTAAAAAAATCTTTCTTTTGGAGCGTGACTCTAACACCATGCTACAAAAAGATTGGCCACCATTACACATTGGTTTACAAGGCAAAAATAAGAAAAATTCTTTTTTTGTTGCATCAATATTAATACCGATACATAATTGCATATTTTTAGAATCAAGCAGTAATGATAAACAATCAGTTACAAGAATCTGGAAAAGAACTGGCGAGAAAGAACGATGATCTGATGCAGAGCCAGTTGCAGCAATGCAATGTAGCATCAGCGATTGAGAAACTCTCTGTCTGTTTGCCAGTTTTGCAAATGTATTCCAAAATGTGTGAACTTATGAAAGGAGGAAGGTAAGATCGTTAAATTTTGTATCTTAATTAGCTTTGTTGTGATTTTGTTTTTTTTACCTTAACACTAATTATGCTGCGATACCATATCTCAGATAAATTGCAATTTCTTTTTTAATGATTAACATACTGCTATACTATACTGGAATTAGGTCTGTTAAATAGCATAATTCATTCTTCTTGGAACAACTAATGCATGCTCTTTTGTTTTACTTGGCCATTTTGCAATTTGTGAACACTTAAAATTTCTTGAAACTCACTAACAGTTGGGTATAGCACTGTAGCAACCTGATATTTGGAAAGCATTTTGAGATTCATCTGACCTTTTTTGTGCCAGGTTTTGTGGGAAGAGCTTATGTTACTTTATTTTAGGGACTGAAAATCGACCCTTGAGCATGGCAAAAAAGATGATCGTCTTTTATTCAGTAATGGCTGAAATAGGGCTTAAAAACAAGAACTAAATTTTTTAAGAATCAATAAGATGCTGAGTAAAAAACTACAAATTTTGGAAAGGGGTTGTCAATCAAGTTTTTTTTCTTGATTGTTTTTTGATGCCATCCCCCCTGAAAACCACCAAAATTCACCCCCTAAAATTGATTCTTTGAAGATTTAGCAAGAAAGCTTTTTTTTTTATTTATAAATGTTTAGAGAGAAAATTTTTGACATGTTTTGCCGGTGCTTTTCCTGGACAACTCCTCAAATGGACTCTCAAAATCAATTTTTTGCTTTGCTTAAGCAATAGAGCTAATTTTTTGACATGATTAAATCCTCCTCAAATGCACTCCCAAAATGCCAAAAGTCTGTGAATTTGTATGTACGGTAGATAAGATTGACTATTTACAAGGACATTTTAATTTTTTGGTCTATTTCAGGAAAATAATAAATTTTCATCCCATGCATTTTTTCTTACAAGGGTTTGCTACTGTTTAGGTTAGTTTTAGAGAAAAAAATTTTACTTTGAATGAGAATTAATAAACTAAATCAAATTTTCTTTAGAAATAGAGCTTTAAATTATCATTTGATTTTTTATAAGTACTGGTACCAGTATTATATAACCTCACTGATATTTAACAATTTCTTAATGCAGGTATTATTCTGCATTGAAGACGCTGGAGTTGCTAGAGCACACATATCTGCCGCAAATA
Source organism: Trididemnum nubilum (assembly GCA_963965965.1). Classification (NCBI taxonomy): domain Eukaryota; kingdom Metazoa; phylum Chordata; class Ascidiacea; order Aplousobranchia; family Didemnidae; genus Trididemnum; species Trididemnum nubilum. The sequence goes on along the minus strand of OZ014478.1, from coordinate 42,230,747 downwards.
TACTCGTATCGTTTCTGTGAGATAATGTTAGGAAATATTCCGAAAATTCGCAAAGAAATCAAAGATGTTTCAATGTCAAACTTGAAGGACTTCTTGGAAGATGTTCGGAAAAATTCTGCTAAGATTGGGATGGTGGCTATGAAGCAGGTGGATTCTAGACAGACGTTTATTGGTGTTTATTTTATTTCATTAGCAATGAATCTTCACCTATAAGTAGTTAGCTTTTCTATTTGGTATGAATTGAGATACTCAAACTGACTAACTGCTGTACCAAAGCCCCTCAAAGATACTTTGTACATTAGTGAAGAGAGTGGACTAGATTTTTGGAGTTACATAGAGTAGTTGTATCTTTTGCTTTGTGCACATGGTACATAAGAAGAAAACTGATGTCCATATGACATCCACCCAAGGTACAGTTGCATTGCAAGAATATGGCATTTGTGCAATTCGATTTTAACTTTTGTGGCTTATTAGATATTATTGTGTGCAAAAATAATACGTAGTATATTACATAATATATGCAGATGTGTACTTGGTAGATGTTTTTTTTTCCAGGATACTTATACTTGCTCTGTCGGGCAGTTTGATACCAGGTATCATTAATTAGATCATTATTGAAAATTAGAAGCTAATTAAGTGGCTAACTGGTTTCTTGAATAAAGTGGCTCAACTATGGAATGCATTATCATAGGTTTCAAAATTGGCTATCCTAACTTGATGCTTTAAGATATAAAATCTCATACTCCTGTACGAAAAAAAATTTTTTTTTTCAGAATCGTGTCAATTTCAATAATTGGGTTGAACATTTATTATTTTATGCATCATTGAGTGTATAGCTTTCAAAATGATTTATGAATTACGGAAAGCTACTATCAAATGGCGCAGATGGTATAGTAATTTTTTTGACGAAGTGACTATTTCGCCGAAAATTTTTAAGTTAAGAGAATAAAACAAAAATAAGAAATATCTTTCACACATTTTTGGTGATTGTACTTTTTAAAGGGTTCAGATTTGGGTTTGAGTTGTAAAAAATTTGTGTTGAGGTTTGGATTTGGGTTAGGTTTGGGATTGTTTTGGAGCAGTGGTTCCCAAACTGTGGTACGTCTACCACTGATGGTACATGAAAGTCTTCTAGATGGTCTGCGAGGTACTTCAGCTTACTTATAAATTTTTGAAGACCTTTTTTTTTGGTCATCGCCATTAAATCGACAGTAAAATGCCTAATTTTTAGGCGGAGATTTTTGTTCTGCTAGAGTGGTGGTGGCCTGCTGGAATCTTGCTGGGTCTGGATGTGGCCCACATGACGAAAAGGTTGCCAACCCCTGTGGTACACAAACACTGTACAAAAGCTCAAAATGGTACAAGTGTAAAAAAAGTTTGGGAATGACTGTTTTAGAGAAAGAATTTGAGTTTGGGTTAAATTTGGGTAGAATTAATAAAAAGCAAATGAAAATTCTCAGTGAAATGTTTTCCTTCTTTTGATGAAGTGGACGCTTTTATTTTCTAGAAATTACTTGGTTTAAACCAGATATTTTTAGGTGGAAAGAGAACGAAATTTAGCGGACAGTGTACAGATACCAGTAACCAAGTCTTCACAGTCGGCATCAATACAAAATCCTGTCAGCAACCAATCCTCTGGCCGAACTCTTAAGTCTAATTCTTTGACGTCATCAACCAACGTTATTGAGAAACAAGAACCTATCCCTGCTGAACCAACACAAAACAGACTTACTTCAATTTTTAAGAAAAAGAAAGGAAAAGCTCCTCCTGCTCCCGCCTCCAGAGTATCACCACAACATCAACCAAGATTAAATCCTTTCAATGACGAGCCCGAAGAGGAGGCGAGTCAGATCAATAGTCGAAATCCGTTTGAGGATCCAAATCCGTTTACTCAGCCTGAATCAAATCCGTTTGAAAACGGCCCTTCAAATCCGTTTGAAGAGATTGTTAATTCTCCTAAAACCCCAGAAGACCCAAATCCGTTTGCAAACATGAACGGGCTAGTTGAACATGAAATTCATTCACAAGAAACACAAAAAGAAGACTTAAATTTTCAGGTTAGCTGTTTGCAAATTATGCATGTTAAAGTAATGAGTTGAAAAAGATATTTTGATGTTGTGTTTCATGCACAGATTATTTGCCTAGGTTTAATATTTTATATTTTTTGTTCAGAGTTTTTGATCAAATGGCCGAATTTAAAATTAGACTATATTTTCGGTCATATAAAATATATTTCGGTCATATAAAATATATTTTTAGTCATATAAAACAAAATTGTTACTTTCTTGATTGCAAGAGGATAGAACTTTGACTCAAACCTATGGCATTTTTTCAATGCTGTATGGTTCGGTGCTTCCAGGAAGTGCTCGATGGTTTGCCAGAGCTGCTCCAGCAAAACCAATCATTCGCGGGCCGTACAAATTAAAATTTATACATACAAGTTACAGCAGTAAACTAAAACCTCAATAGAGTCCATTTGAATAAAGGGGTTTTATTTACTGTTTTTAGATGTTTATTTTACTTTGTATGATCTATTAATGATTGGTTTTATCGAATTTTTTTTTTCAGTTTATTTGAACGAGAATGTTTTAGTATTTCTGATCATTTGCTATAAATTTAGGTCAATCACTTAATGAACGAAAAAATAAAACCTAGCTACCTACCTGAACGTACTGATGGTATCTAACTTTGTGAAGTTGGAAATTTAAATCGTTGTGATGAATTGGTATATTCAGTTCGACATTGACTGCGTGCAAGAAAATGCTTAATAATGAAGATTAGCTTGATAATGATAAGCCTTTAACGGTTGAACAATAAATGTAGTCAGCAGCGCTATTGAGTGCTACCTGAGGCTTTTTTTCTCTAAATTTGAATTATTAAACTTTCTTGTAAATTGGTTATTGCAAAAAGATGTGTACCTGCTGGTGTAATTTTTGGTAACCTGATAGACATATCCTGTTGCAAGTTTTTGAAATGTTTTCATAAGAGCATTTTGCAAATGCAACTACGCAATGTGATATGATGCAGATTATTTTCTTCGATGAAAATATTCATGTCTTCGAAGCAGCTTTTCATCTGACTTTTGTCAACAAGAATTGTCAGAATGGAGAGTTCGTGTACAGCTTAAAGATTGTGCACTAATGATGCTCTTTTATTGGTCTTCTTTTTGCCAATCACGGCTTGGCTTTTCCTATCAAGAAAGCTCCTTTTCCTGCGCTCTCCATTCTGACGATTTTTCTTGACCAGTCTAGGATAAAAAGCTGCTTTGAAGACTTTAACATTGTAATTAAAACAGTTCTCAAGTTCTGTACCACTAACCAACTTTTCAAAGATTATTTTCTGTGTTTTAATGAACTGTTACTTTGAATGTTGGGTTGTTATTTTCTCTAGCAGGCCCCAACGACAGATAGAAGTGATAATGTCAGCATTGATGGCGGTTTTACGACTTCTCCCGAGATTTTGCATTTCGATCACAATCCTTTTCTGACTGAAGAAAGCATAGAGACTACTGAAATGGTTTTGAATTCAGCCGACTTGCTACGAGAACCAATTGTCAGCTCTGGGAAAGAAAATGCGCCCTTGGAAACCAAAAACACTGACAATTTTAAAACTCCTGCTCAATATACACTGGCTGTACAAACAAATGTTAGGGTTCATACTGAAGCGCCTAATCCTCAACCAAAAAGTGCTTCCACTGACAGCTCAGGTAAAACTACAGACGCACTTGATTCAAGTGAATCCCCGATTTCTCCAGTTAGAGCACCTCCTCGTCGCAAGAAAAAGAAAAACAGACCAATACCGGTACCTCCTGTATTAACTTTCGAAGAGAACAGTACTGACACGCAAGCAGGACTAAAAGAAAAAAGTAGAGCAGCTGCAGTACCAACTCAACCAGAACCTAAAAAAGGAATTTCTGAAAAAGAGCCTACTGTGCGAAGTAAAAGTCTTGTTAAACTTTCCGACACAGATGAAACTGGCACTCCTGCAAATAACCAAAGAAAGTCTGTTTCTTATTCAAAATCACCTACCCCAGTAACAAAAAGTCCAAGAGAGATAACACAAAAGCCTATGAGAAGAGCAAATCCTGATCCAGTAAAATCAAAAGGTCCTTACCGCATTCCGACTTTAAAGGAAAATGTAGAGAAAGCATACGAATATTTTGTAGAAGCAAACCAAGAAATTGCTCAACCTAATTACGCAGTGTCTCACCTCTACTATATAAGACTACATTCAATCACTTTTGATCCCAAGTCTCGATGGAAGAAATTAAGAATATGGCAGATGCCAAGAATATCACTAGTATGAATGATATGTAGATCTGTTGATTAAATTTTGAGAAAATTAAGCTTTAATGACTTAGGATTACTGTCTATGATTTTGATCTGTTAATTGTTAGACTTCGCGATCATGACGAATCACTGTGTATTAAGAGAATTTGTAACCGTGCAACAGGGTTAATAATTGATAGAAGTGTTGGTTTTACTAGCGGTAGGTTCATATGTTAATCGTAACGTTTCAAATATAGATTCCTAATTAAACATAATCGTACTATTCATCATATTAATGATTTGTGATGTAATGATGCAATCAGTGACGCCCGTAGCAAGGCGAAATCCTGTTTGAAAACTTATGATTACGGAGCATGATGAGCTGATGGCTTACCACTTAATTTATCAGTTAAATGTACGTTCCATTTTGCAACCAGAATATGTTTTACTATTTCTTTTTACATTAAGTTGTCACAAGTTGGTGATGAGATGACTAAATAAAAAGTCTTGTTTTTTTTGTACTTTTACCTCCGATTTTTATTTCGATAAACTTGCGTTTACATTGGACGCGAAGCGAAGGTTGGCAACCTTCACGAGTGGTCGCTTTCGTCATTTGCTCAAAATTGACCAACCATTTAGCAACTATTATTTTTTCTTAGTGAAGTTAAACAACCGCTGGTGGATTTGTGATCGGTTGAAACCTTTCGCAAGTGTCGATTACGTCAAATTTTAGTTGCTTCGCTTACAGCGTAAGCTCACCTTTAAACTAAAAGCGAAGCATTGATAGGTTTTCGATAATAGTCACAAGTCAGAGTGAGGTTTTATCGAGCAATATTGCCACGAAACTTGGAGGACGATTCTGGAAAGACATGCTAACAAATATTTTGTTGTTTTCGCCACAGATCACGACAGTTTGTTGAATTGCTGATACATAATGGCTTCAAAAACTAGGTGGTTATAAGCAGTGGATGCCAATTTGTTCAAGCGGTAAAACTACCATCTTTAAAAGGGGGTTGGGTAGTTCGGTGATCAAAACTGCATTCGAGTAGATTGTCTTTCCTGTCATTAATTTTTAACAAATATTTTATGATTTTGCATTTTTCCATGTAATTTTATAGCAATGGGTTTGCGTAATACCTATTCATGTGTTATATCTGGTAATAACTTTGTAGTTTACCGTATCGCGTTTATCTACTTTTACCTACAACCATGCAATTGCAATAAACTACGAATTATATTTAGTCAATTTTTTTTATCGTGATTAATTTTGTAATTCGAATTTTGAATGTGTGGTGTTGTAATTGTTTGCGAATTTGTAATAGTATGCAAAATTAACTTGATTTTGTGCATAGGGGTATCTGTTTTACAATCGCGGAGTGGAATTGTAATTACATCTTAATCCACCAAGTTGCCATGGCTAGGATACAACCAAGGAACCTTTCGGTCTTCGAGTCAAGCTGCCTTCCTGTCTGCCACACACAGTGGAGACTTCACGTTGTCCGTTTGATTGCTGAGCGTCAAGCAGGAAAGCTGTGAATACCAATTTTTATAACCCAACAGGGAATCGAACCCGTGTATACCGTTTCAGTAGCAGACGCTCTATCCTCTCGCCTACCCTCGGCTCTTTATCATAAAATCTCATTGTGCGATTTTTGTCTTATGCTTTGATTATTGTCATTTTTAATTCCAATCCCAAATTTTCGTTATTTTATTGTTCAATCAAGTTGATCTTAGTCGTGATATTATTTATTAACTGTTGATCTGAGCGGAAATTTTAATGACTTGACCCTGAAATGTAGAGACAATAGGTCGTGTACTGAATTTTCCTAATTTTTTTCAATATCTTAAACTTTTTCAAAATTAAAAAAATGAAATGTTTTACTAACTTGATCTTAAACCTGCCAAATATAAATTGCTGAGCTGGTTTTCATCGTTTTCTAAAGAATTTTTCCCAAAGAAGAAATATTTTGTTAATCTGATCTTCATCTAGATATGTAACTTATAGTTTCATTCCAGGATTTATCTGCTTCTGACATTGTTGACTTCTCTCCTGTCTACAAGTGCTTGCACATATTTGGCCTGGTTGGCGCGAGGGCAGAGTTCGAGACCTACTACCGCACACAACGACGCCGTCAAGCCAGATTGGCTTTGGAACCTCCTGCCGCTATGCAAGACAACCTCGACGCTTATGCACATTATTTTCACGAAATTGTGGGGTAAGTCCGTACTTAAAAATGGACCGCAAGAAAAATCTATGGGGTTTACATTAGTCCAATTTACTGGTTTTAAATTAGATAAGCGTTGACTTTATCCTTTTATCACTCAATTATTGCACAGATTTTTCTACTTAAAGCAGTAATCGTACTGTCACCTGACTTTAGCTCAAAATTGACAATTTATCGGACAACACTGAGGTTGATTAACGCGGTTACTGGTGGCTAATTTTTTGCTGGAGCTTTGCAGAGTAACTTACTGATCAAGTCCGAAGGCGAGAGTTTGGCTTTACGGTATATAACCTTGTGCTCAAGTCTATAATCTTGCCCTATTTTGCGCTCAAGTTGCCGAACACGACGATGTTGTTAACGTAGAATATTTTTGAAACAGTTGGGTCAACACGAATGAAGTTAACCTAATTCAATTCCAATGCACCCATTTAAAAATCCCCTTTGATATTACTAGCAGCTCAGTCTTTGTGAGTTAGTGGACATTTGATACTGGCTCATATCAATGTTTCCTGGACGCTTTAGGGGGTATCTTGTGCCCCAAAATCAATGATTTGCTTCTGCAAACTACTCAAAATGAGTCGTCTTATGCTTAGTAAAACATTGAATCACTTATTAAAACGTGCTAGTAGTTATGAAGCTTGATAGGCTCAGGGTTGTGTTACCAAGAAGTGTGAAGGCAGAATCATGTTAACATGAGTACAAACGTTAAAAACAAAACAACGAAGAATAAAACACAGAATATTCGAATTATGTTGGAATCGAAAACTTTGGTTTGTAATTGTGTTTACGCTTTATCTTCGAAATTCTCTTGGTCAGGAAACAACGAAAGGACGTTTTGGTCTTCGAGTCCAGCTGCCACCTGCCCACCTGGAGGCTCATATTTTTGAATCACGTAGTTTTTTTTTAGTTTTTTTGTGGTCGAAGATCACATCCTTCACACCGCACCCAACCTGATCAACAGGCAGTTTATGGATGATCTGTGGGAAATGACCATCTCAAAGCTCGTTGCTGTAATGCGAAGTGATTCTGTGAGTAAACTTCGAATTTTAAGTAATATACTATTAAATGCTTGTCACTATTGCACATTGGTAATTGTGGTTATTTCGTTTACCAATCTGGTTGCATAGTTCGATTTCCGAACCAGCAATGCATGGTTGTGTCCATGGGGACGACATCGCTTATTTTCGATTTGAGCCAAGTAGTATACTCTTGTGATGGCCCAATCTGACGAAAGAATTGCAAACAGAACTCAAAATGCTCCGTGTTGGTTACAGTGCTTAGACAGATGCGGAGTGCCTCGTTCATAAACATAAATAGACAATAGGCATGTCTACCAAACACCGTGAAAGGTTCTTCCGTTGGTTTTGGAACGTGTAGGAGTAAAGCTGTGAATACCAGTTCCTTTAATTTTAGATTTGACCCTACTTAAGAATCCAATCCAAGCTTGCTTACCTTTTAAGTAGCAGACGCTCTATCCATTCGGCTACTGGTTGATGAAGGTATTACCAAGCGGTATTACCAACTACGTAGTGGTATTACCAAGCTGGAAAACAGCCAAGGAAGTTCGACCTCGTTTAACCTTTAGTGTTGTGCTGTGGAAGGTTTTTGCAGTCTGCCCAGTTTTGTTTTTGGTGCTTGAACGTCCAGCTAGAACTTGCCAAACATTGGTTGGTGGGTGCAAATTAGGCAATCGTAGAGAATCGTAATGCCGTTTTGGTGTAGTCACATTATTTAAAACCCCACTGCAGGATTTGCAAGTGCTTGCAAAAAGTCCTGTCATGTGCATAGAAACCATAGAAAGCTCGAACAAAAAGGAAATGCCATTTATGGAATAGATACTTTTCATTTTGCATTTGGCACCAGGAAACGAAGTGGCAATCTGCCAGCCAGGTGATCACGTGGTAAAGCATCGGCAGCGCGGCTGAGAAAGTTGAAGCATTGTGTTTGTGAGGACCATGATCACACGATCCTGGTTCAGTTCTCACCCTGGCTAGATTTTTTGCTTGATGGCATATATCTTTCTTTACGGCTTCAGACAAGTTGCAAGTTTAATGGGCAAATGTAACATGATCCGAACAGAAAACCTGCAAGTATCGTCGAAAAGACAAAAAAGCTCCTAAATGGGCAAGAGTTTAAGGTTAGAAATAAATCCGATATTTTGATGGGTAGAAGATGAAGTACAAATACCATTTTTGCCCCCGCAAAAAACATGCCAGAAAAATAGTTTTACCAAAATTATGTAGCATTTAATTTATCGCAAACATGCTTTTCATCAGTAAATCTGCCACTGTTCAAGTGCTCAGTGTCAGTCATCTACCAGTATGGTCCTATTAATTAAGCTTTCCTTACTTTTAGAACTATGCAAGCGACGCAGCGGTTATGATGAAAGTGAAAAATTTGATCGTTGTGTTTGCGGATACATTAAAGGTAGGAGGAAGTGGGCTCAGTTTGCTCTGCTGCATTGTATAGTATGCTATAGCTCATTATTTTGCTATCAGGTATCACATAATCAGGTATAATACTGGCAAAGTATGTCCTAAATTTTTGTACGTATGGTTGTACACTTTCTTTAGGTAATTTAACTGTGTAATATACATTGATCAGTATGATTATCGGTATTTCAATGGTGGTAAATTTGACGAGCAAAAAACTTTTCATGTAACCTGAAATTCTGCATTTTTTATATGTTTTAGCTACAGTGTTGTGGTTAAGCTTTTTTCTTTTTACTTGGTGTAAGTGGTGAAAATTGTCGAACAACAAGAAATTAAAACATTTTTATGCTTTTTTAATCGTACTATGAACAATCTGAAGTAACATTTTATACTAAAATTATTATAAGTTGCAAAGCCAAGAATTGAATCATTTGATTGATATTAAAGTTGATATGTGAATATTTTTGGCCCCTTCTTCGTTCTGTTCTTGATTTCACGTAGCAAATTAAATTAGGTTGCTCTCAAGGCAAAACTTTTCAGAATGTGACGTTATGTACTGTAGCCTAAGTTACTTACAATAAATTGGCTAAGTCAAGGATGTGAAAAAAAACTGCATTGGTCTTTAACTCTAACTGAAACTAAAAGCGAAAAAGAAAAAAACTAACAGAAACTTTTCTTGCAGGGGCGCACCCAGAAATTTTAAAGGGGGAGGTTCAATTTTCCAAGAAGCAACCAGGCCCAATTGTAGTTGATTTATTTTAATCATTAATGAAAATGCACGGTATTATAGGCAAACAGGGTAAAACAGTAACAGTTGCATTTTGTTACATTTGTTTATTCAAAAACCCTGTTATAACGATTTTGAAAGATGTTGGTTGTGAAAATTGTGTGCGAGAGAACAAGCTATCACTATGGGGGTCTGAAGGCGAAGCCCCCACACGCTGGGCAGTTCTTGCATTTTTTTTTTCAGAAAAAAACATCCATTTAACGCCATTTGGATGACATTTTGAACGTTTTTGACATTTTGAACATGATAACATGTATGGGGGCCTAGAGGCGAAGCCCCCAGCCGTTAGGCAATTCTTGCAATTTTTTAGGAAAAAAATAGCCATTTAAACGCCATTTGGTGATATTTTAAACGTTTTTGACATTTTGAACATGATAACATGTATGGGGGCCTAGAGGCGAAGCCCCCAGCCGTTAGGCAATTCTTGCAATTTTTTAGGAAAAAAACATCCATTTTAACGCCATTTTGATGACATTTTGAACGTTTTTGACATTTTGAACATGATAACATATATGGGGGCCTAGAGGCGAAGCCCCCAGCCGTTAGGCAATTCTTGCAATTTTTTAGGAAAAAAATAGCCATTTTAACGCCATTTGGTGACATTTTGAATGTTTTGAGACCAATTAACAAAGATACAAAATTACTAAGGTTTAGAAGAGTTTGAAAGAATTTGTTTTTGCTCAGTCCAATCAGCCCCTGCATGCTTACTGGTCAAGTCCAAAATACGTTTAAATGCTAAAAGATCGCATGTTTGGTTTAAATCTTTTACGTGAATACGTTTTTTAATTGAAAAAATGGTTAGTGGTGCAGAATTTCAAAATAGCTTTTAATAGCGTCAGAGCTATCATTTCCACTCTTTGAGAAATTAGTAGCCTTGAAAAAGACTGTTTTAGAGTAAATGTTTTCATGCAGCTCCCTTCACGAATCTACGCTGGGATGAAGAAAAGCTAAAATGCGCGGGTATAAGCTTATATAAACGCTGATTGCATTGAAATAGACAATGGGTTGTTAATATGATGTATGATACAGCAAAAATCATAAATGCTATAAAGTTAATGCAAAAATATAGAAAAAATTCTTTGGAAATGATACCTTCGTCGCTATTAAAAGCTGGTTTTAAATTCCTAAATACGTTTGCATATTAAAAATCTTGACTTTTGAATGTAATTTTCTAGCGGGTTTCATCTTCAAACTGCGGATTTGTTTGCTTTTTTTTGCAAAAGTGGATTTGGCTTGGTAGTTATTTTTTTACACAGGGCGACTTTTTTCGCTAAATGGCCGTCTGTTTTTTTTAGTTTAAAACTCTATCTTCTCAGAAGTTTATGATCGGGTATAATATATCCATTATTCAATGTCTATGGATATATCAAATACACATAGTTATGCAACGTTTCTGTCAGCAATAATGTAGGTGAAGCAAATGCAAAAATCTCAATTGCAAGGCAAATATTGCACAGGATCAAATTATGGCCTTAAAACAGCTTCTCAAGTGATTATCAGCAACTTAAGCGATTATTTAGTTAAAAGTAAATATAGCAAAGTGTTACAAAGTACGTTATATCAACAAAATTATGTTACTTTTTGAGTGCTAAAAGGGGGGGTTGAACCTCGAACCCCCCCCCCCCCCCTGGGTGCGCCACTGTTTTCTTGTCTTAAAGCTTGTGCCGGGCTCACTTTGTCAAACAGCACGCACAATCAAAGTACCTCTTTAGCTTTTTGTTTCTATTGAGTGCAGGATTTTAGGAAGAAACAGAACAAATTAACAAAATTGATTGCACACGGGCCAGTTGGTCGAGCGGTAACGCGTTCGTCTCTGGAACCGTAGGTCTGAGGTTCAAATCTTGGGCCGGTCAAATCGAACACAACGGCTTGCCACCGCTGCGACATTTCTTCGAAAGGAGCTGTGTTGCCAGGTACAATCAGGCGAAGATGAACCCCAAACTCGTTACACGCTTCGGCGTAATACAGCGTGTGTAATGGAAGATGTTTGCAGGCATATGGGTTTTCGGTCAACCGGCTGTTCAACCTCCTGATGGACATGCGGGATCAGTATGGTGAAATATTGTTGAAGCGTTGGGCGGTTAAATTCAAGGAAGTTTTCGATGAAGATAACTACACTGAAATGCACATCGAAAGTGAGCTCGAGTCGCAATCCATACTCACTTCCTTCCCTTATGAAGGTATCTACTAGACTGCTTATACGTTAATTTACTGTAATATTGTAGTTACAGTTTATTCACCAAGTTGCTTTGGCCAGGAGACCGCCAATGGAATTTTCGGTCTTCGAGTCAAGCTGCCACCTGTCTACTACACACAGTGGAGGCTTTACACTGTCCCTTTTATTGCTTAATGTCAAAGCAGGGAAGCTGTGATTATCAATTTTTATCATCTTTGGTTTGACCTGATCGAAATCGAACCCGAGTGTCCGGTTTCAGTAGCAGACGCTCCATTCATTCGACCACAGATCAGTTTTAATTTAAAGTGAAGAATCGTTTTTGTGTTAAGCCTTAGTAGATGTGGATTTGTATCGGATGCGAACAATTTTACTCTATACCAGGGGTCACCAAACAACGGCCCGCGGGTCGGATTCGGCCGGTCACATTTTGCGGAAATAAAAGCTAAACTACAACTGTTGCGGACACAAACGTAGCAAATTTTTTTCGAACACTGACGTTGTTGTTAAGCCCCACGCAATGTGTTTATGATTGTTTCTGGTTATAACATCACAAACTTTGTTTTTAAAAAACATCATTGTTTCACTGGGGCAGTATTTTCGTTTTTAAGCAGACCATAGCAGACTACGCGCAGCTTAAGCAGATGATTGGACAGTGCCAGCAGGACTAAATAATTAACTTTTTTGTTGTACAGTAGTATGATTAATACTCTTTAAATGACTGCCGGTACTGAAGAAGAGTAGATTCTGAGTGTTGGGTGTTTAATGAAAAATGGGAAAAGTATTTTTTGTGGAAGCCAATAACGGTACAGCTAATTGCTTGATATGCAACAAAAGTGTTGCAGTTTTGGAACAGTATAATCTTCGTCAGAAATACCTTTCTTAGAATCGTTTTGTCTTTTTCCGTTATTAATTCGTTGTTTTCTGAATTTGTACATTTTTTTACATGCTGCCTAATATAAGTTTAGTGTTGACCACAACCACGGGTAGCTTTCGGAGTTCTGTTTTCGTTGCATTTGGCCACCACAAATGGGGACAGTTTGGGCCAAATTTTGAAAATGGCGTAAAATGCTTTTTCCAATAACATGATGCCCTGTAGTGCACCACAGCAGGAGTCAGCCATTCCTGCAGCCGATTGATTTCCATCACAATTTTGCTGCACCACCGCTTACGTTATTTATTGTGCTCAATTCGAATAAATGGATATCCTAGATATTTGTACTAATTATGAATTCGCAATTCGCACCCGGCCCGCTGCCGTTAATCTCGCAGTAATCCAGCACTCGTAGAAAGAAGTTTGGTGACCCCTGCTCCATAAGATAAAGGAAATTTTTGCTTTGAGACCGAAGTGTACCACTAATTCATTTAAAAATCTTATTGTCGTAGTCTGCAGTTGATATCAGAGTTTTAGAAAGTGCTCGATATCGAAGAGTCGGAGCGAATTACAGATACAAACTTTTAGAGGAATTTGCACAATAATTACATACTGATATAATCGCATTTTTTGCTATGACGAACATAGTATTGTCGTTGGTTTTTTCGCTGTTGTTTGATTTAATTCATATCAATGATCTCCCATTAAGGGGAAAAACTTGTCGATATCGGATGTTTTTTTATTCCTTCTACTTAGCGACCATGCGCGCACACACGATTTTGCTTAGGGTGGAGGAGGGTTGAAATGAACCAAAAGTTAAAATTCTTTTGTCCGAAAAATGTTTTAATTGGGTGGTGTGCTGAGCAAACTGGTGCAACTCGAGCGAATTTTGTGATTATTCTGAAAAAAAAATACCAATAATCGCCATTTTAACGTTATTTGGATCACATTTTGCTTGTTTTCGAGCCATTTGAAAGTACTGTACGTGAAGTTGCTGAGATTTGAAAGCCATTTGCAAGAATTGAATTGCGCAGCTCCCTCAGCCCTCCTTCATGCAAATAAAGTCCAAAACACGTTTAAACGCTTGCTTTTTGGGGTTAAATTTTGTAAGTGACTTAACTGAGGGGGTAAGCCCCCTTAGCCTCCCTCCTGGTTCCGCCGCTAGTAGGGACAATCTTTAGAATTCTTCTTTGTCGTATCCTTTTCTCCCAATCCTTTTTCGTTGTCTTTTATATCTATCTCCTTGGTGCTACTGCATGTAAAATTGACCACCCAGCCTAGCTAGTTGATGGGGTTTAGTTGCAGTTACGTCCGTCCTTCCGCTTCCATTCATAACCACAGTGACGTCATGCAGAATATGGTGTTGCTGTTACTTTTAGCTTTAGTTGTTATTATAGCACGCATAAAGAATTGATTCCGGGTAGCTTCGAAGTTGATATTGCATGGAAAAAATGTCATCGTGTTTAATTTAGCTAGAGGTTGTGAGCTAATGGAATGAAAACCTGAAATTTGTGATGTTCAAAAATGTTTCGATTAAAAACGCTTTTCTTGACTAGTTGAAATTCCAGTAGCGTACTAGTAGCTTTAATGTTACAAAACCTCATAACTTTTTTCGTAAACTTTCGAATTTCTACAGTATTTTCTAATCTTTCGGTCAAATCCTTTTCATCAAAAAAATTCGTTACTATTCAAATTAAATCTTTATTTTGATTTTATTGCGCATGGGCATCACAGCTTCTGTCAAAAATTTTGGCGACTTGCGAGCCGTTGGCAAAACTCTGTGTCCGCTTTGATGGCTCGAGATTTGACCCTCAGACCTCCCTCCCCAGAGACAACGCCTAGCCGCTCGACCAACTGGCAATATCATTATTTTTTAGATCCAGCATACGAGCAGTCTGTGTACCCAAGAAAGTTACCGTTTTCACGGTTTGTTCCGCGAATTTACAACGAAATAAAGAACTTCATTCTTGCCTGTCTCAACTATTGCGAAGATTTGCATTTGAGGTAACCAGTTTTGAAATGTACTATGCCGGCTCCGGTATCTTTAATTTTATGCTTCTGTGGAAGCGAGTTTTGTCAGTTAGTTCAGTTTATTATTCGCCACTACATGCATTTATGACCTTTCTGGCGAATTAACACTTCATTTCACAAACAATAATATTAGTATTTTAAGTGGGCACAAATACACGTGCAGCAGGGATTGCCACGAATAGACCTCTCGGTCCTCAAGTCGAGCAAGCACCTTTAAGGATCCAGTAATTACTATTTTCTAATTCAAAAAATTTAAGCGACGAGAAGTCACAAATTGTGGTGGCATTGAGTTATAACTGTAGTTACCCAAAATGTTTTAAGTTGAGTTTTGAATAATCTTTGAGTTTCAGTTTGAATGTCTTTCGGGATTGTATTCCGCGCTTTGTATTTAATGGATCTTTGAAGTCTAGCTGTTTCAAATCTGGGTATGCAGAGAGACAGGTTACTAGATGGCCAGGAGGATGTGGTTCGCCGAGTCGAGATTTTACTTGTTTTAACAAAGATTTTAAGACAATTGTGGAGGTTGTTTGTTTCGAAAATGTAGATGCACAAATTTAGCATTTGCAGATTCCAATTTTCTGCACTAAAGTTTTGATCCTGTTAGCAACCAAATCTTTATGCGGGATGGAATTTATAGAGGTAGTTCAGACTATTGAGCCCTGCAGAGCAAAATAAACCAGTCGCCCCTTTTTCATATGTTTGCAATTAGCCATGCTTAGACATTTCCATATCTTTGAATGGGTTAAACTTGTTTTCTTGCTTTAACCTGGTAGTTGCCGGAAGGACGGGACTGCTGCTACTGCATAGCAAAATCATTTCAGAAGTATTTGAGGTGTTTGCGTTTGGACCAACTCCTTGGCGTATTAATTAAAATTTTTGCTTGATTTAAAGCAAATAGAATTGGTTTGAATCTCAATGAGGGATACTACTGAATCAATTAATGCTATTGCTATCTTGTTACTAATTGTTTAACGTCAGAAATTTTGTTTACTTACGCAAAGTTTTTACTTCAAAAAAGCACTTACCTTGTAATTTTGTCGAGTTGATATACTTACTCTTGTTGTTTTGCAAAAACTTGTATGGTGCACATTTTCATCCATATGAAATCAAAGTTTCCCTTGCGTTTCATTCCATACGAATTTTCATGGTGAAGGAATTGGATAGATGTCTCTTTAGATTTGCTTAAAAGATACGTTTAATTATGTAATTGCCAAATTTTACCTAACCTGTTGAAATAAATATAAAATTTGATGCTTTATGTTCAAGCGAAACACGTCTGATAAATTACTATGCTTAGATAAACTGTAGTTGCAGAAAACCATTAAAAAACACCTAGTGCAAAACCATTTAAATTTGCTATGCTGCGTTCTATTCCTAAATTTGTGACACTTTAATCCTAAAGTTGTGCATTATACTCGGTATTATGGAGAAGTGTAAAAGCTAAGTTTTGTTTGTCAACTGTAAGTGCATTTGGTTGAGTTGTTGCTTAGCTTTTATATCACAAGTCAGTTCATGGTTTATGAAACTGATTGTTCTTCTTTATGTCAATAAAGCCGGCGATCAACAAATAAAGCGTGCCCTTACAGTTTGACCCTTTCCTGTTTTAATTAAGTTAGAACGTAGAACAAAGTATTCAAGCGCCATGCTCACAGGCTGCATCTTACGCTTCAACAGTATCATAGCTGGGTTGTTTGTCGTTTATTATCTTGGTTACTGAACAAAATCTTTGGTGAATGATCGGAAATAAATTAGTTAATTAGGTCCAAAGGGCCGAAAAAATCGCAAGATTTTGCATTGAAGACCTAAAATTTTGCTTGCGGTGATGAAAATAAACCGAAATAAGTTTTGAAATGACCGAAAAATTGCGCCAAAGTTCGGATATTTGTCCGAAATTTCTTCAGCGAAAAAATAAACCCAGTACCATTTAGCTATTGTATTGCTTTGCCCGAATTTGAAACACTCCCCTAGCTTTGCTGTACTTGGAAAGTTGTGCCAGAGCAGTTTTACGATCATTGTAAATAGAGGCAAGAGCTCATCATTTCAAGTAACGGCGTCGTGTTTTAAGAGCCCCTTGGTCCGAAGTTCGACTTGATTGAAAATTTAATGCGCTAATAAAATTTGAGAGTAATGCTATTTAATTTTTAGGTGTTTAAAGCCGGGTTGGAAGTGTTCAGTTCACGTTTTTAAAACTTCTAAAGTTTTGTTGAAATTGCTTTTAAATTTTGTTATCTTTTTAAACTTTTTTAACGTTCAGTCTCTTACTCATTACTTATAAAGCGTGGAAATGGTCACCTTTTCCATATGTTTTTTGGCGCATCGCTTATATCGCTGCAGTTCTAAATTGAAATGTTTTTCATCCGCATGTAAAAGCTGAGTGTGTCAAACTGAACCTAGCTATTTTAAGTGTTCGCTGTGGAAAAGTAAATTTTCAAAAAAATAAGTACACGAACAAGTTGCTCCCAATTGATGTTTATTACTACAAACAAGATCCTCTCGAATAGATTTCACCAAACGCGTGTCAAGTTACGTGAGTTGTGAGGTTACAATCATGTATATTCTGCTTGTTTTTCCCAACTAACTTGGACTTTTTTGCTTTTCCAGCTCAACAGAAGTGGACGATATGATCCGAAAGTCGACGAACTTATTGTTGACTCGAACGCTCTCGTCTGAGTTGGAAGCCCTGGTTGACAAACCCTCGCTGGGCTTAACAGAGGTTAGTTGTGTTTCGATTTCAGTAATTTGCGAGATGTATTGGTTCAAAGCACGTTGAATGAATTTTTTACTTTGAGTTTAGGCAAAACCACGTCGAGTAGCTGCAGCTTTGGTTTGCTCTTTTTACTTAGTCGTTGGTAATGAAGAAAATGTCCATTTTGTGGCGAACTTTTTCGTTTCTTTTTCAATTTTTCTGTTCTTTTTTTTATTTTCAAGAACAAACGAATCATAGTGCTTATAACTATCGGACCTCTCAAGAAGGTAGACCTTTTCCAAATTTGAATGCATGTTCTAAAATATGTTAAAGTGAACCGATCAGTGGTCGAGTGGATAGAGCGTCTGCTACTGATGCGGTAGATTCGGATTCGATTTCCGGTCCGGTGAAACCAAAGACTATAAAAATTGGTATTTACAGCTTCCTGTTTGACGTTCAGCAATTAAAGGGACAGTGTGAAGCCTCCACAATGTGTGGTAGACAGGTGGGCAGGTGGCAGCTTGACTGAAAGACCGAAAGGTCCCTTCGCTGTCTCCTAGCCAAGGCAACTGGGTGAATAAAATGTAATTGCAATTAATAATTACAATTCTTTATTCAATAAAAATGATGTAAAATTTTACCGTGACATTATATTTTCCCAGTGGTGATGCAATACTTTCATTTTATATCTATCTACATTCTTGCAGTACGTACGTGGACGTTAAAAATGTTGTTGCATGGGCGTGCTCTATTTCTGAAAAACTTTCGATATGCAAAAGACACCGATGAATAACATTGCATCGAAATATTTTACTGGAGCTTTAGAAAAATTGTGGGCGAAATAAATAGGAGTTATGTTGACTTGATGGTTTCGGACGCGGCGAGTCAAAATCGATTGAATCCCGGCAGGAAGTGTGCTCTTTCGTGTTCTTTCAAAATCGATTAAATCCCGGTTCACAGGGAGATGAGGGCATGCAATTTGAATTTTTGAAGTTTCGTCGAAAAATATGGGTTTTTTGCCCACTTGGGCGTTATTTTTTTCTGTCAAAATACCTGGTATCTAGACTTTTTTTGATTTAATATTGCTCAAATTACATATTACACCCAGTCTATAACAGTTTGTAGTGTTTGTTTTGCATATTTAAAAACAAAAATTTTTTTTGTTTTTTCGCTGTTTTGACTAAAATATGTTAAAGTGCTTATGCCATCTCGACTGCTCTCTACCACCAATACTGCTCTACAAACCACTGCATAAAATGAGAAAACGACCGATTTCTACCAAAAACTCGCCTAACGTCTCTCTTCAAGTCCAGGCGATTACATACCCCAAGTTATTGAAACTATGTTTGAGAAGTTCAAGCCGTAAGAAATATGATTTATCATAACAATCACAACTGCTATTTAATGTAAGTCAAAAATCAGCAGTTGATGAAGTTTCAAACATTATTTTCTCGCGGTTCAGCATTTCTATGTTGGTTGTTCTACTTCTTAGCGAGAACAACTTCATTATCGTCTAATTTTTTGACTTAGTTTTCCAAGGTACTGTAAAATAGTAAAAAGTTGAAAGTTGGTGTGATTCATTGCAAAATGTTACAAGGTTTCGAGTCTAGGCTGACCATTTTTTAGGTAATAATGCTTAAACATTAACTTAGATTGCTCCCCCCAATGTAGAGCGGGCCAGATACATCTCGTCTATGTTTTTGATGAACAGACCAACCATCACGTATGCACGATACGTGTTTTGGTTTAGGGCATTCATCCTCCTCTCCCAATTAAGCTTGAGACGAGCTCAATAACAGTAACAGTTAGAGCCCGTTCGTATACAGGGGTGGCCATAAGTCGCACACTAAAGAATCACGTGGAGTGTGATGTAGAACAATGTAAAATCTATTAAAGAACATGTATTTTGTGCATTACCTTAGGGTATATAAGTACATGTTCTTTTATTCTTTTTTAGAGCAGTCAAGCATTGCATGTACGTATCAGTAAATTAGTTAGCTAATCACAGCTGGTTTAAATGCTTTGGTTTACGAGTTATGGCCAGCCCTGTATTTGGTACATCGTAGATAAAAGCATTGAAAATCCTACTGTTTCACTCTTATAACTCAGCCAGACCTTTAGAATTTAACTCTTGAAACGATTACAGCTTAGGGTGAAGCAACCTGAAGGGTTTTCAATGTATTATCTGTGGTATACTAAATATATGTTTTTACAATCCATTTAATCATTCCTTTAACAAACCTCTCGTGCTGTACTTGTTCAAAGGAAGCTGGATAACAGAGTGGGAGCAGCGCTTCTCAGATGTGTGGCTATCAAGGATAATATACACAACAATCCTGAATAAAATTTTGCCCAGCAGTTTATTCTGTTTTGGTTGCTAACATTCAAGTCACGAATATTGGTAAATGCTGTTTACTTCAGAGGCTGCTTTTTGAATGCTCAATACAATCCACTAATAATATTATGTTCAGCAACAAATGTTGCATTTGCTTTTTCAGAATGGGTACGCGACAAGGTTGTTGACTCGCATTAAATAGCAGTTGTGATTGTTATGATAAATCATATTTCTTACGTCTTGAACTTCTCAAACATAGTTTCAATAACTTGGGGTATGTAATCGCCTGGACTTGAAGAGAGACGTTAGGCGAGTTTTTAGTAGAAATCGGTCGTTTTCTCATTTTATGCAGTGGTTTGTAGAGCAGTATTGGTGGTAGAGAGCAGTCGAGATGGCATAAGCACTTTAACATATTTTAGTCAAAACAGCGAAAAAACAAAAAAAATTTTTGTTTTTAAATATGCAAAACAAACACTACAAACTGTTATAGACTGGGTGTAATATGTAATTTGAGCAATATTAAATCAAAAAAAGTCTAGATACCAGGTATTTTGACAGAAAAAAATAATGCCCAAGTGGGCAAAAAACCCATAACTTCAAAAATTCAAATTGCATGCCCTCATCTCCCTGTGAACCGAATGAGCTGAAATTTGATATCTGGGGCTTCTATCACCAACCTAACGATTTGTGGAGATGATGGGTTAAATTTTAAAAAAAGTTTTTTTTGAACCACCCTGTTCTTCATATATGATTCTGAATCAACAAATGTTGACAATTTGTAAGATAACGTGATAACTCCGGCTTATCAATCCATTAACGTATTTTGGACGAAGTTGTCCGCTAACGTTGATTGTCATAATTGAAGGAATTCAAGAGTTCTTTTTAACTGCAAGATTTGAAATTTGGTTTGCTGTTTACGTTGCTAGATTGGAATTACAATTGAGTTTGCTTTGAAATTGCTCACTCAAAAACCCATCTTTTTATTCAAAACAACCGAACACAAGTGTTTTAGGAATATTTTTCTGGTCGTTAGTGCACACACAAGTTAGGAGAGTAATCTTAAAAACTGAAGAAATCACAAAAATTGGAAAGACCTAGGAAAAATCTTGTCCTTAGTTTGTAACGAAATTTCACGTTTGTTTTACAGTTGGTGCAGATTATTGTCAACACAAAGCATTTGGAAAACTCCTGTCGTTACATCGAGGAATACGTGCACTCCATAACCGGAGTCAAAGTTAAAAGTGCTTACTCCGCTAAACTAGTTGGTGTTTCAACATTTAAGGATGCGAGAAGCCGCACCGAATCACAGGTTTGATCCGGCTTCAATCGAATTCGAATGAATAATTGTATTTAAATTGCTCGAAAGTTATGCGTAACTACTTCTAAATAGCTTTTTGTGGCTTTACCATTTGGCTATTGTGTACTACATTATTTA
The DNA here is from genome assembly GCA_963965965.1 of Trididemnum nubilum. NCBI lineage: Eukaryota > Metazoa > Chordata > Ascidiacea > Aplousobranchia > Didemnidae > Trididemnum > Trididemnum nubilum. The sequence continues at coordinate 42,209,501 of OZ014478.1, read as the reverse complement.
CACTATACTGCACATCAAAGAAATATAGTACGTGTGAGAAGGTAGTTGATATGCTGTTAAGACTAGATGTAGTTTTGAAAGACTAGGGAGTCTGTATTACTGGAGCAAACCTGAACCTAAGTCTGACTTAAGCTAAAATTTAAAGTCGTAATAAATTTTTGAAGGCGATTCTAACTAGACTTCAAGGTCCTGAGTTGGATAAAATCACTCTATAAATTACTGATAGCACTTTAAATTTTCATTCAAATTATTAATCATACTTTAAACTTTAAACCGATCAGTGGTCGAGTGGATAGAGCGTCTGCTACTGAAATGGTAGACACGGGTTCGATTCCCGGTCGGGTCAAACCAAAGACTATGGAAATTGGTATTCACAGCTTCCCTACTTGACTTGACGTTCAGCAATTAAAGGGACAGTGCGAAATCTCGGCCGTGTGTGGTAGACTGGTGGGCAGGTGGCAGCTTGACTCGAAGACCGAAAGGTCCCTTCGCTGTCTCTTGGCCAAGGCAACTTGGTGAATAAAATGTGATTAGAATTGTACAGTAATCAGATGGAAATTGAGTTCAATCAAGTTCACTCTTATTGCAATGGGGTACTTGATCTTGGTGTCAGTTCAATTTAGCATCAACTAACAAAAATTTACCCAAAACGGACGAACGGATCGATTTTTTTGAATATTTTCCTCGTTTTCTTCAAAATGTGTTATTGCTATTACGTAGTCTGTGCTGAACATTCAGCAGTCTTTGTTGGCCCTGGATTCCAAGCGTTAGTTGGTTATGTCCTCTAGTTGTGCATAACTAACTGGTCATGACGATAATTACAAAAAGCTTTTATATTTTTTCACTACATAATTACTCGAAAATAAGATCGGTCAGATATAGTTTCACTAATTCTAGCTCATCAATGTTAGAATGAAAATGCAGTATTAGCAACGGCTTAGCTTGCCTATCGTGAAAAAGGATTTCTTAAAACTACTGAATTTACAAGATTCGCATAGGCTAGGAAAAACTTTTGGTGGATAATCGGTACCGGCAAAGTCCAAAGCATAACAATTTTGTTAGGGTCATAGAGCTCAGTCAATTTCTTGACCGAACTACCACCAAGCAAAACAGTCGTGCGAAAAAAAAGTCTTCTATGCAGCAAAATGAAATTTGATAAATTAGCCGTTGAAATCTGCCAAGAATTTTAACTAAAAACATTATTTTGGAAGCAAAATTGTGCTTAAAAAATGAAAAACTTAGCAAGGTACCAAGGCCAAACAACTACTGAATTTGTAAAATTTTAGTTTTGTACCGATATGTATCCATAAATTTATGGACTTCCTTATCATCAAAAAATTTTTATTGTTGCTTTGCTGTGTCTTTGCACTGAGATTTTACATTTGATTCTTTCATTTTAACCTAATCATTGCCACAAAAGTGGACAGTACCACTTTTGTTGGTCTAAAATTGGCGTGTTTCGTTGTACACATTTATTGCCATTTCCAACATCCGATCTCAGTTCCAAACTCAAATTCGGTAAATTGTTGTTAAGTTAAGATCAACGCAGAAAGAACTCGATATTGTGTAAAACTAAACTTTTCTCATTTTTTTGTGATTAATGATGTGTAGTTTTCACATGTTTTAAGTGTCGCTTGTTCCACCATCAGCTAATAGTCAAAATTTGTAGGTGTGAGGTTATTAGTAATGGTCAAATTTTTTAGATTTACACCAAGTTAAACAACAAAATCGACGAGTTTTTCGACCTTGCCGAGTATTCCTGGCTGCTTCGTGAACCCCAAGGTACTGCGAGTCGGTATCTGAAAGATCTCATCGCATTTCTACAACACAACTTCGAAGTTTTCACTACATTACCAGTAAGTTTGTGCCGATTCCTTAACGATATGCTTTTGATTCACGCAATGAATGTTTGGAAGTGAATATTTCACCGAAAATTTTTTCAGTTGAAGAGAATAAAACGCAAATAAAGAGTATTCCTCCATGCTTTTTTCATCTGCTTTTTTAAGGGTTAAGATTAGGGTTTGGGTTCGGGTTAAGTTTGGAGTTAGTTTTAGTGCAAGGATTTGAGTTGGGTTTAGATTTGGATCAGATTAATAAAAAAGTAAACAAAAAATTTGCGTTGCAATAGTTTCTGAAGTGTTTTATGTTGCTAAATACTAGAGTTTTCAATTGAAAATTTGGGATTTAAGAAAAGGGTTAATTTTCTTTGCATGTGCCAATATTATTTTATCTTGTTTGGCTGCTTTTTTTGAAAGGTAATTAATTGTAAATACTCAGTTTGCTTTTTGGAAGTGCTGCGTGCATTTGCTGAACGTTTTTGAGATAATGGTATTAGTTTTTATCAAACTTGATAATTATGATAATGTCACATTTCTATTGCTAGCCTCCAATCTTCCATGCCTCTCCACAAAGCATACTCATTACTCATATCTCAATAACTGATTAACTTTTCAACAATATATCGAAAAGTTCTTTTGGAAGCCTTTGATACTATTTTGATCGTTTTCGGTTTCTAGGTGACGGTAGCGCAGACAGCTTGCATGTCTGCATGTCGCCACATCAGTGCGCGACTCACTGAAATACTTCTCGACCCAGATGTGAAAATCGTAACAATGGCTGCACTGCAACAGTTCAATCTCGATGTGATACAATGCGAAGGTTAGTGCGGTTGTTTGCGTTATCAAGCAATTCTTTATTTACACAACTTGTAATCTTCGGAACCAGTTACTTGCCAAGTGGATAGAGCGTCTGCTCACGAAATAGTAGACTTGGGTTCGATTCCCGGTCGGGTGAAGTCGAAAATTAAAATTTGATGTTCTTTGCTTCTCTGCTTGAGAGCATAACGAGGAAGACAGTGTCGCTGCTCCAGTCTTGCACCACGTCGGTGGCACAAGCGGGTTGATGGCAACTCGACTCTACTGAAAAATCCCTTTGCTGTCATTCATGTTTTTGTCTCAAAAGAACAACTTACCGCAATCATTTAGCTACTCGTATTACTTTTATTATATCAAAGATATCACCTCTCACCGATCCAGGAAAGCGGATGAGGATGATTTCTGCTTACTTCTTTATAAAACAAAACTTGCTTAAAAATCAATTGAATTCTTGGGAATTAAGATTTGGAATGATATACCCTTCAATATCAGAATTTCCCCTTCAAAATGTTTAAACAAAAATTTAAATGGTACTTGATTCAACAAAGTGCAACTACACAAAAATAATTATATCGTTGCTTATAAAAAGTTGTAAATTTTTTTATTATTCAATTTGTCGATCTGACTAAATTATTCGATTTTTGAACGGTAAAGACAAATAGCTACACTCACAGGTGACCGTAGACTCGAAGACTGAAAGGTCACTTCCGGCTTCATTGTTCATTATCATGCGTGAATATTGGCGTATCGTGTTTTTATACTGTATCTTTTCGACCAAATAAACCTGTTACTGACTGACTGGCCAAGGCAACTTGAAAGAAAAAGATGTAATAAAAAGGTATCATTGCAGTGTTTTTGCTGAAATAATAATAATTTAAACAAAAAGGCAATTTACAAGAGGTTGTAATGCTCTTTGGTGTCTTGAAATACGGTAAGCAACTTAGAGGTAAACTGTCTGCGTCAAATCTTATAATAATTTTTGTGAAAAGGGGCTGAACTTTTTTAAAAGTGACTTTGAAGCAATTATTTCTTCAATCAAAAACATTACAGGCAAAATACTGTAAAACGTATGTATTGAGACGTTTCGATTAATTTCTTTAAGCCATTGTCAATCTGATTTAAAAGAAATTAACCGAACCGTCTCAATAAATATGTTTTACAGTATTTTCGCTGTATTGTTTTTTGATTAAATTATTCAAAAAGTCCGTTTACCATCTGTTGGTTTTACAACTCGAGAAATTGGTATCTCTTCCAGGTTTTATAAAAACCCAAATCCGAAACACGAGGATACGTTCTAAAACAAGACTTATACCCTAATTATTCGGCTGTTTAGTGCTAGTCAAGAACTGGAGAAAAGTGGACGCTTATCGAGGGCCGAGGCATCTAGCAAAAACAACACTCCCAAGAATTTCACCAATGCCCTTACATCCCCGCTTTTATTGCTTTTCAAATCAAATCACATATACTCGCTGTATTACGCCAAAGCGGGTTGCCAGTTTTACGTGGCCCATCTCCATGTTTTTGCGTCCGCGCAACATTGCTTATTCGAAGAAATGTCTCAGCGGTAGCGAGCCGTTGGCGACACTGTGTCCGATTTGACAGGCCCGAGATTTGAACCTCAGATCTCCCGCACCAGAGACCATCGCGTTATTGATCGACTAATTTGCCATGAATTACTTGGCAGCTTTTTCAAATTCCGAGCCTGTCCCTGGCTTTCACGATGGCGCGTTGCAAATGAGTTTCGTTGAGCTACGTCAACTTTTGGATCTCTTCCTCGCATGGGATTGGTCCTCGTACCTCGCAGATTACGGCAGTGAAAACAGCAAGTATCTTCGCGTCAACCCTGGTACAGCTCTAACTCTTCTGGAAAAGTAAGCCCCTCCAACTCATGATGCGATTAGTGATTGCTTTCGTTTGCTTTTTTCTGTTTTCGAATGCATTTAAGACGATTGCGCGCGCATAAACTGTTTGCGGTAAACAAGACTCGGTAATAAAAACAGGCCGAGAACAAAAACGGTTTGTGATGTATAATCGATTGTAGTGTTATAGTCAACATAAAATGGTTTCCAATCATTTCATCCTTTTTATATTTTGAACATCTCTTGCATTGTTTAGTAAAAGGCATCTTCCTGCTCCACCTTGTTGGAAAGTTCCTTTTTGTATTTGAAAACGGTTTGTTTTGCATATGATTGTCAGTTTTGCGCTGGTTTTTAGAAGATATTTTCTGGAATTTTTCAGCTTTTCGAAGATCATTAAATATAAATCTTTAGGAGAAACCAATGTAAAGCAATTTTGTTCAAACCATAAAAAATGCCAAACCAAGACATGATTCTCTCAACATCCGAGAAATTTATTTGAATATATGTTCAAACAATCAGCAGATACAAAACAAAGTTTTTCATCGTTCACTAGCAGCACGAAGTTGAAACTAATTAGCATTCTTTTAAGAAGGCGGCAAGAGAAGCTGTGAAAGACCTTACGGTCATCAAGTCAAGCAACCATTTTGTCAGAAAGACAATTTATATGCCAGTAGCATGGTTAATTTTACGTTGTCTAAGTGAGTTGCGACGTTTTGATAATTTCAAAAAACACCGACTCGTGTTCAGCATCGACCTGTTTATGTCGCCCAGGCAGAGATCTGCCGGTGCCATGAAAAGGAGCACGTAGTGTAAACTGCGTAAAAAAATCTTTGATGCTAGTATTTGTACGAAGATAAGAAAAAGTTTTGGTAGCGCGATTTATGCCACTGCCACATTTGCTTCTAATGCTTGAAAATTTGCACCTGTAATAAGTCTGCAATGACATGCGTGTTGTTAAAATTTTTTTTTTTTAAATTGCATTTCTGTCTCTATTCAGGATAAGAGAAGATAAAGGCCATCGCAATATCTTCACATCTTTAAGCAAGCAAGAAAGAGAAAAGAAGAAGCTTTTAGAAACGGTGATCAGACAACTTCGTGGAATAGTCAATGGTGAGCTTTTGCATGGCGTACTTCATTTAATCGGTGAAATTTACCAAAAAAACAAACCACCGAAATTTTATCTGGTTGCATTTTCAAAAGGTAGTAGAATGAAGGTGCAATTAATTTGTCTAGGTGATTTTAATGCGAAAAATTGTCACAGGCAATCAAAAATGAAAGCTTCTGGTTTTGGGCCGTTCGGGGTGTTTATCAAATAACATTATCTTCATTGTTAAATCAGTTTAATAAAACTGGACTATGACCCACTTTTCTGTGAGTCAGGCAACCACCAGTAGAATTTTTTTTAAAGTAGCCAAGATAGTTTTGCAGCATTTATTTTGATGAAGACATTGCTTAGCTGCGATAAATTTTCACCTCTACTTGTGGTGGTGACATAATCGCACTAAGCTTGACGAAGACCTGCAAACAAAACCGAAAAGGTTCCCCTTCGCTGGTGCGATTAGACAGGCGCGGAGATGCTTTGCTCACACGTATGGCTCCGGACACATTTTATTTTCGGCTCTGACCCCGAAATTAGGATGTTGCGTTTTTAACACCTTTAGTGGTGTGCCAGTTCCACCTCACCTGCTGGCGTATCGAAATGTAGGTTGTTAAGTTCCTCTTGGCCAACCATTGCAAATTTTCCAAGCCAACGAATATGCGCCTAAAATTTTATCGAATCCGTTCTCTTTGATGATATCAAGACTTTAGTGTTTTGGTGTTAGATTGGTGGGTGCACGACTTTTTTGGCGCGAAAAGTTTTGACCGGGGTGCTTTTACTTTGACAAGTTTTGGCACAAATTCGTAAACAGCCGCGCCAAAAAAAACGAATCTGTAGATTGGTAGTTGGCATCTTTTTGCATTTTTTTGTGTGATCTGTAAACGCTTTCACTCCTCGCATGCATTCTTGATAACCATTAACTGTGCCTTTATTACTGTTTATTTTCAATCAGACAACTAATTTTGCTGATATGAGTTAGATTTGGTGAAATTTAAAATTTTAGGGCGTTCAGTTTACAATAAAGTTGTCTGTTGTAATTGAAATTTTGGAGAAACGGTCTAAAACCGCTATACTAATAATGTTCACTACCACCGCTTTCAATATCAATCGGTTTGATCCCAATAAACAATCGAAAAATGTACATCTATGAAATGTTCATTTTGATTGCTTAAAAGTGTCAGTGCCTCAGGAGAACTTGTGACTTTTTGCCGAAGAATGGGAAAGGCTAATTCGTCGTGGTAACTTACGAGTTGCCAGCCGGGCCGTGTTTTACGGTTCTGGTTCAGGCCTAATATCAACAAAATTTTGGATTTTATTCGGCCCTGAAACGTACCTTGTGTTTTAAGTTGCAATAAAAACATGATGAAAATAATTTTGCAACACTAATGAAGACTTCATTTAAGCATCAATACGATTATTAGTAAAGAATAATGATTATCATTGCATCACAATTTATCATCAATCGTTAGTTTTATTTAGTCACAGCAGACTAAAGTTATTTAAAAGCAAGGACCAATTAACTCTATACGATTTGTAAATATGGCTTAAATTCAGGCTTTTTTCGGCCTGGCTTAGGGTTCAAATCATTTTTCGGGTTTGGGCTTATGTTTTCGTGCTCGGGCCTAAACTAGTCGGTCCTTTTACAACTCTCGATAATTTTTCGAATGCTTGTGGGTTGAACGAGCCTTTTTTCTAGTTGCTCATGCACTATGAACCTGTTTTGTATGGCATTGTGTTGCAAAATTGATATCTTTCTGCTATTTTGTGGTGTTCGCGCAATATGTTTTTTTGTCGATAGATGTCGTCTGACATTTGCCAGTAGGCCTAAGTTTCATCCAGATTTTGCGCCTCATTTTGCATGTGGTTCTGGTTCGATAATTGAAAAGTTGAAAGATATTTTTCGATTCGAACACGGACCTCATAAAAACAAACTTTATTTTCTATCAAAACTTTCTGGAAATTATCATTTCCTTGAGTGGACACTAGATGCTTTTCCCGATCCCCAAGTTGTACCTTGGGTACAATAACTGAATAGTTTAATTAGAGTTGTAGCTCGAACAGAAAAGCTGACGACGGTACTTGTGCAAAAAAATTTTAAGCGTAGAAAGATTGAGGTGAAGAGCGCATCGGAAATTATTTCCATGATTATTGTAGGGTTATTGATATTATTTAGAGGTGTGGGGTACCGCTACTAACTTACTTCTTGCTTCTGTGCCTAGATTTTCATCAAATTGCTTCAAATTCATTACGAAGCCAGAAATTTTTTCATCATCTTATTACCATATTTTCTTTCGAGTTGTCTTTCGCTTTTGAGATGGCCGTTTTCTGCTGTGTGTCTAGTTTTCATCGCTCCATTCAGTCACTCAGCATTTTTCAAAGAGAACTTTTTTGTTATTTCTAATCCTTACTTTAAACTCGCATTATACGCGGAATGTGAACAAAGGCCCGATTGTTGGGACACCCTCCCCCCAAAAAAATATCAAACTAGGGACCCTCGACTTTTATTCGCGATGCCACTCCCCCTTTTTTTACAATTTCTATGTTTGGGATCAGAACATGCATCAAGATAGCAAAACAGACATGTTAAAAATAGGACCGCATGTTGGTTGGTCAGAAATCGTTTTTCCTGTTTTTTACTCTTCACTTCATCTTTTCGTTTCTTATTTCTCAAAAAGCGCCTTTGATATTCGGCAAAAAATCGAACAACTGTTGCTTTTCCTTCTCGATTTCAATCTCTCCTTTCGGTGTTTCCACCTCTGTCTTTTTGCGATTTTTTTTGTTGCCGATTTTGTTCGCAATCGTGTTTTGCCGTTTTTTTTGTTTTTGCAATTTTATCGTTTTGTTACTTTTAATTCGGCGAAAGCAATCAGTGTAGCAATTATTTGTAAAGTAAGCTGGAATGCACCAAGGTTTGAAGTGTTTCATTGAGTTTCAAATGCTTTTTTCGTTTTTGCTTAATAATCTTAGACTCGTTTGTTTAATCGAAATTAAATCAAGAAATTAAACTGTTGTCAAACGAAGTCTGAATGCAAGATGTGATGTCTTTGTAAACTATTAGATTAATTGTGCCTATGGTACTGCCGAATTCACTGTAGAAATAATTTAAGTTGTCAATTTAATCAACTTTTGTGCACAGCAGCTGCGTCATTTAGGGAAACATCATAAAGATCTATGCAATGTCCTCGCATCGGTTGCTCAGGTTTACTTTGTGTTTGATACAAAATTTGGATTTAGAGCTGCCAAGTTTAGTTGTAATGTTCTTTGTCCTTGGCCTCATGAGAAAAAAACATACAGAATTGGATTGGGTCTTAGTTCCACTCAAGTGGTCTATGCCTTGGTGCATTCCGTGTGATTTTAAGTAAAAGTCATGATTTTTTCATCGCCTGACGTTTAATTTTCCAAGACCTTTGAGTTCGGTTTTAATTTTCTGTCCAATCACAGCTTCAGGAACGTGAAAGAACGAGAAGCAGAAGTCGAAAAGACTGGAGAAACACGGTTCGAAACTTTTTTATTTTCTGTTTTGTTGTTTGTGTAGTCTTTATGTGTGTTTAGCATAATTTCAACGTTGAAAGAGCTGCACTGTTTTAGCGAATGTATAGATTTAAGCTTACAGGAGGCCCGAATGCTGGTACTTCAATCTTCGTGCGACATGCTTGAATTTTCCACACTTCGGCCAAAACTTATTTTACATATTGGAAGGTCTATATTGTCGAACCAGGTTGTAAAGTTTAAGTTTAAAGTTACAAAGTTGTTTTGAAAAGGTAATTTTAACTTTAAATAAATAACATAGAGAGAAGATAGCAATTGTGTAATGACAACAACTACAATTTTTTCATTATTTGCAGATTGCATTTTAGCATAGTTTTAACAAAAAGGCTAATTGTAAGTTTCTATCCAGCTCATAAGACAACTTGGAAGCGGGTTTAGAGTAGGTGCTGCCAAAGAACGGTTTCAAAACGTTTCCTTGCTTTTAACAAAATTGTTTTAGAGTTCCATTTGAACTGAAATATATAAACCTACCCATCATACTAGTTAGTAGCGCACTAGACGTTACGTAACTCCAATATCAGTTCAGACCGAGTATTTTCGGAAAAGACTTTTTACGCGTTATTCTGTTTTAACGCAGACGGTCACATCACAGTACGGAAAGCTGAGAAGCGGCGGAAATCATTTAAACGTCTTCGCAGCGTCACCAGTTTGTTTTGACATCATTTTCATTAAATTTTATTTCTTGCTAACTTTTAAACGATGTATTACTGAAAGGGCATTCAGGTCGGAAAATTAAGTGCTCGGTTTTCTCTCAAAAAACTTAGCAGATCTGAAGACTAACTTCACCAAATTAGAGCTTTCTACGACCTTGCGTTCTCGAGATATAGCAGATTACATTTCCCCTTACAAATTTTGCCAGGGTTGCCATTCAGAAAAAAAATTCAAAAACTTACCTCATGTTCCTGGTTTTCAATAAATGCTTTGCGGCAGAGTTATTGTAAAACAAAGTAAAGGTTTAGAACTGTAAAATAAGCTGCTTTTCTTTCAGTAAATGTTTGTCAACTTTTCAAAAGTTAATCTTCTGTCACAATACTGACAAAATGGCAACACTGAAGTAAGAGAAAAACGGCAAATTTTGAATAGCAATATCTCGAAAACGGGAAGGAGTACAAACTTCAAATTTGACGAGAATGCGTTTTGTTTAGGCTCATCCCAACATTTTGGTCTAGAGTGGAAAACTTGACTTGAATGCCCTTTAAAGTCTTAAGACTTTTTACATGTGGCTATATTATGCCACGTTTCATTGGGGTCGTGATGTCGGATTTCTTAATGCAGCGCAATTATTATGATAAAGTTATACAAAAAGCGCAAAAGGTTATTACTTACTAAAAGTTATTTTTGTGTCTTTCAAGAACTTATTTCGAGACTGTTTTGTTATTCTACCAATTGCTATATTTCTTCGCACTTTTATTTGTTTGAAAGTATTTTTTTCAATATTTTGAGGTGTTTAATTGTCTATAGGAAATGTTTTACAAAGACAATTTTTCAGCTGAGTACTAAGGCCTTCAATTTTTCCTGCTAAGGCCTAAGATTTGCAGTAGCTAGCAATATAAACTTGGGACAATCAATTGGATTTCCCCAAAATGGACGATCTAGCAAATTATTTCTTCATATAGCAAAACCTCATTGAATGCAGATTAGTGCAAGTTTCATGTACACTCTATGGCTTTCTGTGTTAGGTGCTAAAAAGCCTATGTCGTTCATAGAGCATCATTTATTCTTTTCATCACTTTACGTAGGTGATTGGTGTAGTTACAATACTGAGTGAAGCCCATGTTCTTAATTAGGCGAATTCTCTTATAACAGGGGTCGGCAATCTTTTGAACCAGTGGGCCACGTTCAGCCCTAACAAGCTTCCAGTGGGCCGCCACCATTCTAGCGGACCAAAAAAGAAAAGTCTTCGACAAAAATTCTGACCTTTTTTTGGCCGAATTGATAACGAAGACCAAAAAATATAGTGAGAATCATTTTGGCGGTTTATTGCTGCATATATATCATTGAAAAAAGGTCGCGGACCGGATGACAAAAAAAGGTCGCGGGCCTGATAAAATGCCTTGGCGGGCTGCATCTGGCCCGCGGGTCGTAGCCTGCCGACCCCTGTTTTAAAAGATAGTTGAAAGGCATTGTGTGGTCACATTAGTTAAGTCCTTTATTATTGTGTTTTATGTCGTTATTTTGTGAACATGTTACGACTAACGAGAATTGAATTACTTTTTTAAGTAGATTTTAGCAAATTAATGCTGTGTTGTACAAGCCTCGTTGCTAATTTCGGTAACTGTACTCGTATGTTGCTAAAATGTGGCCAACAGTTGCATGCCAAATTATGCAGCTAGGTAATGGCACCATATATTTTTTGTCTTTGCTACATTTTATTTGAGCAACTAAACTTTGTGATTCAAACCTGCTCTCATTAACTCCAACATCATGATATTTTGACAATATGCTTTGAATAAATCCAAATTGTGTTTTATTTTCTCCTGGCTGTTTTCGGCGTAGTGGAGTTTCGTCCCCCTCCAATTAAAGACGAGAATGAAAAAAAATCAAAAACACTTTTTCGCCAAATTTTAATCTTTCGACGCCTTGTCACATCCTAGATCGGCAATAGAAAGTTAATACCGGCGCACATGACCGGTTGTCAATCAACAAATCTTCTGTAGTTTCCAAAAGTTCATCCCTTATGTAATTCTAACGACATTGATTATGAGAGCATCATCGGTTCAATGCTTTATGAGTAGCTATTTCAATTGTTACGTAAATCAATTTCAACTCGCAACAATACTTAGAAGTTGGAACTGATTTCAACCTACATTACAACTTGAAGTCTTTTTCGGTTGGAAAACTTCACAAGAAGATCGTTGTTTTAGCAATTCCTGTTAGGTGATGCTGTGCTCTTACAGTAGTTTCTAAACTTGTTGGAACCAGTTAAAATACCGGACACAATTAAGTTTTACCGTATTGTGAAAAACTATTAAGATAAAACTTAGAAAGCTCCTTGCAGTATGCAATACAAGCGTGTAGCCAATAGTATGAATTTTCATCTGCTTGTTTTTTCCTGTTGTTCTTGTGAGTTTCCCTTTGTTTTTGTGAAGAGCTGGTATATAAGTGCTTCAACTAAGTCAAAAGCAAATGTTGTCAACGTTTCTTTTGTGTATGTGCTAGCTGCCATTATTAGTAGCGAAGAAAATAGGTTACTTAAAACTAGCAACATATGGTACTACTGCATGAACGTTCTATGAGATGTCGACATTTTCGTAAATACATTGCTACCTTTTACAATGCCAATTGTGAAGATTAATATGGGGCGCCGTTTGTAAAACTATTATTTATTTTGTAACACCTCGTTTTTGAGCTAATTTTCAATAAAACTTGTCCGATATATATATATCGGAAATTTCCGACATACGATGTACGACAAAATGCACTTTAAGTTGGAACAAAAAACCGTTACAGATTAAGTCTGAAATTTCTGACGTATATATAGAAAATTTCCGACATTATGTACGACAAAATACACTCTTAAGTTGGAACAAAAAACGCTTACAAAATAAGTCGGAAATTTGCGACTTAAATCTAGGAAGTTTCCATCTTAATATGTAAGACAAAACACACTAACAGTTGGAACAAAAAAACGCTTACAAAATAAGTCGAAAATTTCCGACCTGTTTTGTAGGCGTTTTTTGTTCCAACTTAACAGTGTATTTCCCATATATATATATAGAAAGTTTTCGACTTGTTTTGTAAGCGTTTTTTGTTCCAACTTAGAGTGCGTTTTGTCGTACATAATAAGTCGGAAATTTCCGATATATATATCGGACAAGTTTTATTTGAAAATTACCACAAAAACGAGGTGTTACAAAACAAATAGAATTTTTACAAACAGTGCCTCGTAGATTAGTCCCAGTCCCTATTCAGGCCCCAAACAAAGTTAATGTGACACGAGGCAGGCATTTCGTTTGCCTTCAACTAGGTCCACTGCTGGTTAGATATAAGATCGACCCTGTTTCGGCTTAAAGAAGTCTTCCGGAGGAACCCGTATTGAAACTGGTACCACTTAAAGTTTGCGTTTTGCGTAGAATGAGGGTTACTTTTACTGTCACGAACTAAACTCTACCCCAGAGGTGCGAGGACGCCGCTGATATTTACAAAGCTTTTTTTGTGATAACTCATAGCGTTTAAAAGTTAAACAAATTTAGTTATGCCATAGCGCAACTTTTTGTGTTAAAAGTTATTGGCTACTTCAAATTTTGGCGGTAGCACTCCCGTCTCATTTTGAGGGAGAAATTATTCCTTGGGGCCGAGGCAAAGTGTTTGTTGTTGATTTTTATGATTTTTTGTCCATTGCTTGTGCAGTGCTCTTACTAATATTTCATTTATGAATAAATTGTATCATGTAATTTTCGAATGGCTACATTGTTTTTTGCGTTATCAATTCTGTAGAGTACATAAGAAAGAAAAACGCAACAAAATACAACTTATTGTGGAGCTGTAGCCTATGCAATAGTAAGCGATTAACTCCGGGTAAGTTAGGTATTCGATTGAATTCCAAAAGCTTTTGCTGGCACGTCTAGCGACATCTATCGATAAAACAGGATGCTATTTTTCAAATCATTGTGTTAAAAAATTTAACAACTTCTAATATTTACGCAGACTGGACTTTTTTGTGCGTGCCACATCAGAAACTGAGCCAACGTCAACTAAACAAGCTCATTCGTTTGTAGATAAAAGAAAATAACTGACAAACATGATTGGTATGCTCTTTATGACCTAGTATCGTATACTAATACGTCTTGATGAACCGTAGCTTGCATTTTGCCATATTTGGTTAATGAAAATGGACAAGTTACGCTAAATCTGCACTAAGGAAAACAGGGTGTACTAACAACTGAAGGTGTGAAATGCTATTCCCGTTGTAGGCTGAGCTATAGTATCCTTTGTAATAGCAGTTCGTTGGAAGTTGCGCCTAAGTTATGGACAATTTTTATCATTGTGTCTGATCTGCACTAGTATTTTACATTTTAATACTGTACTTTTATCATTTCGCGACAACTTGGTCTTGCACTGTATTACCTATCCACTTAATTATTTGTGTTGAGTGTGCAATAATTTTTTGTGTGTGCTTGCTTGATTGTAGCTATATATAATTCATATTACCCGGTTCCTTTTTTTACTGTTTGTTTTACTGTAATCCCGGGTCTTGAAAATGCTAGGAGCGTCGATTGCCTTAATTTTTTGCGGTACTACACTACGCTCTTATTATGGGGTTCATCCAAAACTAAGTATCAGTTTTAAACTTTCACGTGAAAATTGAACGTGACGAGTAGTCTGATTGTTATTTTCGGAAAATGAAAGATTGGGGGTGAGGAAAACAGGTATTCAATTTTCGGCCTCGTATTCAAAAAATATCTTGTGCTGACAGTGTGAAGAGAATCATTGCTTCCAAACATTTAAATTTTACCTCTAATTAGATTAAGTGCCGTTATCTGCGAGAACCAAGCCATGGGATGTGATCATATGATGTTTTAATAGGGAATAGCATTTCCAGTGAAGAATGTGCTGCTTCCCCACATTTTACTCTAGTAATGGTATCACAGTATTGCATTGCGATGTAGTTCTATTTTTAAGCTTTCCTAAATTTGAGTTTGCTCGTAGTGAGCTCTATAGCAAAACCAATGTGAGATTTTTGATGCTTTCGGCCTACTGCTAAAAAGAGTTTCTGTTGAGACTGGTTCAATTCTCGGTCAAGTCAAATGAATAGATTGGAAGAAAATTTTGAAATGGAATGATACATAGGCGTAGCCAAGGGAGGGCCCCCCTATCGAAATGCCACTAATGATAAAAATAGGACAAAAAGCCTTGTTTCTTCGGTTTCAGTTTCTTTTAGCATCTTCGGGTACAACAGTACACGCGTACAACTGTAATCAACAAAATTATTGACGACCAGGGGACCCGGGCCCCTCAATTCAAATGTTTGTCAACCGATTTGAATGTATAATCCCGAGAAATTAAGGGTTTTTGTTCTAAAAGTTGCAACCGTAGGCCCTCATTTTACCTTTATATGAACGTAATGCAATAACCCGGGCCGGATTTACCATATGTCACTGGGGCCCCGCGCTCATACGGTAATACTTTTTTTTGGTCTTCACCTATATTTGGCAGGAAGAGTTTGCGAAAATCCTCAAAGTGCCAGAGGCCCCGTATAATGTAAATCCGGCCCGGGAATAAGATAGTTAGTAGGTGTAATCATCTATTGTACCATTTTTCAATAACAATTCACCTCCTCGCCAGTTTTTACTCACGCTTTAAAAAAGAATTTGCAAGGGAAAATGCTCATTGAACTAATTATTGAATTTCAAATAAGGGGCCTGGGCTCCCTGGCCGTACATGTACTTCTATTACTGGTGATTTTCATGACAAAACAAAAATCTCTTTAAGGAACATCTTTGAGTGGATTATTATTTACTGCTAAAATATTGCTGGAGGCAATGCACCTACTTTCCACTACCTTCAATTAAAATTTAACAGCACCTACTTTCCACTACCTTGGCCATATCACTTACAATTAAAATTTATCACCAAAATGCAAGACTTTAAACGTGTTGTGGAAAAATTGCAAATAGAAAGAGGATTGAACAATTTAGTTTTTTCAATTGGCTTTCAAATGTTAAAAATCTTGTTTCAAATAGCTTTGAACACATACTAAATGTGATCCTAGCTTTATCAAAAAATTACAAAAATTCGCCCAGCGGCTGAGGGCTCCGTCCCCAGGCCCCCGTCTGTGGTACGTTTGAGTTACACAAGCTTACTTAACGTGACTCCAAAGTTAAACATTCGCACTTTTCAGCTGTTAGTTAAAGCCCACTCCTTTAGCCAAATCCCGGTTACGTGCCAAAATGTCAAAGCTTCGGATCTTCCATTCTACGATATCTTTGCCCCCACAAAAAGTTTCTCGTTTGAAAATTTTTGATGACGTCATTGCGAGTGATTTGTGGTTTGCCCCCCCTCCCCAAATCAAAAATCCTGGCTGCGCCTATGGAATGGAAGATTTTTAAAAGAAAAATATCAAGATGGAAAACGTTTTCCACTCTTTTCCCTGCCAGTGATTTCTTCAGTAGCTCAAAATTTGCCCCACCTAATGGACATAGTTTGGTTAAAAGAGGCAAAGTAATTGTGACTTTGGTGATTCTAATTTTATTTTGTGAATATACTTCTATTCTATCCCCTCCATTGATGAGGATGTTTGATCCTTTTTCATTGTTTTATGCTGTGCACTTTTTTAAAGTCAACATGTACTGATTAAATAAGTTGCAGCTGATATGATATCGGAGACGATGGTCATAGAGAGATGAAGGTGAAATCTGAAGCTTTAGATATAAAATGTTTCTTTGCAGCGAGAATGAACGCCAAAACAATTAGCCTAAGAAATTAAAAAATGTGGGCAAGTTTGCTGGATACCATTATCTTTCCCATCCTCCTTTCATGCCGCTACTACAGGAAGTACCTTTAGACCAAAGCATTTTCTGAGTTTATCTAGCCTTTTCAATCTAAAAAATCCCATGGAGATGCAAATATTCTGGCATTCGTATTTCGTAGGTAGCTTATGTCTGTTGTCGCAGTTCCTGCTTCAGCCAGTGGCGTTGTGGAAGCTAGCAGCGAATTAACCACAAACGAAAAATAATTGGAACCGATAGCTTCTTATATCAACAGACCATGGCAGTTCCTAGGGTTGTACAACGGAGCCGGTTAACCGCAATCGGAGCGCGCTCATTTTGACCCGCCACAGCTGGTGACTGGATGGGCGGCATTGGTATAGTTGACGTTAGCAAGCACATTCTTACCAATGCTCTCAGAAAGGGGGAAGTGAGTCGCAGTTCCTGCTTCAACCAGCGGCGTTGTGGAAGCTAGAAATTAACCACTAACGAAAAATAGTTGGAACCGATTGCTCGACTGGATAGCTCATAGGTTGTTCAACCGAGCCATTTCACCGCAATCGGAGCGCGCTCCTGTTGACCCGGCCGCACTGTGGTTTGCAGTGACGTGCCGTGAGGCTTTTGGTTGGTGAGGCATAATTTTTTTTCACACTCATGTTTGCAAAAAAATTATTTAAGACAATAAATGACAAGCAAATAATTGTTTTCATAGCCATTAAACCAGGGCTGCCCAACCCGTGGGCCACATTTGGCCCGCGAAGCTGTTTTGTGTGGCCTGCAAGGTCTTTTTGCGCGGTTGATTTCCTCATGGAAAGGCTTACTTAACATTTTCTGGGAAATAAAAAGGTCCAAACCAAAACCTTCTTCTGTTTGGTTCTCCCGAAATCAGTTCGTATTTGCGGCGAAGACCTCTTTTTTGTTTTGTTTTGGTCTTCACCTAGTTTTTGGGACAGATGCCCGTAATACTGACCGAAATCAGTAGGCCTATCGATTTGCGGCGAAGACTTTTTTTTTTTTTTGGTCTTCACCTAGTTTTTGGGACAGATACCCGAAATAAAAGTGAGCACCGATTTTGTACTACAAACTTGCAATTATTTGGAGTTTAATCTTGGTAAAATCATGTGGCCCGGAATAACTTTTCTCCCGTAAATGTGGCCCGTACCAGTAAAAAGGTTGGGCAGCCCTGCATTAAACGAAAACCAAATTTTTCGATAATTAATTATTCGTTTAATTTTTGCTGTTCACTTAAAGCCAAATCAATTCTCGAAGTCTCGAAAATTTACATAGGTAGCCTAGCCTATTATTTGGCTTTGAATGTGGACATTATTAAAGTTTTCGTGCTTGCTAAGCCTTCTTGGCAAATCTCTAGGTCACAAAAACCCGGTTTCTGTCCCAACATTATTATTTGCTAAAAACATGAAAGCAAAAATCAAGATTTTTATAGCGCAACCACTCTTTTCTTGAGTACGGTTCTACTCTTTCTGAATTGAGGGGTTCTTTCGTAATGATGTCTCGAGCAAATCTTTTAAATCGGTTTTCTTTTAGCTACAACTTCTAAAAACTTAGTTTAGAAAGTCTCTCAGCTTTGAGACTAAATTTTCTTCCATTTTATTTCATTTTCTCGTATTAAATTGTTTCTGTTTCGCTAGAAAAATAACTTGTTCAATTTCGCATTGAACGAAAGACTACAAAAAAAACTGCTTTAACTTTTTCTCATTCTATGACGTCACAGGTGACGCCCGCCGCTAAATCAGATTTAAAAGCATTATGCGTTGTCCGCGATTTCTCTGAGAAAAAAGGCATACTTTTAGTTTGTTCATTAAAATTTGCTTAGCTGAAGTGAGGCACAATTGACAATGCCTCACTTTGCATACTTGAAGCGATGCTCACAGGGGCGTCGCTAGCTTCGCGAGATCGGGGGGGTCAAAATTAAAATCAGGGGGCAAAGGTTTTCGCCGAAACCCGAAGGCTTTTCCTGGCCGAAATCGCAATTTTTCTGCCAAAAAGCAGGTGATCTCAAAAAAAAAAAAAAAAAAAGGTCTTCGCCGAAATCCGAAGGCTTTTTCTGGCAAAAATCACATATTTCAACGTTTTTTCCGCCCAAAAACACCAACACCAATGGCACGCCGTAGTGATTGCCAGAGGTGGAGTCGAGGGCACAAGGCTCGAGGCCAAGACCAAAGACACAAAAAAATCCAAGGCCAAGGACAGACCCTCTCGAGGCCAATGACAGGAATGCTCGAGGCCAAGTCCAAGGACACCAGCGCAAGTGCTCTCCATAGAAAAAAAAAAGGTCTTCACAAAAATTTTTCAGGCGATCTCAAAAAAAAAAAATGGTCTTCACAAAAATTTGTAAAGCGATCTCCACAAAAAAACGTTTTCCAAAAAATTTTTCAAGCGCTCCACAAAATTTTAACAATTCAAAAAATAGTGCTGTCCTCGAGCCGAGGACAGCACTATTTTTTGAATTGTTAAAATTTTGGGGAGCGCTTGAAAAATTTTTTGGAAAACGTTTTTTTGAATTCTTAAAATTTTGTGGAGCGCTTGAAAAATTTTTTGGAAAACTTTTTTTGTGGAGATCGCTTTACAAATTTTTGTGAAGACCATTTTTTTTTTTTTGAGATAACATAAGCAGTGAATACACAAAAAAAGTAAATATGACAAAAATTAATAAAGTTTTTGATAAATACTTTGATTTGTGTGAAACCATTTTATTTTAATTATATAGGCTACTTTATTTTCGTTTTCCTTTGCACAATTCTACAGGTGAGGCACGTCTTCACCTGCCTCCCCTGACCGTACGTCCCTGGTGGTTTTGTTGCAAAAGCCCCACTCCTGAGCAATATTTCTCACTGCTGGCGATAAAATAGTGGTTAACACCAGGCAGTTTCCCGAATAAGGCTATAGGAAAAACATTTGAAGACAAACAAAGGTCTTCGCCGCGTCTTGAGCGGGATTTAGCCCCCGGATCGATTACATGAATTTCCGCATCAAAAAATCCCCAGAGCAACTTCGAGAAAGTGTGGAGGTCGGGATGTGGACCGCGGTCCGCTTGTTGAACAGCCACAGAGAGTATTGGAAAATGCCAGTAGTGAAAATATCTGTACCGTATTGGAAAATCGGGGTATGATTTCAGTTTGATCGAATAATTTTGCCACTTATAGTCATCACAGCTAGGCACCTTCTACTTGAAAAGCCGCCGCTATTTGGCAAAAAAGTAGCGGTGCTGCCGCTTATCGCTTCTCGAATAAAAGAGTAGCGCCGCTACTTGCATGCCAAACAGCGGCTACTGCCGCTACTTTGAAAAAATGAATAGTAAAAAGAACGATGGCTTTCAAATACGGTACCTAATGGCAGGGTCTGCGCAAGAGGGGAGTTCAGGGGGTACATCTTACCCGGGCTCAAGGGGCTCGGAAGAGTTCAGGTTTCTGCTTTAAGTT
The DNA here is from genome assembly GCA_963965965.1 of Trididemnum nubilum. Taxonomy (NCBI): domain Eukaryota; kingdom Metazoa; phylum Chordata; class Ascidiacea; order Aplousobranchia; family Didemnidae; genus Trididemnum; species Trididemnum nubilum. The sequence continues at coordinate 42,189,473 of OZ014478.1, read as the reverse complement.
TTGGTATCGCACCATAACACCGTAATCAAACTTGCCTATAGCAAAAATGTCAGTCAGCCTATTTAGTACTGGTAATTGATCGCTGTTTTTGCAACACAGACTTTAGGGCATCCAATAGGGGCCGATTTGATTAAAAAATGAGGAAACTGTATCAGAAGACATACACTTCCCCCGAAATTTACGGTTTGTTACATTTCTCTGACTTTAGAGCCCTAATTCTACGGTATAACAATGTACGAGGGCCCTCATTTCCAGAGATCCAAAAGCATTTCAACCTCAGAGAGCGGAGTTAAAGTTGACATACTGTATTACTATCATTAAGTAACTCACTCTATTTGTATGAGTTTAATAGGTATTTGGGTTTGGTCTATGATTGCAGATGACTTCTTAAAACTTTTATCAGTAAAATATTTGGATTTGCAGTATTAAAGTCATTATTTTGAATGATATTGTGTCAATGTCATCATCCCCCACTTCACGTACTTTCTTTCATGTATATTACGTTTTCTGCTCATCAATTTAAGCCAGTTTGGTGCTGGGATGTTGATCAAATGCTGTATTTTACCCTCGAGAGACATAAAAAGTGCTAAAGCTTCCGGGGCTCCGCCCCGGAGTCCGCTGGGGGAGCTCACAGCACTCCCCAAACCCCCTAGCTGGATTTAAACCAATTTTATGTCCAGTCAAGTTTTTCCAAAACCCCCTCGCTGAATTAAGCTCACAGCACTCCCCAAACCCCCTAGCTGGATTTAAACCAATTTTATGCCGCGCCTCGCAGCGTGGCAACTGAAATCTGCATTACGTCACAGCGCAGCGCTGCGTACAATAATTTTTTTTACAATTATTGCTGTTGATTTTCTCTTTATGAACAACAATGGTTAGTCTAGATCATGTAACTATTATATGAATTGAAGACAATGCATGCTACAAAAACAGTTAAAGGTGCCTTCGGTTCAAGTTTATTTTTTCAGAATTCGGAGCATCCTAGAATTGGCTATTTTGGCCACAAGAAACTTAGTTTTGATCGGATGAGCGTGTCTTTTGACACCAACAGAAAGAGTCGGTAGGCTAGACTAGGAAAGGCTTACGACGTTCGGTGAGAAGATGAAACAAAGGCAGACAAATGTAGAAGAAACAGGTTTGTGGGAAACAATCATCAGAGTAGAGGCACAAAACAAAGCCTAGCGACACACCCACTCTGTACGCAGTAGGCCTATGTTATTGGTAAAAGCCCAAGGCTAGACAACAGTTTCTACTACACAAGCGCTTGCATTTCAGAGTGACAGAGTTAGTTTAGTGTAGTCTATTCGTCAACAGGTCATGGCATCAAGAATTAGGCTTTCGGTCCAATGCTGTATGTGTGTAGCCTATCTCAGATTTTAGACCTAGGCTATGATTCTATTTGAATAAGATTCTATTCGAATAAGAAATTCTGTATAATGTACATATTGTAAATATTGTATATATAAATGTACCGGTATGTGTTTGTTGTTGAATTGTCATTTAATTTCATCGGATACTGGATAAATTGCTGAACAGCTGCAAATTCAAATTTGTTTGTTTCTAAACTGGAAATGAAATGGTTGAACTGTAAGTTCGGTTAGTCTATTAAACATAGCCTATACTAGGCTACTGCAGTCTGGTATAAACACTTGATTTTGTTGACAACCACTACACACTGATACTGGCAGTGAAGTAACGGCATTGAGCATACCAGTAGCGGTAGCCTATTTAATATTTATGATGTCAAATTCTACTAAAAATGTGGTTTCTGTTCCTTGCCCAATTAGTGACATTGATGATAGTAGCACAAGATCTAGGCAATGGATAGAATGTGAAAATTGCAGTGTATGGTTTCACAGCAGATGTGTGAAGTTGACTAAAAGGCAAATAGAAGCTATGGATGAGCCTTGGTTTGGTCCTTGTTGTTCCTCTAGTTCAGCAGCTGCTAACCAGCAAGAACCAGAAAGTTTTTCGTTTAATAGGGAGGGTGCAGTCATAAAGAGAGTGCCTAAAGCATCTAGGATTCAAGCTGCTAAACTTCTAACAGAGATTCTTCAAAAAGTAGTGATGGAAAATAGCTTAGCTGCATGGCAACAATTGTTTAATTTTGCTAGAAGTTGTTTCATGAAGCCAAAAAGAGCCGGTAAAAAGTGAAAGTCTCTAGCATCAGTTATAAACAGGCAAATCAAAGATTTTACGGACAATGATATTGTTCCACCTGGTAACTCACTGATGAACAAGAAACGCAAACACTCTCGTTCTTCAAAAGCCTTTGATATCAGCAGCTTTGTTTCTTCCAAACTTGCTTTGGGAGATGTAAAGGGTGCTGTGAGAATACTTTCATCAGATTCCACAGTTCTTGAATCTTCTGCAGAGGTAATCAACCAGCTAAAAGACAAGCATCCTGACTTACATCCAGACTGTGCATTTTCTCCTGCTCCTTCCGAAGGTGACTGTTCCAACAGCATCACTGTTTCTGTTGATGACATCACCAGAAGCCTCAAATCTTTCAAGAATGGTTCAAGCGGTGGTCCAGATGGTTTGACTCCACAACATCTTAAAGATCTTACATCTGGAGCATTGGGTGAGACATCAAGAAATCTTTTACAAGCATTAGTGATGTTTACAAATGGTATAGTACTTTGTGGAAATATCCCATCTGCAGTGTGCTCAAGCTTTTTTGGTGCAACCTTAATAGCCCTTTCCAAAAAGGATGGAGGAGTACGGCCAATTGCAATTGGAAACACATTAAGGCGTTTATGTGCAAAGGCTTGCATGCTTAAGATTTCTCAACATCTTCCCGGCACTTTCCAACCTCGTCAAATGGGTGTTGGCACTCCTTCTGGTGCTGAAGTGGTTGTTCATGCTTGTAGGAATTTCATCAATAAAGTGGATTCTGACATTATATTGCTGAAGATTGATTTCAAAAATGCATTTAATTCAGTGAGAAGAGATGTGCTACTTCATGAAGTTTATAAGTTGTTCCCTCAGATCTACCCGTTTATATACCAGGTCTATGCTAGTTCTTCTAACTTGTTTTTTGGGAATGAAACATTGTTTTCGAAAGAAGGAGTCCAACAAGGAGATCCGCTAGGGCCGTTTTTGTTCTCACTGTCAATTAATAATTTGATTTCAAGCTGCAAAAGTGATTACAACATGTGGTATTTGGACGATGGAACACTTGGTGGAAAAGCAGATGTGGTCTTTTCGGATTTTCAAAAAATTTTGTCTGTGGAGAATAGTTTGGGTCTGAAGGTTAATCCTGCAAAATGCGAGCTAATCAGTTTAAATTCTATCATTGATGTGAATGTTTTGAAAATGTTTGAGGGGATTGCTCCTGAAATTAAATCTGTTAAACATGGAAACATGACCCTTCTTGGCGCACCAGTTATGCCATCTGCTGTTGATATGGCATTAGAATCTAAATTATGTGCTCTTTCGAGATTATTGGAGCAACTAGATCAAGTGGATGCACATGATGCTTTGTTTTTGCTTAGGAATTGTTTTGCAATTCCAAAGCTCACGTATGTATTGAGGACATCAGCTTGCTTTCAGTCTCCACTTTTGAAATCATACGATTCCAAGATTCGCTGTGCTTTGGAAAAGGTGCTAAACATTCAACTGTCAGGACTGTCATGGGAACAATGCACATTACCGGTTCGGTTTGGAGGATTGGGCATTCGTTCAGCAGAAGACATAGTTCTTCCTGCATTCCTATCTTCAATATATGCGTGTGCTGCAAGCATGCCAGATAGTTTCCATATCACATCATCAGGAATTCAGGATCCTTGCTTTTCCTTGGCATTCTTAAGTTGGTCTGAGAAATCTAACATTCTTTTTTCTCCGCAACATCCACAAAAACAGAAATCTTGGGATATTCCACTCTGCCAGCTGAAACTGAATCATTTGTTGGAAGCATCAAACACCATTCTTGACAAGTCAAGACTTTTGGCTGTTTCTGCTCCTCATGCTTCACATTGGCTTAATGCAATCCCAATACCTTCACTTGGATTAAAAATGGACAACAGATCACTGAAGATTGCTTGTGGGCTTAGGCTAGGTTCACCTTTGTGCCAACCTCATGAATGTATTTGCGGCACTCAGGTAGAATCCACTGGAGTCCATGGTCTCAGCTGTAGGAAGAGTGCGGGAAGATTCTCCAGACATTTTCATGTAAACAACTTGATAAGGAAAGCATTGGAGTCTGCACATGTTCCTACGATATTGGAGCCGCAAGGTGTATCGCGCACAGATGGAAAAAGGCCAGATGGAATGACAATTTTTCCGTGGAGAATGGGAAAGTGCATGGTGTGGGACTTTACGTGTAGCGACACCTTTGCCCCAAGTCATCTTGAGGTCTCTTCTAATCACTTTGGAAAAGTGGCAGAACGGGCAGAGCAGGCCAAACTGACAAAGTATGAGCAGCTTGAACGTGATTTTGAGATTGTGCCTATTTGTGTGGAAACAATGGGTCCATGGGGTCCAAGTGGTTTAAAATTTGTTCGTGAGGTTGGCAGAAGGATTTCAGAGGAGTCTGGCGAACCCAGGTCTACTGTTTTCTTGATGCAAGCAATTGGAATGGCAATACAACGAGGAAATGCTGCCAGTGTTTTGGGAACTGTGTGCAAGGGACAACATCTGGAAGAGATGTACTATTTGTAATGTTGCAGTCTCCGTTTTCGTTTGTGTGCTTAGCGATATCTCTATTTTAGTTTTGGTTAATTTTCTTTTTTTTTAGTGTTTTTTTTACAGATATCTGCATAAAGTTATCCTTGATTTATTTGCATAAACTATTCACTGTGTGTGTATGTGTATTTTAAATGTGATGACTTATAACTACATTAACATGTAATAACAAATTTTGTGGAATTGTTTTTGAGGTTAGGTGTGGATTTTGCGTGTACACTTAATATAGGCAATTCATTTGTTATCGATTTGATTTTAATTTGTTTGTTATTCATTAGATCTTAAATGATTCAGCTTGCAAGATAAATATTTTGTGGGTTTTGTTATGATGTAAATATGTAGGTCTCAGCATAAGGTGTAATGTAAATGCTTATCTGGATCAGTTATGCTTATCTTGTAACTATTATTTTTATCTGTGATGTGAATGCTTAGTTATGCCTTGATTTGTACAGTATTTTTCAATTGAATTGTTACCAGTATTGTTTTACGCTACTAGGTAATGTGTAGAGTTTTTATGTACCTATATCTTAAACTAACAATATTATTTTATTTTTCATATTCTTGGTACCGTGTTTTATGTAAAATTTGACACTTAAAAATTTTTCTGGTTTTACTATATGTTGGATTATTTATTATCTATATATATGGATTCTTAATTTTTGTGACATTGATGACCATACTGGATGGCTGACAATCTTTGAATGGAATATTGGTAACTTAACTTATTTATACATTTACGATAAATTTTTACTTGGTGCTAATCCTTTGTTCTCCTAGGCTATGTAGTAGAGTACGAAAACTAGGCTACAAAATTTCCATTGACAGGATAGCCTACGTAGTAGCAACATTTATTCCACAATCAAACACACTTGCAAACGGCAAAGGTATAACACATAGGGTAGTTTCATACAAGTGTAGTAGCTTGTGACAGCATGCAGAGCACGTGATACCTCGTATTTGTTGTTTGAGCTACTGGTTCAGGATTAGTACAGTAGTTGCATGGAATTATCAGGTTCACTCTGAGACTAGTAATTTGTTTTTGATTGTCAATACATGGTGCAGAAAAACTGATAGAAAGCACACACAAAGCAAATTAAACCTGAAGGCCTATAATTGAACGACTGATCTCATGTTGCATGTTTTTTAGTGTTTACTCGGCCATTTTCAAAGTTAACGAGTGCGAAGTTTCAGACTTTTACTTGTAACTCGATAGTGGTTTGGTCTTGCTACATGAAATTTTGACAGCACATTGAGATTCATAAGTTATTTGTGTGTGCCAAATTTCAAGGCAATGAGTCCCGTAACTTCAGGTTTAGGACACGAAAGCTACTTCAAAAGTTTGGTGTAAAAAGCGATCTTATTCAAAAACGGCTCAAGTACGGCAAAAAATCTTTCACATGGTTATATGTCGTAAGATACTCTTTCATCCCTACCTACACTTTTAGCTGCTTTGAGTTTTCTTCTTTTTCCATTTTTTGCTTCCTAAACTTTGTGCACTCTTCTCCTAAACCACACAACATCGATATCTAATTTTTGAGTAAAATTGTTGACAGAGGTGGAGTCCTCGAGGACGTCCTTGGCCTCGAGGACACATTTTGAAGTCCTTGGCCTTGGCCTCGAAGGTGAAGTCCTTGGCCTTGGCCTCGAGGCCTCAAGTCCTCGAAAATTGGCCTGTCCTCAACTCGAGGACAGCACTAGTTTTTGAATCGCTAAAATTTTGTGAAGCGCTTGAAAAATTTTTGTGAAGACCTTTTTTTTTTTTTGGAGATCGCCTAAAAAAGTTTTGTGATTTTGGAGAGCACTTGCGCTTGTGTCCTTGGTCCTTGGCCTTGGCCTCGAGCATTCCTGTCCTTGGCCTCGAGAGTGTCTGTCCTCGGAAAGGCTGTCCTTGGCCTCAGATTTTTTTTGTGTTCTTGGCCTTGGCCTCAAGCCTTGTGTCCTCGACTCCACCTTTGAAGGTTTCAGACTTTTACTTATAACTTGAGAACAGTGAGGTCTAGCTGTATGATATTATAACAGCAGTTTGAGATTGATAAGTTATATGTTTGTGCCAAATTTTGAGGCAATGAGTCACATAACTTCGGTTTTAGGACCCAAAAACCATGTCGAAAATTTGGTATAAAAACCGATCTTATTGAAAAACGGCTTAAATAGAGCAAAAAATATTGCACAGGGTTATTAAATGTCTTAAGATACTTTTTTATCTTTACCAACCCACTTTTGGCCACGATGAGTTTTTTTTTTTCTTTTCTAAATCTTGTGTGCTCTTCTCCTAAACCACAACACATCGAAATCTAATTTTTGTGTAAAGTTGCTAAGCTGCAAACGCAATTTTGTCTCCCAAATTTTTTTGGGGCCACTCCTCCAAAAACCCCCCAATATGGGCCCCTAAATTTAATTTTTTTGATTGCTCAAGCTAGGGTGATAGTTTTTTTGTATCAGTAGATATTTAAACGACAAATGTTTTGACATACTTTGAGGGTACCACCTCCACAGGGGCCCCCCGAATATCCCCCCAGAAATCAATTTTTGATTACCTTGAGCTAAATCATTGATTTCTTATTAGCAAATGTTTAAAAAAACAAATAGTTTGGCCGGGGGTAAAGAGGGCCGCCCCTTTAAAAGTCGTCTAAATGATGCCCCCCCCCCAATTTTTTATGTCGTAAGCTAGAGAGCTAATTTTTTCTGATGTTTGTGGAAATTTGAAGGATACCTAACTTGCGGTGCGGTGCAGCGTGAACTTAGTTGTGTTTGTGTGCGGTGCGGTGCAGCATGCGAACAAGGTTTGCGGACACAGCACAGCATGCGGATGCATTTTTTGTTATCCGCACCATCTCTTTTAGAGAACTGTGGCTTAGGCGGGAAGAACAAAACTCAGAGTTTCCAAAAACTTTTTTCGGAGGATATTTTTTTGTATTTGTTGAATATCTTTGCAACCTCATTCCCAAAATTAAAACAAAAAATTTCAAAAATTATATTTAAAAAATCCAATAATCCAGTCCCAAAATTAAAACAAAAATATCAAAAAATGCAGCCCCAAAATCCAAACAAAAAATATCAAAAATTATAGTTCAATTTTAGCTATTGTAAACCACCGGAATTGGCTGGATGATTCACCGCCTTTAAATGGTAGACGAAATTGGTTGCTGGCCTGCTCCTTTAAAAAAAACGAGCGTTTCAAATTGCTGATTGGTCAAACTAGCGCTTCGGAAATTACTTAGGAAATTATCCTTAGAAGTTACACTAGGAAGTTAAATTCCTTATTGGATTTTCTATTTAAACAAAAGGCAATAGGATACAGTTAAAATCACTGTCGACTCAAATAAACAAAGGTTTTACCATTAAAGCATGGTGACATACAGTATTCAGTTTTTGCACAATTCTGTTTCGGCTCTTATAGCTCTGCAGTAGTCGACCTGTTTGTCACACTTCAGGCCCGGCACCGCAGGGGACATTCCACGGCCGTTCTCCCCCCAAACCATCGCTTGTGCCCCCCAAACGAGAATTGTCCCCCTTCAAGCAAGGATTGTGCCCCCAAAGAAAGTAACAGGTTCAGTGCTACTGGAGTGCAGTTCAAGGCTTGAGACCCCCAAAATTCTGGTCAGCACCTCCAAATCCGTGAGCAAAAACCATTTTTCGCAGATTTTGCGGTGAAAACCTTTTTTTCTTTGGTTGTTTTTTGTTGTTGTTGGTCTTTACCCCAGAATTCTTGGGCAAGATCCATTTTTTTGTGGTGGAGACTTTTTTTTTTGTCTTCACCCAAGAATCTGTGAAATTTTGTACATGCTTCGCGACAGGCGCGTAGCGAGGAATTCGCAAAGGGGAGGGCTCTTTTGGAAGCTGGAAGCAACAGTCAACGAACTTGACCCAAATTTTCATTAGTCTTGAATCAGGTTGAGGCGGCTTTTCTGTCAAAATCAGGTGATTCCAAAAAAAAAGGTCATCACCAAAATTGGAACGGTTTTATCAGCCGAAGTAGGGTGATCTAAAAAAAAAAAAAGATCATCAAAATTGAAACGTTTTTTCCGACCGAAATTGGGCGATCTTAAAAAAAAAGACGATTTTCCTAAGCAGCTTTAGGTGAGGTCCAGACAAAAAAAACTCCATTTTTCTGGTCCAAACAACAGCAAGTTCTTCACAACTTCTGATCGCCAATCCCATTGGGGGCTACTTTCATTTTTGGAGCAAAAATTGACCTCAAAAGCACCAAAAACGTGGTATTTTGCATACTTTTTAGGCCAATGGGGGGCTTGATTCCCCGCCCCCCCCCCCTGGCTACGCTGATGCTTCGCAATGAAGATCTTTGTTTTTTGGTCTTCACTCTCAAATTAGAGGGAACAAACTTTTTGTGCCCCCCAATAATTGTTTATGCCCCCCCAGTCACGTTACTCTGACGCCGCCGGGCCTGTCACATTCTCGAGTCTCAACCCTAAAATAATTCCTCGTGGAGAGATCCGACAGGAAAATTTATCAATCAAACGAGTTACAAAACATTTTCCGGAGTTTTGTAGATATGGTACCGTAGGACTTAGTGATGGTAGTCGTGCAGCATACGCGATTAGACCAACAGCGCCGCGCCGTGCAGCGTAGTAAATTCCAGCAGATTTGCAGTGCAGTGCCGCGCAGCGTGAACGAGGATGATGCCACTACTTTGCATTAGGTTAGGAATCAGCCACTCTTTAGTACCTTTACCTCAGTTGTTAAATTCAGTCTCCAATATAACCAGCCCAAGTTTGTTAGGTACCATGGTTTACCAGTAGCAGTGGACTTAGGTGGTAGTTTGAATTGCAGTAGTTCTTTTGTTTGTCTGTTAGTTTGAATTGCATTAGTTCTTTTGTTCTTCGTTTGAGTAGTTCTTTTGTTTTTTCACATGCCAAGTCAAATGCAGTAGTTCTTTTGTTTGATTTGTCAGCTGCTTTTGATACGGTTAAGCATGATCTCCTGCTTAGTAAATTGTCCGCTGAATTTGGTTTTTCTGATGTAGCTTTAGAATGGTTTTCAACCTATTTAAATAATAGGAGCTACTTTGTTAAAGGTGCTGGCTGTACTTCTCATACAGTTGATGTTAAGTCTGGTGTACCCCAGGGTTCAAATTTAGGGCCAGTGCTATTTAACTTGTATTTTAAAAGTGCTGAATTAATTGCTAATTCACATGGTTTTTTTGTGCATTCATATGCTGATGATATGCAGTGTTATCTTTCTTTTGATAAAGACTTTTCTGTAGACTTGATTAAAAACAAAATTCGAGCCTTTTTGCAAGGTTTAAAGCATTGGATGACTTGTAATTTTCTAAAATTGAATGAAAGTAAGACCAAAGTCATCGAAATTTTATCTAACTTTAACATTAAATCCAGAATAATTTCTAACATACAAATTGATGATAGCTGTTCTTTGCCTATGCCTAATGCTTTTGTCAAAATTCTTGGTGTAGTATTTGATGACAGACTGAACCTTGAGAAGTATATCAATAGAGTAGTTAGTACTTGTTATGGCAATTTACGTAATTTAGGCAGAATTGCATCTAAGCTTACTAAACCTCTAAAAATTCAGCTAGTTCATTCTTTGATATTGTCCCATATTGATTATTGCAATGCCTTGTTTTATAACTTACCAGAATATTTATTGCACAAGTTGACAAAAGTTTTATATTCTGCAGTGAGATTTATTTTTGGACTTCGTGGTTCTGCTTTGCGTAAGCATATGCTACCATATTTGAAAAGCCTTTATTTTTTACCAGTTAAGTTTCGTATTGAATTCAAAGTTGCTTTGCTCACACACAAGTGCCTGCATGGTTATGCTCATACATATTTGAAAAATTTAATCAACTCTCGTTCCGTTTTGGAAAGATATAGCTTGCGTGTTAATGATGATAATTGGCTGCTTCAAACAGTAACTAGCTTAAACTTTGCTAGATCCCAATCTATGTTTTCGTGTGCATCACCCAAAGTATGGAATTCATTGCCACTATCTCTGCGTGAAATTGAAACTTTGTCCCTTTTTAAGAAACGTCTAAAAGCATTTTATTTTAATTTAGCCTTTGAGGATATTACGACTATTTGATGCCAGTATTTTGCTGCTTATTGCTGTAGAATTAGTACCTCTGTTGAGTATTAATTTTATTTCTGTAAAGCTATTTGAATGTTACTTTGGCCCCTTAGTCAGATGCATTGACACTTGTTGGTGTTATCTCAAGGGGGATATAAATTGCAATTATTATTATTTTTTTTATTATTTAAATCGTTGGCCTACCTTGCGTAGGCTATCTAAAAGCACCGCTATGCTGGGCTGGATGAGTACTTGAACTGAGTGGTAGTTGGTGATTCTGTGCCAGTGGTAATAGTTACCCTAGGCTATTGCATAGCCTACTGCATAGGCTTAACACCAGACACAACAGATAAGGCGATATCATGTCATTTATAACTAGCCTGTCATTTATAACTCTGATATAAGGCAAACTGTCAGCAGGTACTTGTGAGTTGAGTTAAACCAAATACTGAGTGTAGCCAGATACTGATATGTGATGCCGGTAGCAGTAATGATAGGCCTATCAGCCTATTGGTTGCTGCTAAGTGCTGACTGGTATGGTAGGCCTACTTTACTGTTTAGCTTTTTGATGGAGTAAAGTCACAGGTCAACAGACAAGGCTTTTGTGGAGTTTGTTGCATATCACTGATCAGTAAGCTAGTGGCTATTACAGTATGAGTATTACTAAGAACTGAATGATCCATTACAATGAAAATTAAAGTTTATCATTATAGCATGAGAGCACGACAAAATTTTGCTGAATGCTTGAGTCTACACTACAGTACCAGCATACTGCAATCTGAGCTGTGAGTTAAGAATTTCTCATTCATAATTTGAAAATCTCTCTCATGCAATTGTAGTTGGTATCACTATAACCCAACCCAACATGCCAACCTATTCCTGTAAAGTGTAAAGTAGTCTCAGAGTTCTGCTGTTTTAAGAGGACCCATATTTTGATGTCAGTGTATCTTTTTCTCTTTTAACCTTATTTGTGTGGTACTACATGCTTGCAATGCTATGCTTCTGACTTGCCTATTTTTGTCATGTGTTATTTGCTTGCTGAAATTTCTGTTCTGCCTTGTGTTATTTGCTTGCTTCAATTTGTGTTTCTTGGTGTTAAATGACTTTGAACATTAGGCACTCTGCAAAGAGTAAACAGTGAAATGGAAACAAAGTAATGGTATAATATTATCCATGGTTGATTTTTATGTATTGCATCTCGGCTTTTATCTGAGCATGCTTTTAGTCACACACTTTTTTTGGGGCCATTAAATATATATATATATATTTCTCTCCATTCCTAATCAATATAAGATACCATAGTTGGTAATAATTGCTTCTAACATTGCTTCAAATTCAACATGTCAATACTCATTGACTGAAGGTGCAAAAGCACTGAGTGCTTAGACCACCTTTTTCATTTATATTTATCAGTATTCCAATATCATACATAATACCTGTAACAAAAACTAAGATGTATTTATCGGTAATGATTAAAACTGCTTTTGCATAACAGTTCTTCACTTTAAGCTTAAGAAACTTTGAACTAAAGTTGCTTATTATTCAAGACAAGTTATAGAAGTTTAGAGCTAAATTGATATGAAACTTACTGTATTAATTCGAGTATAAGTCGCATGCGTGTATAAGTCGCACCCCCATTTTTGACATAAAAAATGGGACAAAATTTTGTTAACATTATTCATTCATAGCAATCTCATAACAAAAAATTAAAAACGATCAAAGTCATCTCTGCTATCACTGTCTTCAAATAGCCCTGTTTACCTCTGGAACATCCTCATCAGCATCTGATGGGGGTGGCAAGTGATGCAACGCAGCGTGACTTGTGTAAATAAGTGATAACTAAACGTGTTAGAATGTGAAAAAAAGGTGACAGCGTTAAAAATGCAGCGCTACTCGCATGGAAGGCAATAAGTGATATGATCGTATGAAAGGAGACAGCGCAGAAATCGATAGCAAAGAAATACCTCAAAAAATTTTGTATGGCATACAATGCAGTTCATGTATTAGTCACACCTGACTTTTTGGGTGATATTTTGGTACAAAAAAATGCAACTTATACTCGAATAAATACGGTAAAATGTATTTATAGCCTACTTGTGTTGTATAAAATTACAATTAAAGGACAGATTTGTATACACTGTAGCTTATCAAGCATGATCATGACTTACTCCTGGCAAGACTAGTAATGATGTAAGTGTGCATTTAATGTTACTGTTTACATAAATGCATTAATGCAGCCAGCAAACTTTGGCAGTTAAAGTGGAAGTGGTGATATTTTCCAAACTAATCGGTAATGTCCATGGTTAGATTCATGATTGGGATACTTTTGTTTTGAACAAGCTTGACGTCTGGGTTAATGGACTTGTTTATTTAAGCAACAATTTAGACCAAGTCATTATTTAAAGCTATTGTTTGACTAGCATCATGTGAACCGTGGGTGCCAACCTGTTCGGTTTGTAATTTTGCATGCAGTAAGCTACAGTATTACTGTTACACAATATTGTTAACCATTATATTTTGACTTGCAGTAGTATTTGCGGTGCGGTGCAACTAGTTTACAAATTTTTTTGTGGTGCAGTGCAGTATGCAGACAGAATTAAGCGGTGCGGTGCAGTTTGCGAACAAAAATTTTGCGAACCTCACCATTTCTACCATAGGTGATTTATCCCTGCGATGATTTCATTCAACTTTGATAGAAAAGTAGAACCCTTAAAAGTGGTACTGTAAATGTCGTAGGCTAAGATACAGTAGCATAGCCTAGTAAAGTCTCTTTTCTACCTTATTTGTATAGTTTAACCTGGTTTAAATATAACGCAAAAAAGATGCATATTTTTGGGGTAATTTGCTGTCTTACTGCTTAGTTTGCCTGTCGTGCACTTAAAATAGCTTTAAATATAAATTAATAAATTTATAAACTATTCAGCATTGTTATCGTACCATTATGTTCTGTGTTGCTGTGAATCAATAAAACCTTTCACCCCATTGTGTTGGTTGGCCTTCTGTATCAATTTATTTCATCACAGCAATTTTTTTGTTGTGCATCTTATTTGTTCTTGAACTGCAAAACTGGTTGTAGGCTGCTGGCTTTTCACTGTACAGTAGCTCTGAGCTTATGAAATTAACTGTTAGGGTGAAAATGAGATTTTGATCTGCTATTATGTACTGTACTGTGATCAAATAGAAAAATCTGTAGGCTATTACCAAAACAACGGAAATAGACTAGGCTAGGTCTGAAGTTGAGCTAGATATCTGATATAGCAGATAGTGCAGTGGAGCGCTGACAGCATTACCTAAGGCCTATAGCTAAACTGGTGTCTGGAGAAATACTGTTCTGCACACATTATCACCTATATCATTATGCCATGAAACCGGAGCCTCTAAGTAACTCAACTGTCTTCTTTTTAGGCCAAAATTTGTTGCATTTGTCTGTTTGTTTAAAACTTATACAGTAATCCGGTAATAGCTGTTTTTCATGGTATTATTTGACATCACATTGGTAGTTAGCTGCTTAGGAATGAATTGTGTGCTAGCAATGTACAGTAGGCCAGTGTTCCCTATAAGCGCAAAAAAGTGCGAAACGCGCGAAATTTTTTCTGGCATTTTCGCACTGAAATTTTGCGAATTCCGGCATTTTTTCTACTACCAAAAACCGGCGTTTTTGTTTCCCACCAAAAACCGTAGGCAGCTGCAGTTCATGGCGCCTCGCTCTGGCATGTCGCACAAATTGCGGAGAAAACTTGCAGAACTCAGACGAAGGACCTTTTTTTTTTGGAGATCAACATAAAATCGCGCAATGATTTTTTTTTTTTTTTTATTTTGGAGATCACATTGAAACCGGACAAAAAAGATGAGAAAATTTTCGGTATTTTTAGATTGAGTTTAGGACATTCGCGCTATTTCCGGCATTTTCGCAGGAGGTGAAAGAGGGAACACTGCAGTAGGCCTACTGTTAGCATTCTTTCGATTAACACTAGGGCTACTAAAATATAGACAAGACCACAAGGGTTGAGGTTTGGGTTTGGGTTCTTAAATATATACAAGACCACAAGGGTTAGGGATCAGGGTTAGAGTTTGGTTTTGGATTAGAGTTTTTGTGATCCTATACATTTTAGTAGGATCCCTTTTGATTTCTAATTCAATAGGTCTACCTTGATCTGTACCGGTATGTAACTTTAAAATCACAGTAAAAGGTTAAAAGCGCAACTCGTTTTGTCCTAAGAACTCGTCAGGTGCTATTGTAATCTGTAAAAGAAATGTTATAAACTAAAACGTCAAATTTCTAAAAGCTAAAACTGCATGTTATTGAAAATTATTGAAAAACCCATCAAGCTAAAACACTACCACAGACTGCAAGTTGCAGTGTTGAAATACCACATTGATTTAAACATCGCTTAAAAAATAAAATACTACGCTTGAACGTTTTTCAACTTGTATTTGTTTTTGTGCCTGCATTTCCCCGCGGGCACAAAAACAAATACAAGTTGAAAAACGTTCGAGCGTAGTATTTTATTTTTTAAGAGATGTTTTAATCAATGCGGTATTTCAACACGGCAACTTGCAGTCTGTGGTAGTGTTTTAGCTTGATGGGTTTTTCAATAATTTTCAATAATGTGCAGTTTTAGTTAGCGTTTAGAAATTTGACGACGTTTTAGTTTATAACATTTCTTTTACAGATTACAATAGCACCTGACGAGTCCTTACGACAAAACAGACTGTTGTGCTTTTAACCTTTTACTGTGATTTTATAGTTATATTTTGCTCTGACTTTACTTTGTGTATCATCGAGCACTGTTTCAGAAGATTAACTCTCAACAATTTTCTGTATATAACTTTATAGATTTGAGATCAGATGCTGTGTCATGAATCAAATTGCTAGAACAAAATAAATTTCATAACTCATGTTAAGGTAGATTGCTAGGCTATTGGCATTAAACTGTCAAATATCAGATATGACTGGTGATTCCAAATGTGATGAATCACAAAAAAGTAACAATTTTTCTCACTTGGATTTTTCCCACCCTCGTTGGAGCCAGGAAACATACACAGGCAGAGCAAAACATTTCTTCACAGGTAAGTTACAGAATAAATCAAAAAGTTTACGGTACTTCATATGTTGCTGTGTATGTCGAATTATTTAAGTATATTGCATGCAGTGTTTCCTCTAAGTTTTTTGTTACCAGCAGGTGCCCAAATTTTTTTTTACCAGTTGTGAGCAACGCTATTTATTTCATTTGAATCCAGTAGCAAATAAAGTAAATTTCATGTTTTCACAAATTTGTCGAGTTTTTGAAGGCATGTTCACTATACTGCCAAAAGTTAATTGCATTTAATTTAACAAATAGCTGATTCACTGACAAAAATTGGATTAGTGGAAACACTGCTTGAATACATAAGGCATTCCACTATGTTGGCTCTAGTCTGGTTGATATCAGGGTTTCTTGTTGTTTTAGTGGTATAATTTGATCCTGAACAAAATTTACAAAGCAGTTGAGATTTTTGCATTTGTTTCAATACAATGTTGCAGACAGAAGCATTGTGGAACTATGTGTATTTGATATTGATTTTAATAGATCATAAATTTCTGAGCGGAACAGAGCTTGACACTACAAAGGAAAAGATGGCCTTTTAGTGAAAAAAGTCGCCCTCTTGTAAAAAAAGTACTAAAGTCAAATGCACTTTTACAAAAAAAAGCAAACGAATCCGTTGTTTGAAGATGAAACCACAACAAAATTACATTCAAATGTTGAGATTTTTATTCTGCAAATGTATTCAGGAATTTAGGAACAGCTTTTAGTAGCATCCAAGCTATCATTTCCAGATAATTTTTTTTATATTTTTGCATTAACCTTATAGTATGTTAGGTGATTTTTTCAGAATCATATGTCATAATAACAACCCATTGTGTATTTCAGTGTAGTCAACCTCTATATATACTATCGTATTTTAGTTGTTTTTTTTCATTCCAGCATTGATTAATGAAGAGAGCTGGACAAAAATGTTCAATCTAAAATAGCCTTTTTCAAGGCTATCCATTTCTCAAAAGATTGGAAATGATAGCTCTGGCGCTATTTAAAGCTATTTTGAAATTCTGTACCACTAATGAGCTTTTTGAATTTAAAAATGTGTTAACTTTAAGGATTTAAGCCAAATATGCAATCTTTCAGCATTTAAACATATTTTGGACTTGGCCAGTAAGTGTGTGAGGGCTGATTGGACTGAGCAAAATAAATTGTTTCAAACTCTTCGAAATCTTAGTAGTTTAGCTGTTTTAATTGTTCTAAAAATGTGCAAAATGGCATTAAAATGTCTATTTTTATTCAAAAAAGTTGCTAGAATTGCCTAGTGGCTTGGGGCTTTGCACTCATAGTGGTAACTTGTTCTCTCATACTCAATCTTCACAACCAGCAAGTTTCAAATCGTTATTACAGGGTTTCTGAATAAACACTTGTAACTATATGCAAATATTAGCGCAAACCCATGTTTGACTACAATAGCGTGCATTTTCATTAATGGTTAAAATAAATTAACTCCAATTGGGTACTGGTTGCTTTTTGAAAATTGAAACCCCCTTTAAAAATTTCTGTTGATTTTCTTAGATTTTAGTTTTGAATGTTTTTGAACTGTCATGCTGTGGTAATCTGCTGTATTATGTTGGCTTTATATCACTATTTTCATCAGTAATTGTTGTTGATCTTCTGTACTTATATGTGTACCAGTTCTGTATGTGATCAATTCATGTCTAGCTGTTTCAGTGTTCACTGGTATCTTGTTATGTCAGAAATCAATCAAATAAAAAATTTGTGGCATTTATGTATTTATGAATTTGTGGCATTTGTGTATTGCAATTTATGGCATTTATGTATTGTGGCATTTATGTATCGCATTTATGTATTGTATTGGTCAACTGATAGCGGAGGTTTTCAGCATCTGTTGCATCTATGCTTGAAGCAAAACATATTCATTAAGACCAATACATCAAAAGATTAATCATTACAAATTTAAGAAAAAAATTATTGGAATTCAGTCCTAGAAACTCTAAAAAGGTTATTCTTCATTGATGTATTGAAATGTGTTAATTGATCAAAGTTTGTTGATAATAGTGAATTTTAGCATAGGATACCAGCATAAACTTCTGTCCTATTCCATTTTCTTTTCAAAAGTTTAATATCGTAGTGAGGTGTCCATTATATTTGATTGAGTGAACAATTCGTCCAGTTCTACTTTCAGGTGGTTCATTGCAAAATGACTGCATTCAAGAAGCATTATCAGGCAATCGTCATGCTGTCGGTATTGTAAAAAAAAGCATATTCTCACTTCATTTATGAAGGCAGCCATCTTGTAATGCTATATCGGACACTGGTATATGTTGTTTTTTTTTAGTTGGGAATGCGTGCAATTTCAGTTGCTCCAGTATTGTAAATACGCTGACAATATCATATAAAATATTTTTATCTCTTTTCAATAGTGACCAATCCTCTCAATGTCCTTCTGTCCAGCAAAGATTTGGAAGAAGCAAGATCTCTATATTTGAAAGCAAGGTATTATGCAAATGTGTTAAATGTGTGACTACAAGTTTACATATTTTTTTGCTGGAATACCTGTCATACCTACAATGGTTTGATAGTAAATGGACTTTGACATGTTCATGTAATCACAAATGAGTTGATATTCCTGGGCATTGTCCAAGATAAATTATCTGCAATCAATATCGTTTAGGAAGATGTGCAAGAGTGGAGTTGAAGTTTGTTGAGATAAATGTTAGGCTAGTTAGCACTTTATGAACCATGTATTTAAGTTTGGCAAAAAAGTCGACAATAAAAAAATTTGAGAACCCCGGCCAGTTGGTCAAGTGGTAAGGCATTTGCCCCTGGAGAGGGAAGTCTGCAACGTGACTATTAAGTGCAGACGTTTATGTGCTAAATGATTAGGTGTCACTGATTAGGCACCAGAGCAATTTTTTTTTTTTTTAATTTGATTTCTTTAATTGCATTTTTAAAAAAAGAATTTTTTTTTCCGCTGCATGTTCACAAACTTTTATTTTTTAAGCCAAACAAATGCAATCTTGGCACACACAGCAAGCCACTTGATATTTCATGGTTATTTTAAGTCTACCTGTACCAAACACTACAGTACTAAGTTTTGGAGGAGCTTAGGATTCATCTCCCAGCAGATTCTTATTTTTGATCATTACACCTTGTTGTTAATACAGTAAAAACAATGTTTAATGGATATTTTTAAGTTTCATCGCAACACTGTGTTGTAAATAACTTATAGTAAAAATTCGGGAGTTGCACGGCAGATAATCAACATAAATTTTCTCCTACTGTGAGGTAGCACTTCACTCACTTATCTGCTTTCCCATTAGGCTAAAGTTTCATCAGCATCTGAATTCATACATAGCCTATAATGGCATTAAATATTCCCTCTAATTTTTTGTGGTCTTTTTCTTGGAATTTTCTGCTCGCAGACAGTTTGGCATGTGCACACTTTTTCTTGGAATTCATCGAGAATTAAAGCGGTTTTTGTGTCCAAAATTACGTGAAGACAAAAAAAAGCAGGTCTTCAGCCTGAATTGGAGAGGTTTTTGTTCCCAAAAAGTTTATTGTCTGTCTTATTTTTCTAATTTTATGATCACCAGCAATATTTCTAGGCAGCAATTTGTCTGTGCACAGCAAATTTATGCGTGTGCATAGTCTGAAATCTGTGTGTACGTGCACAGCTTAGAGGGAATACTGCTGGCAGCCCACCCAACAACACAGGAGGGCAATTTCTGCAGTCTGCACTTGCCATCAAACCCTCTTCTCTGATTATTTTGATCAAAGTCTGACAACGAGGTCACTAGAAAGAGGATACTCGACCAGTATCACTATCACACTGCACTTAATTCAACTGCATTGCCCTACTATCACTAAGCATAAACACCAGGGCATCACATAAGCAATTTACAACAATAGTTGTAAACATAGTTTACAGGTATTGTTGTAAAGGTAAGCCCTAGTTTAAACAAGCAATTATATGCTCATGGCTTATTCTTTCTGTTAAATGTGTACAAATGATAGTAAGATCTGTTGATTAATGTGCTGTTTTTTCCCCTCAAATTTCTAGTAAATGAACTGTTGACCTTTTAAGTGCAATTGATGATCTTTGTTGTTTTTTTGCCCGATGACTCAAAATCTTGATATTGCTTGATTTTTTGTGTTTCATTTTTTCCAGTTAGTCTGAAGTTAACATGGCTATAATTTAACTAATACGTGAAGAGCCCTGATGAAAGGCGAAAACGTTTGTATTTTTATTGTAAATAAATCTTTAAAATGACTTTAGTCTTGCTGTTTATTGCTATTATTTGGCTAAATAAAATTTCCACTTTACCGGAGTTATATTGTTGTAAAACTTCTAACTATTGTTATAAAACGTATTTGTTGTAAGCTTATGTGACAATGTCATGTTAGTGTTATTGTTTAGTGTCCATGTTTAGTGATGCTATGTTTAGTGATGGTGTCCAACTGTCCATGTTTAGTGATGTTTGCACAATGCAGTTGAAATAAGTGCAGTGTCAGTGTGATACTGGTCGAAAATCCTCTTTCTTGTGACCTTGTTGGCAGAATTTGATCAGAGTAATCTTAGAAAAGGGTACAATGACAAGTGTAGAAATTGCCCTCGCGTGTGATTTGAAGGTTCGGGTGGGCTGCCAGGATAGGCTATGTATGAATTCAGATGCTGATGAAACACTAGCCTTATGGGAAAGCAGATAAGTTTGTGAAGTGCTACTTCACAGTTTTAGAAAAAAAAAAAGCAAAACAACATTAAGTTCTTGCAGTTAACTTCTTCAGAATTTCATAAACAACTTTTGAAGTTGTACAATGTACAGGATTGTATACTGCTTCAAATTATTGTTAATGATTAAACTTAAAAAATATCCATTAAACATTGTTTTTGCAATATTTACAACAAGGTGTAACAATCATAAATAGGAAAACAGTCGGAAGGTGAATCCTTATCTCCTCAAAAACTTTGTATGGTATTGTTAGGTACATGTTCACTCTAAATAACCATAAAATATCAAGTGGCTTGCTGCACATGCCAAGATTACTCAAGCAACTCGTGCTCGAGTGCTGCAGAATTTCAGACCTCGAGTAGCAGATTACATACGTCTGGCTTAGAGAATAAAACTTAGGTAACATGCAGTGGAAAAAAATTGTTTTTTGCAACAAGTTTTATTGCTCTGGTGTCTAAAAGTTCCCGCGCATAGTAGTCTCTGTGCATAATAGTCCCGCCGCGTAATCCTTCGTGCCTAAAAGTCATAGACTGCGAGAGTGTTAGGTTCAAATCTTAAGTCGGTCAAATCTGACACAGTGTTGCTTACGGCTTGCCACCACTACAACATTTCTTGGAAAGGAGCTGTGTTGCCTGGGCGCAATGATGCAGAGATGGGCCCCACAAAACTCCTTGCATGCTTTGGCGTGTTACAGCAAGTAAATAAAATATTTGATTTAATCCCTTTTCTTGGTATATTTTTCTTTTACAGAATTCCTGTTTTTAACTATTAGTGAAGTGGTAGTTGATTCTATCATCTACTTGTTTTATAACAAAAAAGTGAAATGAGCTGTTTGAAAATAAACCCTACAAAAATTGCAAATGTTAACCTGGTTACTCATTAAATGCTGTACCAAATTTGCAATTTACTTGGGCTGGAATATTGGATTTGGTTTGATTATTTATGTTTTCTAACTAAAAAACTTGCCAATTAGTATTTTTCGACATTACCATATTTAAATTTGAGTTTATGGCAACTTTTTAGTTCACCACTTCTCTTTTGAGCAAGCTTTTCTTTTTTTCATTGCATACTTTATCGTGAAAGCTGCTGTAGCTAACCATTTTTTTTTTCTTTTGTTGCTTGACAAGTTTTGTCAACATTTTAAACTTTTTGGTTTGGACATGCACCCTATGAAAATCTTTTTGTGAATTTCTGCAAATATTAGTTTTTTCAGTTATGAGCATCTTTAAAAAAAAGGAGTTGCGTAGTTATTTTGTTACTACTGTGGTATGCTATTGCAATAACATAAAAAGAAGAATCAAAAGAAATCAGATTTAGAGATGTGACTAACAGCTCCAAACAAAACTATACTGTATTGTGAGTTCAAACCTCTTGTCTTGTTTAGGAACAAAGAACCACTTCCATCATCAATCACTGAAGATGATTTATGGGAAGCCAAGTATCGCTATGAGAGTGCTTTTCATCCAGATACCAAAGAGAAAATGTTTATACTTGGCCGAATGTCTGCGCAAGTTCCAATGAACATGACCATTACTGGTTGTATGCTTACATTTTACAAGTAAGTTACCGGTATGTTAAGGTCACTTGCTTCAACCCAGTATTTTCTTTTAGATTTTTGAATAGTATGCTTTTGCCAAAGAAATCCATGCTGTTGTGATGGAAACATTTAAAAATGAGTCGGCTTGCTCCTTATAATTATGCTGATTTGCCAATAAAAATTAGCGAAATGGTTGCATTGCTCACACAAGCATTCAAGTTAAGTTTTTTGCAGTTGACCAAAATGTTGGAAATTGCCTAAATTGCATTCTCACCAAATTTAAACTTCTTTGTCTTTTTTCTTTAGATATTACAGTTCAAAATTAACAATTTTTCTCTTACTTCAGTTTTGCCATTTTTTCAGTATTGCAACGAAAGATTAACATTTGGAAAGTTGGCTTACATTCACTTGAAAAGCAGCTAATATACAAATCAGACCATCCTTTACTTGGTTTTGCCAACTCTGCTCCAAACACTTGAGAATTACTAATATGCAGTAGCTGTTTGAAATTTCTTTTTTTTAGTTAGCAAGCATGGCAAATTTTCTACGAGGAAATCTAAGCTGTTATGTCCTGGAAATGGAAGGTTATAGAAAGCTCAAATTTGTTGAAGTTAGTCTTCAAATCTGTCAAAATTTTTTAAGAGAAAACTGAGCAAAAAAACTTTAATTTAAATGCCCTTTCAAATTAGTGGAATCAATTTAACTGGATTATTTTAAATAAAAGTTTGCCTCCGACTACAGTATGTTCTTAAAACCAGAATTATTTCACAATCAAGTGCCATGGCATC
Source organism: Trididemnum nubilum (assembly GCA_963965965.1). NCBI lineage: Eukaryota > Metazoa > Chordata > Ascidiacea > Aplousobranchia > Didemnidae > Trididemnum > Trididemnum nubilum. The sequence continues at coordinate 42,166,642 of OZ014478.1, read as the reverse complement.
TGAAGTATTTTTCAAGCAAAGAAAAAGTCAATTATTTTGAAATTTAAAAATTGTTTGCTTTATTTTTTTATTTTTTTATTTGAATGCTTTTTTTTTTACTTGGTTGCATTAGGATCGGAGATACTAACTATATTGTCTCGCAAACTATTTAGAAAAATCTAACTTTGAAATAACTTTTCTAATTACTCGTTTTGGTGGTAATATTTGTCTTGGTGAAAAGAGATTCAAACTTGTCTTGTTTAAAATTGTTCAGGCTTCTTAAAGTCCAGTTTTCCCACTTAGGTTTTGGTTAGTGGAAGTGCGCTCAAAAAATCGGCGATTTTCCTATGGCAAACAATGGACAATTCAAAAATGAGTCGGTGTGTGCCCAGCAAAAAACGCTGATTCGCTGATAAATATCGACTTAATGTTTAAAATTGTGCATGCTTGTTTAAAAACTGCGTAGTCTAACAGGCCTGATTTTCTCCATAGATCAACTCCAGCAGTTGTGCTTTGGCAATGGCTCAACCAAACATTCAATGCTACTGTAAATTATACTAACAGAAGTGGTGATGCACCTATTTCAACACAGTGAGTATTTCTCAAATGACTATGTAATACGCTTCCCAGTGATTCCACAAGTTGTTATAATTTCTGTCATTGTGCGGTTGAGAACAATAGTCTAACATTTGCTAAAGCTTCACAGTACTAAAAACAGCATCTCCGGTACTAAACCTTAAAAAGATTTACAGTACTAAAAACCTCAACAGCATCTCCGGTTGGCATAATTACAAAGTGTACTTATTTTTTAGCACTTCGATTTGCTATCTCTCAGTCTGGCATCGTTGCCCTAACCCTAACTCAAATGCAAAATTTTAAAGAAAATAAAAGTAGTAGCCTAATCATTGATCGTTTCTTGGGATTGCAGTTTTAAGATTGTGGAAGAGGTGGTCACCAGAACTGTATCGTAACTCATTACGATACTTGGACCTGCTTTGAGTATTAGTGAGTATTCCTGCTCTTGTATGCTGGCCAATCTGAGAGCTTGTAGGGGTCCACGACAAATGACCGCGACAAACTGACCGCGAGCCAAATGACGGCAATTAGCTGAGAAGAGTGATCATCATAAGCATATTTTACTATCCCCAGAGCCATCTTGCCCAAACCCTCACTTTGTGACGAAATCAGTGACCAAATCACTGTGACGAAACTGTTGGTTCGTGGTCAGTTGCCCTGGCTCTAGCTCATAGGCGTAGCCAGGATTTTTGATTGGGGGGGCCCAAATCCTCAAAAATTCGGCTGTCTTCACCGAAATTGAGGGTGAATATTGGGCCGAAATCGGAAATTCGAACGATTTTTCCGCCCAAAATCAGGTGATCTCCAAAAAAAAAAAAAAAAAAAAAAGGTCTTCACCGAAATTAAGAGTGATTTTTCAGCCGAAATCGGAAATTCGAACGATTTTTCCGCCCAAAATCAGGTGATCTCAAAAAACACAAAAAAAAACAAAAAAAAAAAAGGTCTTCACCGAAATTAAGAGTGAGTTTTCAGCCGATATCGGAAATTCGAACAATTCTTCCGCCCAAACTCAGGTGATCTCCAAAAAAAAAGGTGTTCACCGAAATTGAGAGAGGTTTTTCGGCCGATACCGTTAGCTTTACTGTTTAATTACTGTTATGTGCGCAATTACTGAAAAAAAAAACTGCAACTAAACATCGTCAGGCTATGTTGTCATAACTTTTTGTCGTTAGTGGAGTTTTGATTGGGGGGGGCCCGGGCCCCCCCCCCCCCCTGGCTACGCCTATGCTCTAGCTCGTAGCAGCCCTTTAGAACTCTGGAAGACCATGTTTACTAGTGGAAAATTTCTCCAGACCTTGAAATACTGCACCTTTCAATTGATGAAACAAGTCAACTGTCTATGAAGAAACTAAGATAGAATCAACTGACCGCCAAGGGGAGGGTTAGTTAAGGCCTTAGCTGTCAGTTGTAGTGTACCCTTCATCCCTCATTTGAATGGCAAATGCAGTTTAATAGTTTGTTTTTGGTGTAAACAAATCACGATGATTGTTGTCATTGCAGGCGATTGCTTACCTCGTACACTTGTGCAACCACTGGCGCTGTCGCTACAGCTCTCTACCTCAATTCTTTAGTGAAGGTAACTCGTTGTTTATGAAATATTCAACAATTGTATGCTGAGAATGTATAATGCAAACCGCCCAAGCTTCTTGTGTTTAGTTTTTGTCATGGTCAGCTTAAAGCTTAAGATGTAACGTTGGTGAGGGTTTCTAGGCTGTTCCTGGGACAGCAAGTGCTCTTGAGCTTTCAAAAATTGGGAGAGCTTTTGTGCGACTGAAATCTAGGGTACCAGGTCAGGGGATCCTCCAAAATTTTGAACTTTTAAACCACTACAGCTAAATGGATCAAATTTCTTGAATGGGTAGATGGCAATAATAAACTAAACCTAACAAAAAATGGGGGTTTCCTCCCCTAACGAACCCTCCAAAATTCAAACTTTTTACCTTTTAAGTTGGACTCATGAAATTTTTGAGGTAAGTAAATACAAAGAAAAGATAAAATTTTACAAAATTTTGGGGTACCAAAATGGGGTCCCCCCGAAACTGGGCCGCCAAAATTCAAACTTTTCAACCACTCATGCTACCACATGAAATTTAGAGGGTAGGTAAAAACGAACAAATGATAAAATTTGACAAAAGTTGGGGGTACCAAAATGAAGGGATCCCCCTCAAACAAGGACGCCAAAATTCAAACTTGAGCCACTCCGCTAGATTGATGAAATTTTCAGTGTAGGTAAATATTATGGAATGACAAAATTTGGAGATACCACAATGGGGGTCCCCCTCAAATGAGGATGCCAACATTCAAACTTTTTAATTGTTTAGGCTAGACACATCACTATTTCAGGATACGTAAGCAAATATAAAGAAAAGATAAAATTTTACAAAATTTGGGGCACCAAAATGGGAGGTCCTTTAAAATTCAAACTTTTCAACCATTCAAGTTAAACACATGAAACTTTTAAAATTGGTAAATGTAAAAGAAAGATAAAATCGGTATAGGTAAATAAAATGTGACTAATTTTAGGTGCCACAATTGGGGAGTCCTCTCCAACGGGTCCTTCAAAAATTTTAACAACTCAAGCTAGACAATTACAATTTTCAAGCTGGTAAAAATTTAATATTAAAAAATTTAGGGATATGATGCGATAGTGGTCCTCCAATTGTGTTGACACCTCTCCCCATTAACTGCAGAAGCTAAACAAATTAAATCTATTGTTAAATCAATTGGGTAGGTTAATATGAATCAAAGATTAAAGATAACAAAATTTGGCCGGCCACGTTAAGGAGCCCATGCCAAATGGGCCCCTTAAGATTTTAAATCTTCATTACGAAGTACTCCAGCTAGACATATCAAGTTTTAAGGGGTACCGGTAGGCTAACATGAGAAAAAGATTAAACATGCCAATTTGGCAATGCCATGTTGTGACGTTGAAAAAAAACAATTGCTCTTCGAAGTTTTTGAACGATTTTATTAAGAAAGCTTTCATGCTGAATAGTGGATGTTACAAAATACTGTACAATATCCAATATGTTGGCCGTTGGATCGCATTGCTAAATAGCGGTCTCAGAAAAGGAATAGCTGTGAAATGAGTGCATATTTCTGGCTGTGGTTAGTGTTAAGGTTGGCTGATGTAATAAAGTCGTTGGAATTTTAAAGATCGCTCTATGTTATTTCATAATAAAGTTAAAAACCGTACGGAACTCTAATAGCTTTTTGATTGACGTTTTTTCCTTGTTTTGATAACTTTTTGAGACTTAAAGTTTGAGAGCAAATAACCTCAAAGCTGTTAAAATGAACTAAAAAGAGCGTAATGTGCAAAAGAAATAAATAATTTTGGTAAATAGTTGTTTGACGTTAAACGTTACACCTAAGGTTTTGGAAAACATAGAGTTGAGTAAATTAATATTAGTTTTCAATACGAAGTCATTGTGAAGTTAGATTGTGCAATATCACTTATAAATTTATAAGAATTTGATTTTTTGTTGCTAAATTTTGTTTGTTTCCGTATCTTTTTCCATACTAATTGCTAAGGCAGGTATTGTTCTGATTTAGCCCTTAAAGTTTGAGAAAAATCAGTAGAAGTGTTCGTACATGTGCTTATATAAAATTCTTTAAAAAAAATATTGTAATGGGCTAGTTGAGGGTGTAGATTTGATATTTAGGATAGTGTGTCAGATTTCTGGTCAAGATAATAATGTACGTTACGAAGTCCAAAAATCATGTTGGCATTTTCAAATCAAAAAGTTTTGTTTTTGTTGTTTTAATCGGAGCGAAAAGTTACTGTCAAAATATTTGTTTCTACAAGGGTTTTGTATGTAACCGCAATTTTAACAATAGCGCTGCTAAGAAGAAATTAAGTTAAAACGAGAACTAAGCAGAGTTGTAAAATTTTGATTGACATTTTATTGATATCTTTTGTAGACATTTAAATTTCGAAAGCCGTTAACCACAAACCTTATCAAGTTAATGGAGCATTATGAAATTGGAAAGCGATGTATTTCAGATCTGACTATCAACAACCATAAATACGCTTAACGCAATTGTGAAGTTCTTTAGTTCAGTAAAGTTAGATACTTTCACGAATTCCCCGGATATCGCTTGCGATATCGCATTCTAGTGGCTAGATAGCTTTAGTGAAATTGTTGTAACTTTGCGTGTCTATTTCCCCACTGCCTGCACTCTCATGGATTATTCATGCTTCTGTTTTTCAAAGCTATCCTTAATTGAGAAACGACCGGTTTCAGTTGATTTACGTCAAAAAATGCTTTAACTTATATGGGTGTTCTTTTTGTGGATGTAAATTTGCTTGTAATGGCACAAGCAGCCATGCATCACATAATTGAAACCTGGCTGCCCGACCCATTTTTACAGCCAATCAAATTCTTTTGTGACAGAGCTTTAAACGTCCTTGGCAATTCACAAGGACAAAATACAACGGCAAACAGCACAAGTGACGTAAAACATTTAATGTTGTACACACAAACAATTCGACTATGCCTGGCAAGCTCGCTTCGAATAATTTGGCTGAAAAAAAAGAATGAACTTGTGTTATTGAAATGAATAAGAAAGAAACTTTACGGTTTTATGATTGTGCATTAGTAGCCTAGATTACAATCGCGTTTTAAGTCGATGTTTTGAATTCTGAGAAATAATCATTTATATGTTAATTACTTCATATTTTCTCTGGCATTTGTTCAAAAGACTACTACGTCACCGACGCAACAAGAAACTGTTTTGTAGCTTTTTAACCCAACTGCTTTCCCTCAGCGGTTGCAAAATCAAACCCTTAACACATCACTTGTTTTATTTTATTGACTCGCTAGTTTTTGCTCCTTTTGAAAAGAACCCTAATTGCTTTAATATTTTGTTACGAATAATGCGTGGCATGTAACTCGGTGGCAGTTATTACCATGTCCCGCGCTAAACTTTATGACGTAAATAGGAGAATATGTTTTTTTCTTAAAAGGGCAGTCAAGTCAGAGCTTTGCTGCTCGGTTTTCTTTCAAAAAATTTTGCAAGATCTGAAGACCAACTTCCCCAAATTTATACTTTCTACGACTTTCTGTTCCTGAGATGAAACGGCTTAGATTTCTCTTTTGAAAGGCTTTTTCCCTCAGAAATTTTAGAAATTTTCCCAAGATTGCCAATGGGAAAAGCCAGTGGCGTTGCTAAGGGGAGGGGGGGGTGGCCCGCCCCGAGTGTCACCATTTTGGGGTGACACCATTTTATAATACCAAACAAAAAACAAAACCGCAATATCGTTAATATCGCTGGAAACGTTAAGCACACTGGAATGGGCAAAAGAATGATTTTGAGCATCTTTTGAAATATTTGTTTAGAGGGGGAGGGGGCGCTGATTTGCCAAAAACATAACGTACAAATTAGTAAAAACATTGAAAAATGACAAAACTAAGCAATCAATTTTGATTGCTTGTTGAAACATGCTGAATATAGGTTTTATCAACGAAAGATATGAGCTCAGGAATAGGGGGGTGGCCATTTAATATTAGTTGATTACCAATCGCTTCGACTTAAATGTCGTTTCATTAGCCCTTCCTTCCTTTCCCAAATTATCTTTCTGCATTAAATATAGACGAACTGGATTATTCCTTGCGGGTTTCATTGGACTATAAGATTTTATGATTTAACATCTTGTAAATAAGAGAACTGAAATTTTACCATTAGCCACCTCCCACATAGCCATTGCTCATTTATGCAACCCAGTTTAATCATGTTTTTACACTGCTAATTTCTGTGTGCCACGTTCTAAAAGGATTAATTTTTGTCAAAATATAGACTTAAAATTCAGTTATTTTTGCCAAAAAAATACAAAACATTTGAGCGCTTGGGGCTCCGCTCCCAGTACCCGTGCCTACGGCTGCTGAAGGCGTTATTCTCCAACCTCCAATCTTCGGCAAATGGGGATGTGTTCCAGATCCCCGAAACATCCTCCCATCTGACATTTCTAGCTACGCTTCTGAATCTAATCATGTTTTTGCACTTCTAATTTCTATGCTATGTTTTGAAAGCATTAATTTTTATCAAAATAAGCTTAAAATTAAGTTATTTTTGCAAAACAATTTAAATTTTTTGAGTGCTGGGGGCTCTGCCCTCAGACCCCCAAAACCCCCCTTTCCCCATAGCAGATTTTTTGGTTACGTGTCTATTACGAGACGTATGCTGCTCATACTTCCAAATTTTAAAATCTAACAATGAGAAGTTTTTGAGCTAGTCAAATAACAACCGCTATCTACAGATTTGAAGTAGTATCGCTATCTTTCAAATATAACCTTTTGCAGATTACAATACCTTATAAAGTGTGACACCACGAAATTCCGCCCCTTGTGTCACCATCTTTCGCGATGCCACTGGGAAAAGCAACTTTTCAAAAACTAATTGCATGTCCCTAATTCGGGGTTGCTGTCAAAACAAAGTAAAGAGTCAAAATTGTCAATTAGCTCTTTTTCAAGTAAAAGCAAGGCAGCCTTTCAAAAATTTAATCTGCTCTAAATACTGACCAAATATGAACTAAGAGAAAAATTGTTACTTTTGAACTACATTGTCTTGCAAATGAGAAGACGTAGAAAGTTCAAATTTGGTGAGAATGCATTTTGGGCTTATCCAAACATTTTCGTCAACATTGAAGACTTGACTTGAATGCCTCTTACAAATTTTGTGGCTCTCTGGTCTCGCCTGTCTTTTCCTCGTTAATTTCTGTGTTTTCGATTTTAGAAACTTCCTTCATTAGTCGGTCGCTTCGTTCCATTCGCTGCTGTTGCTTCTGCCAACTGTATCAATATTCCTTTGATGAGGAGCAGGTAGTTGCGGTTATTTTATTCACCAAGTTGCCTTCGCCAGGAGACAGCGAAGATACCTTTCGGTCTTCGAGTCCAGCTACCATCTGCCCGCCTGTGTACCACACACGACGGAGGTTTCACATGTCCCTTTTATTGCTGAATGTCGAAATCGGAAGAGCAATGAATATAAATTTTCTAGTCTTTGGTTTGACCCGACTGTGCATGGGCTGGTGAATCTTTAACAATTGTGCAACTAACTTGTTCGATAAGTCCACCGGAGAATTCTCCCGATAAGTCCACTGGAGATTGTGCCATTGATTGGCCAGACATATCGTGCTACATCCATCTCTGTTCGAAACTCGGCTGTGAAACACTATGGTTTAGTTGAATCAACAAAAGCAAATCTTTTTAGTTTGTAACGTGCAAGTGTGCAGCACCCGTGAGACTTTTTTTTAATTTCAGAGAACTATCGAGTGGCATTCCTGTCACCACACACTCGGGTGAAAAAGTAGGAGATTCGAAAAAAGCCGCCAAAAAGGCGATATTTCAAGTTACGTTTTCAAGAATAGGAATGGCACTTCCTGGAATGGGTAGGTTTGGAGATGTTCACAATCGTTTTCAAGATTTAGAATAGCTAGGAATAATTTTTGCATGCTGCCTTGCCCGACTGTTTTTCCGGTAGTGAAACAAAGTCGCTGTGCTTCACAGTCATGAGCATTTAACCCTATTTTACACAGGGCTATTTTTTCAACGCATTTTACATGAGGAAACAAAAATGTGTCTGATGACGTCATTATGGTAACATCTCGGTCATTTAAAGACATCATTGGCGTTCAAATTATGTACTACTTCAGTTTTTTAAAGTTGTTTGCATGTAAATTACCCTCAAGGCCCCCATTAATTTAGGGTTAACGTTTTGCTCCAGTAGTATTGTCTGAGCATCATCTGGTCATTATGATTCCGACCAATCAAAACGAAAAAAATTTAATGCCTAACTCTGAACTACAGTATTTTGTTCACCTTTCTTTTACTAGTTGGAAGAGCAGCCAAGCGAGGCTAATCTACAGCAATTGCTTGGATGCTCGGTAGTCAGTAATATCTCTTATGTAGTTTTACATCAACAGATTACAAAGGATATTGTACCGATACCAAGCAAAATTACCGATTCCGATCCTATTACCGATTCTGATATTTGATGTAAGATTGAATGTTTGATCGAAATAAATGCGGTTTATTTGAGTATGCGGCAATATGCGAACTTCCCAATAGGGCCAATAGGCAAATATTGTTCATCTTGACCCGGAACTTCAACATTTTTTTCAAACCAATTTTTTGTAGATATACTATATACCATTTTTGTTGCAAAAGGCTTTAAAACAAGCGGTACTGGATCGGAAATTTCACACTTTTTTGTCAGATCCGATGGCAATGCATAAAAACGATTCTACCGATTCCAATTAATCGGTACATCACTAGCAGAGATGGGCATTTCAGAATAGTTGGCTATTCCATAATTATTCCGAATATCTAAAACCGAATCCAGAATACCGAATCCTATCTTGGTTCAAATTGACTTAATTAGCTGAAAATGTGAACAACCAGTCAACCACCACCGATATCCAAAAAAAATTTATTCAACGATTTGCTTAATTAAAGCAGCGAAATGTTCACCACTTAGTCGCGTTGTTAATTCGCTCATAGTCAAGCCTGCACTGGGGAATCACCTTTCGGAAAAAGCTGATGTTGCAGGAATGCAAAGGTATTTTGAAGCAAGTTGCTTCAAACGGGTAAGTTGAGAATTTGTGGACCACCATTTCATTTGTCCAGCTTAAAAGGTTAAAAACTTTGAATTTTGGAGGGCCTTGTTTGGGGAAACTTTTTTTCATATTTGCCTTCCCTGAAAATTTTAGGTGTCTAGCGTGAGTAGTTAAAAAAATTGAATTTTGGCGGCGCTGTTTGAGGGGGATACCCACACTTTGGTATCCCTAAATTTTGTCGTATTTTATCTTTACCTTATGTTTACCTATTCCGAAAACTTTATCTGTTTAGCATGAGTAGTTAAAAAGTTTGAATTTTGGCAGCCCCGTTTGAGGGGAACCTTCTATTTTTGCATCCTTAAATTTTGTCTTTTCATATTTGTCAACCCTAAAAATTTGATGTGTCTAGCGTGTGTGGTTAAAAAGTTAGAATTTTGGCTGCCCCGTTTAAGGGGGACCTTATTTGGATGCGCCCAAAAGTTTTTTCAAATTTTACCATTCCGTTATATTTACTTACCTTAAAAATTTCATGTGTCCAGCTGAAAAAGTGAAAAAGCTTGAACTTTGGAGGGCCCCGTGTGGAGGGAATCCCCCATTTTGGAAACCCCAATTTTTGTCAGGTGTAGTTGATTTTTGATATCTACCCATTCCCAAAATTTAATTCATCTAGCTGTAATGGTTTAAAAGTCTAAAACTTTGGCAGCCTCGATTGAGGGGGACCTCCCATTTTGATGCCCCCAGTTTTGTCAAGTTTGATCTTTTTTTGTATTTGCCTACCCTAAAAATTTCATCTGTCTAGCGTGAGTGGTTAAAAATATTAAATTTTGGCGGCGGTGTTCGAGGGTACTCTCCATTTTGGTATCTCCAAATTTTATCTTTCCTTTATATTCACTTACCTTAAAAATTTCCTGTGTCTAGCTGAAAAGGTTAAAAACTTTGAATTTTGGAGGGCACGTTTGGGAGAAAACCCCCATCGTGGCACTCCCAATTTTTGTTCAATTTAGTTTATTTCTAATATCTATCCATTCCCAAAATTTGATCCATCTGGCTATAAAGGTTTAAAAGTTCAAAATTTTGGAGGACCCGATTGAGGGGGATCTCCCCAACCTGACATCTTCGATTTCTGTCGCACAAAAGTCCGCCCTGATATCCTCAATCGCTCAAACTTTGAATACAGTGCGTTTGGCGGTTAAAAAGTAAAAAGCGGCAGAAGAAAGAGAAAAAAGTGAGAAAAATGATGCAAAACAAGGAAAAATAGTATTCTAGTTCGGGTAAACGAACATAACAAAAGTAAGAGGGTTGATAGTGTGCTTAAAACTATTTTTCATCAACATCGGTAATTACCGAGATACATCGGTGTAAATTCGTCAACTTTTTGGCCTGTGAAATTTTGGTCACGTAACCGGACGCCCCCAAACTCAGTTTGAATAAAGCTTTCATAAGCACCCACATTGTGTTCATATTTTAGCTTCGCACGTCAAGTGGTTTTTGAGTTATAGGCGAATTGATAAATTTTCAAGCCAAATATTGCCGTTTTTGTATCTTTTTTGTGTCTCAATTCACGATCACGTGACCTAGGATCTCTAAAATTCGCACACATGACGCTATCATTAATTCTTATGTTGAGTCCAAATGTCAACTTTCTAGGTTCTACCGTTTGTTAGTTAAAAGCAAATCAATCCTTATCTGCCAAAATTTGGAAACAAAAACAAAGGTGCTACGCACTCACGCAAAGTCCCAATTACAGAGCAAATGAATCACTACACTTTTATGTGACAATCAACTGCAAACTATTTTTTCCCACGTAACTGCGTTGATTTAAAACCGGTTCCAATTATCCGGTTTATATTTCAATTTCAATTCCGGATAGTTTGGGATTCGGATCCTTCTGGATTCAGTATTCTGAAATGCCCATTAGAAGTTTTTTTCTCGACTCCAAAGTCAATCGAGTTCACCAAATTATTTTCCGAACCCTCAATTTCAAGTAAGGTCTATTTTCTGTTGCAAATACGATATTTCAAAATAACTTTTTCCTAATAGCATTATCTGTTGTTGTAAAATTGTTTCAAAACAGACCTTCAAGTTCCAGAACAAACTCGTGCTTATCGTGTTGGTATTGCAGTAGTTTTCGTTAAAGTTTTCATTTAATCAGTGACTAGTAAATCTAATTTTGATCATCTGTGCTTATTATTCTGTGGCGTAAAGATTCAAAATTTATCGAGTTTTCTTTTTTGCCATCAAAATGGAATGCTTGGGTTATATCTGTAGTATGTTACGCCACTCTTAACCCGGTGTAAAATATTTAGCATTACCAGTAATTTTGTCTAAATTCAGCTTCATTTTAGTAGTTCAATTATTATCAAATCAAATCGATAATGGTAAGACCCCATGATTTTTTACCATTTGTCCACACTAATGATTAATTTTTCAATTGTGATTTATCTATAGATTCTATCGCGCCCTAGTAAAATTGACAAATACGTTTTTCATTATGAAACACTACAATTGTTTTGTTCTGAATTTTAATGATATTAATTTTTCTGCAGCCATTCCACCGCTGATAATGAATAAATTATCAACAGGAAAATTTTTAAAGGTAAGCCAAAATCGTTTTTCTAGTGTAGTATAACACCGTGCTTACACCAGGACCTAATTTGATTGATACAATTGTAAGTAGAATTGAACGAATTTTGTTAAAATAGTGAAATCAAATTTTAGATACACCTTTTTCAGGCTATAAATACTCGTTGCGATTTATAGCTTGAAAATGCAACAAAATGGAATAGTGCTTTGTGAGGTTCAGCTTTTAAGGTATCCATAGATTTTCAAATACAATGCGATGCATTTTTTGAGATTTGAAGGTTTTTATATCCTTTCCTTAAAGTCTCATCTTTGCATTGGGCTGGAGACGGCGAAGAGACCTTTCGGTTTTTGAGGCAAGCAGCCACCTGTCTTGTTAATTTACCACGCACTGTGGAGGCTTCACTTTGTCCCATTTTATGAACGTCAAGCTAGGAAGCTGTGAATACTAATTTTTTTTTTTTTTTTTTGATGAACGTGGGATCGAATCCGAGTTTCGCGCTTCATTCATTCAGCAATGATTGATTAAAATAATTACAAAAACTAGTTCGTATGGTCAAAATCCCAAGCCGGCCATGCATCCCGTAAAAGTCCAATCACTTAACCACCTCGGCGGCTACGTATCAGTCGATTAACTTGTTTTGCATGTGCCATGCCTATCAGTAAATTAGCGTGCGATGTTCGCGGTTCACCACAAATATTTCGATGTTTCAGACTTATCCGTGGGCAAACGCTCCAATCCAAGTGGGGCTGGTCGGTTTGTGGTAAGTTCGTTTGTAACTTCTAATATGTCATGCCTCCGTAGAGGTAGATTCATAGCTTTTAACATGTGTGATTGGTTCCAGATTAAATCGGTCGCTTTTTTTCTTGTAATCAACCAGGTTAGAAGTACTCGAAAAAAGCTTAACTTGAATCAAAATTAAACGAATTTAACGTCCAATAATCAGCGTAAAATAAAAAGAAATCGATTTCGGCTCCAAAAAAGGCCATCATCACTTTTCTAAAAAGTAGAAAAAAATCCGGCCGATGTGAGCTGGTTCTTTTCCGTAGAACTTAGATGAATTATACGTATACCAGTGCTTCTTAAACTTTTTTGATTTGGTTCACCCGTATCACAGATTTCTGCATATCATTCACCCTTGGTATAAAAGTATTATTTGACGTACATATAACCAGGATTTTGTTAAGGGAGAGCTTGGACTTAGAGGTAAATCTTTTCTGCCCGAAAAACTTCTCAAATGGGGAGCGTGCTGAGCAAACCGGTGCAACTTACGCATTTTACAGATGGGAGTGCTGGTCAAATTTTTGTGATTTTTCAGCAAAAAACAGCCATTTTACGGTATTCGAATCAAATTTCGTACTTTTTGGAGCCATTTGAAAGAACTAATTTGCTAAGATTTGAAAGCCAGTTGAAAAATTGAATTGCGCAGCCTTTTGGAGACCCCTATTCACAGGTCAAGTCCAAGGCATGTTTAAACGCTTGCAATTTTGTGTTAAACTTACGTGGCTTTGCTCGGAGGGGGGTCTGAAGCTCATTTAATGCAACTGCAAAGAGAAACGTGAAATTACTCAAGTATAACGTTGCCTGAGCACGCAATCACTGTGTCCCTGCTTAACTAGCTAGTGAAATCTTTGTGATAAGTTGTTGCTTTCAGGCGATTTCTGTCTGTGCTGGTTAACCCCTCTTTGTTGGTTCAATCTTGCAAAATTTTCGTGCATCCTGGGGTGAACCATTCACCCTTTTAAGAAACACTGCCCTATACCATTTAATTCTCATTGGTATAATTTAAGTCGAAACGATGGACACTGTACTCTGATGCGAGTTAATCTTGAAAATTGGCTACAATTTAGGAGTTGTTGTTGACTAGTTTTTATTTTCACAGCCTTGCGTTTGCTACTCCTCTTTGCTGTGCCTTGTTTCCTCAACGCAGGTTAGTTGCATACGTTATTTTTGTTGTTGCTAAGATTCAAAGAAAATTTAGAACAAAGAAAAATTAAAACCATTTATATGAAACGTGATTGCATTGAGCAAAAAATATGTAGTTCTTTGCCTTTTAGCCCTGATGTTCCCAAAAAAAGGTTGTAGAAAAAATTGTCAAATACTGATGCGCTGCGCTCAGTTGCAAATATGCAATAAAGTCATTTTTGCTTAAGCTTTTGCTGATCCGATGAAACGCTAAGTTTCTTTTTTGGCTGCCAGTCGCATTTTGCATACAACATTTTGAATAGGCTGGGGGCGCAAATTATGTTCATTAAAAGCAAGGGTGTTTTCGGCAAGAGTCGCAGCCGATGCAATCGTAAAAAAGATTCTAAGTTCTAACACTTAGCCACTACACTACAGCAGATGCTGGTGTAGTCAGCAAAAATTGACCCAAAGCAATCCCGCTCCTATTGTGCTATTATTGATTCGATATTAGACGTACCACATTTGCCCATATTATCCTTTTAGCCGTAAGTTGCCAAATGTTTTTTTCCCAAGGTTGAAATTATTCCTAAGCATTTTTCTTTGACGTCGCCGAACACGTCTACTATTAAACCCTCTACTTAGTTTAAACGAGGACTAAAGGCAAAATGAATTGGGTATTTAAAGTTAAGCGAATCGCATTGGAGTAGAATAGCGTTGACTCCATCCTTTTTGACCCTGACGGTCCAGAGATATCCTACTTCAAACACGACGTCGGGGCCTTTGGGGATGGCAGGCTTGGCATCACCAGCCCACTGCAGTGCCAGTTGCACAGATTGTGCGAAAGTCAGCACGGGTAAGGGAGGAGCAAAGGAAATGCACCCACTTGAGGCAAGCAGAGCATTGAAGAGAGTCTCTGTCCACATCAAGATGGCAGATGGAGCAAGGGTACCTGGGGTGAGGATGGTTGCTGATGGGGCCCGGGTTAGGATGGACATTACCACTAGTAAGGAGCAATGCCAGGATAAGGAGACGCCGAAAGCCGTCCACTGTTGGGTCTCCGCGGAGTTCCTCCGCGCCCCCATCCGTCGGAAGGGGTCGGGTAGTACCACCACCACGTCGGGGCCTCTGATAATGCTATAAATTTTGATAATTTTTATAGGCAACCCTGACGTTCATAGGCTTGGCGTCGTTAGCAGCGCCTTCCCGGTTCTAACCTAAAGCAACGCCGCTATTAGGCTACTGTATTAAGTCGTTTCACTTTGCACTAATCAGTATGATCTTGTCAGTGCAATAGATCCTTGCTGGTAAAAAGAGTAGACTGTTTGGTAGCCTAGCGATCTCGGCAAAAATCAAACTGTCAGATACATTTCAGTCAAAACTAAGTCGTAGCCTAGTAATAAGGTTTTTATTACTAGGCTACCAAGTACCTACTCATACCTGATAACAGTGTTCCCACCAAGCTGATTTTTTCAGCTAATCGGCGATTTGTTGGAGCAAGGGCAAATATTTTTGGCAATACAGTAAACATAGCTTTGGAAAACTTGACAAATTTGTGGAAATATGACATTTGGTATACATTAATACTGGATTGGTACAAAATTTAGGGCACATAAACGTCTTTTTAGGGCTTTGGGCAGAATTGTTTAAAGAAAATTTGAGCACTCGCCGATTAGCCATAAAGTTAGAGGGAATACAGCCTGATAATAAGACTGCTCGTACTTAAGTAGGTGTATTGTATTTGCTGACAGTATTTTGTGACCCTGTAATAAACTTTTCCAGCTTAGTTGCAAACAATGGCCTAATACTCTTACAACGCTACTAGCCTTGCTTTTGCTTGTTCTTAGACGTTTTTTGTCTAGACTACCGTACCGTCTGCTCTTTTTTCCAGCTCGGAGTCGGATCTATTCTGCTGGCAAGATCAAACTGATTAGTGGGCAACCAAACGACTCAATGCGGTATCCTAAAAGCGGCGTTGCTTAAGGTTAGAACTAGGATGGCGTCGCTAACGACGCTACGGCTATCAACGTCAGGGTTGCCAATAAAGATTATTAAAATTTATTACATATTAGAGGCCCCGACGTCGCATTTGAAGTAAAATATCTCTGGAACGGCTGGGTCAAAAAGGATGGAGTCAATGCTAATCTAGTATAATGCGATTCGCCTAACTTTAAATACCCCCACTGAGTGTCCAAGAAATTTAAGTTTACTGTGTATGATCAATCACAGTCAGGGGTGCTATAATGTCAGAAGGGCAAGGGGGGCAGTTTTTTAAAAGGGCACTTTCGATACTGTACGTATCTTGTACAGCCATTACCACCTAAATTACAGACATACTGTCAAACCATACAAACAATTAAACTTTTCAACAAAGCCAGAGTACTTGGTTAGTCGCATAAACACTAAAGCACAACAACAAACGAACTATTAACTAGATAAGGGCAGATTCAGCTGCAGGAAGCTAGATTCAGCCGCAGCTAGGGGCAACGCCCCCAACCGCCGGAGGCAGATGGAGGCAAATTTAATGCTTTTAACAGCGCTCGCAGACTTTGCTTTTTTTTTGCAAAAATGACTTAATTTCAGGCTTACTTGACAAAATTTAATGCTTTTAACATGTGGCACAGAAATTAGCTGTGCAAAACATGATTATTGATTAAACTATCTGCGTAAATAGGCAGATTAGCTTTGAGGGCGGTGGCTAATGGTAAAATTTCAGCTTTTTTATTACCGAATTACAAGCTGTTTAATCATAAAACAAAAAAATCACAAAGTTTTAAACCTACTTCTTCATTTACAAAAAAAGATATTTTTGGAGATATTCATTTCTACCACATCCCAGCACCCCCACCACGCATTTTACAGTTAGGTCTGGACAAGAAATGGATCTTACTACAGTTATTGCAGTGAAATGTATGTTTTACAAGTTTTTCGTATATTTCTCCCGTTTAAGCAGAGGGGTCCGGATTCACCACTGGTAAAGCCAGCGTCGATTGTTCCAGTTAGGGCTTCAAAAAAAAAAACGTAGAAACTGGAATGTTTTGCAATGGAATAATGATTGGCCTACGCACATAGGATCCTTGAGTTCTTAATTTAAAATTTTGTAGCACTCTATCATCGTTGCGTCAGTTTAAACTAATAAGACTAAATCGGGTGTCACAGGCTAACCAAATGTATTCCACAAGGTTGCTCATTTATTTTACGTCATTTTGAAATCATTTTAGCAAACGCAATTTGTTATTATTGATTTTAATGAACTTTTTAAAGCGAACTAATGGAGAGTATTTGTTTATCATAAAATATAGTTTTTTTACAAAATGAAAATTGTAATGTGTTTTTGTACCGACAATTTTTTTTTTACGTTTCGTTTTTAGAAAGAGCTCTGTTGGTTCACAAAACACTAAACTTTAATGCTTCTTGTAGCTCCAGTACTCTTTAGCGTGCCATCAGTTTGAACTGCGCTAGGAGAATATGTGTGAAGTTTCATCCAATTAATCAGCTTTCATGAGCTAGCTAAAAAACGCACAGTGTAGTATAGCCTACTGCAAGTTGCTACAAAGTTTTTAATGTGCTAATTGTTATCGTGCACAATTGGCTTATTTGTCAGATCTATTGTTCATAAACAATAAAATTATCTGTTAGATCTATTGTTCATAAACAATTAAATTTATTCTGCATTGGAGAAGCCAGCTTTGAGATTAGCAGGCGTTTGCTTGTTACAATCGTACTAGAATGCAAAGAGCAGTACTGCCCCCCTTGCCTCTCCTGGTAGAAGGGCAGGGAGGGCAGCTGCCCCCCTCCCTTTTCGGCACCACTGATCACAGTAGTTGCCGAGACTGTCCAATGCGTTCAAGAATTTCTTTATTTGTGGTGTTTACATAAGAAACTTTGAGCATCAGCGAAAGCGGCCATGAAATAAAAAAACATTTTTTTAGCTCAATGTCGATTTGCAATTTGGAAGAAGAGATACAAGAAAGTATTAAGAAGAGAAAACTAAGCATAGACAAGGTGTATTTCAACAAAGGCTTGTAGTAGCTGCTACTTCTTTACGGTGTCCTATTTTTAACTAGGGTTGTTTTAGCAGTTTGAAATGCTGCCAGTGTGTTTTAAAGCCACTTCGATGCTGGGACGCACCTTCAAAAACTCGAAAACTATACCTCAAATTAATATTGTATTGAACTATCATGCAATCCCTCTCTATTATTTTCATGTTTTGTTTTTAAAATTTTGGCCATAGCTTAATCAGTGAAATTGCTTTTAACCGAAAAAAAGCGATTTCTAAAACAATCTATCACACTTGCTCGTTTCGTGTTTTCCTTGAATGATTACTAGGGTTGGATTGAATTTGAATTTTAAAATTGAATCCGATCACACATTAGTGATGAATTTGAATGCGGATTTTCAAAAGTCAATAATTGTGATTGGAATGTGGATTTTTAAAGTCAGTGAATTTGAATGCGGATTTTGCAAAGTCGATAATTTCGAATTTAAATTCAGTTTTTCAAAGTCAGTGAATTTGTGTTAACAAATTTTTAAAAAATTGATGGACCCAACCCTGGCCATTACTACCCCTGTTTGTGCTTGCTGGCGAAAACAGTGACCAAAGGTGAACGAGAAAAAAATTGTAAAAAATCAAAATTAGACGACTTTCTTTGCAAAAGCATATGCTTCGTTCAGGAGCGAGGGGATGGTTACTAACAATACTAGTATTGTAAAGTTTTGCTCGTAGTTATATATCAATTTTTTACGAATCCGATCAGGCCGTTCACCCTGCCACTTGGTAAGGGATAAATTCTTTAGAAGAAGTCAAGAAATAAATCTACCACTCCATGAGTTACTCCACATGTCTGTCATCATAACTTACCCTACCCACAAAATGTAGCAGCCTAGTACAGCTTTTTTGTGAGGTATGTTGTGGGTGGGCTATCACGACAGATATGTGTTGTAGCTCATGGGCTGGTTCACATTTACATGCCTTAGCAAGATAATGATCTAGATACAGCTTTTCCATTGTATTCAAAACCTCATCGGCATAATAAATCCAGTTTGGTCCGACACAGGCCAAAATTTAGGATGCCAACTGTGAAACAATACTCTATATTTAAACTGCCACAAAATATCCGCAATAAATTCTGACGAAGGTTTTGGTTTGTCTGCGACTGACATTCTTGGTTTTTAAGCGGCGATTATAGTCCAATAAAAATTACATTTAACTTTGTCTAAAAGGTGCGTTCCATTTCTGATGTTTTGCTTCGGTTTACCTGTATTAAGTATAACCTATTTTTATTTTTAGCCAAGATTTTAGACGTTTTATTGCATCTTTTTAGGCTAATTTTATCATGATATTTAAAAAAACACAGCTATTTTGATATTAAAGCAAATTGAACATCAGCGTAAACTGTACGTTGAAATTGATTTGTGTTAGCACTGCTAAAGTGCTATACTGCGGTAAACACTATACAATTGTGTTTTGTTTGTTTTTGTCTTGAACGTTTTTTTTTTTTTTTTTCACCACAAACATGTTCTCCAGCTCGAATAATTTGTTTCTCCGCTATCACTTACATGGTGAAAAAGGAAATGGTTGCGGTTTGATTATGAGCAGCTGAGCATGTTTCGTAAAGATCAGAAAAATTGATATTCACAGCTTCCTCGCTTGGTGTTCAGCTTTAAAAAGTTCAGTGTGAAGCCTCCACCGTGTGTAGTAGGCAGGATAAAAAAGACCTTTTGAGAAAAAGTTGGGACAAATGGCCGGACAAGTTGCTAAAATGATCATGTAAGTGCTGGATAACTTCTCTGGACCTACTAAGTCAGTTTATTTTAATGAATTTAACGATGTAGGAGATGCGAAAGTCATGATCCGCTGAACAAAGTTAACCTACGTTGGCGCGACCCTAAGAACTCATCCTTTGACTGCCATATCAGCAACTAGATAGTGTTGTTTTTTTTATTCGGCCAAGTTTTCGCTGAAAGAAATAGCTTATATGTGATAAAAATTGGCAAGAGGCACCAAACCCCTTAAAATTGTGACGGCCTGCTCATTTCGGGAGATTGAGCACAAGGCTACCACCGGAGGCAAACCAACAAATGAAAAAGGCGGGTTTGGTAGAAACCTGCCTCCTCACTAAATCCAACGTAACCGAATTACTAACCACGGAAGTAAACGAAATAGAACCCACCAAACCAACTAGCTCTGAACCTGAAAGCCAATTTTGTAATAGAATGCGCCGAAAAAAAAAACTTATTTTCATTTCAGCGTATTTTTTATGGTATCGTAACAGGTTTTGAAGTATTACGGTAGGTAGAACAACATGAGCTTTGCATTTCATTCTTTCGGTTGTTTCTTTGAATAGGTAGAAAAAACAGAAAATTGAATGTAAAGTTTGGTGTAGAATGAAAGTATTTGCCATACTTAGCTTGAAGTTTTTTTATTATTCTCTACACGTTGCAACTATTGCTTCCATTTCTGTTTTGCTATTGAATTAACGTTTTATTTTGCTTTTTTTTAATCGGGCTTCGAAATAAATTCCACTTTTATGGTACAATGCTCTGCGTGTTTATGTTCATTGATTTGTTTTTTCAGCTGCTAAACACAGATATCCGAAATTCCAATGGTTTTCATATTGCTTCAACGGAAGAGCACTAGACCAAGTGTAGCGTCTGGTGAAATGGACGCGTCTCGATGCGGTTGACCGGCTTGGTTACACATTACAACCTGTGACTTAATGAAATCCAGGCATTTTAAACTCGAAAAAGTAGATCGGTGGTGCAGAACTTGAGAATTGCTTCGACTAAAATGTTTAAATCTTCAAAGCTTAGAAGATATTAACATTTTAATCAAAGTATTGCGGCCAGTGCGGTTGACGATGCTGCACAAGTATCTGGATGTTTGCACTTCGTACCGATTAGTGGTTGAGTGGTTAATGCGTCCGCTACTAAAACGGTAAACTTATGTTCAATTCCCGGTCAGGTCAAACCAACGACTACAAAAATTGGTTGTCACAGCTTCCCTGCTTAATGTTCAGTAATTAAAGGGACAGTATGAAGCTTCCACCGTGTGTGGTAGACAGGTGGCAGCTTGATTCGAAGACTGAAAGGTCCCATCGCAGTCTCGTAGCCAAGGCAGCTTAAAATGTATTCACAAGTTTGGCTAAGACTCAACTTTGCTGGGTAATCTGTACAAGAGGCTAGATTAACAACTTAACTGCTGGCAGAAATAACATGGGTGCAAAAAAATGTTTCGATTCCCGTTTGGTCAAACCTTGATATCCGCTTTTCTTGCTGCTCAACCTTGAGTAAAACCTTGACAACCAGAATTGAAAATCTGCTGAATTCCGAAGGGACCTCTTCTGGTACTGGGTTGGCTGGTGAAGAGTGGTGAACGAAGGGTTCTCCAATGGATGAAAGCATGATGCGGCGAACCTCACTATATGAAACCCCTACTCTTATTACACAGCCAGCACAGGTACGGTAATTAAGTTCGGTGCATACTACATAATCGGTCACCGTTTACGCGGCTTGGTTAAAACTTAAACAGACTCCCAAGAAAATAATTTGACATTGCTATTCTACTCTAGATCAAACATGAAGCCGTCCGCTGGCTAAGCAACTTGGCCTAACTTGTTTTTATTGAAACTCTCGCTTGCGGCTTTCATCAAATTTTTCGGCGCGCGTATCGATTTGACGAGGAAAACATTGAAAACGGAGTGGAAAATTAATTTTATTTTCAAACTCATAAAAAATGAAGTAAGCAAGAAAAGATCAATCTTATTTTGTGCATACAAGACATAATTATACCTGACTAATACAGCCAAAATATCAGTGCACCAAAATAAAAATGATATTAGCTAGAAGGATCCGGTATTCGAAACAAACGTATGCCATTGGATAAAGTGTTTGAGCGGTCGCAAATTTAAAGTTTGCTATGATAATGTGCATTATGACAAAATTTAGTATTTTTACTTCGGAGGAAATCAAAAATGAGTTTCATAGATTATCATCATTGAGCCTTGGATTTTTTTGTGTGTGGATATACAGGGTGAGCCATAAGTAGGAATACAGTTATCGCTCGAAAAGGTTTCAAGATTTTTTTTATTGTACTTAGCTTGTTACGTAAAGTGCGTTGGAATGTGCTGCTTAGAACGTAAAAAGAAATTAAAAGAATTTTAGATTGTGATTGCTGTAGGCTTACTTTTGGCCCACCCTGTATAATGAATGCTTCAAAACTTGTAAACAATATTTGATTCCCAAATGTCAAACTGCAGCACATTGAAGTAACGCAAGAAAGCATTTTGCATAATGCTACACAAAACCAACTGCTATTACAACAATATTTAAAGTTTAGGTTGGCAACACTGCCAAAATTTGAAACATTGAACGAAGCCTTTTGAGTAGCAATGCAGCATGGGCCTGTCTCCCAACAATCCAAGTGTTGTAGGACACACAAAGGTTTAATGTGCCCTAAATTAGGAGGGGATGCTTTTGAAAAAAAAAACAATAATACAACACACCCTAGTTCCAACCACGACTTGAACGCTCTAGAGTCTAGACCTTTCTATGAACCTACTAATCAACTGTATGTCGTCAGAAAGTTGAAATGGGGCAAATCCAGTAGGCCAAAAATAAATTTTAACAGCAAAATATTGGATAAAAGCACTCTGAAGTTATATCACAACACTTTTAAATTAAGAGTTGTCTTGTTTCCTGTCAACTTCCCTGGCGTCCTTTTTTATTGGTTTCGAAAAAAGACGAAAAATTACCCAGCAAAAAAAGAGCCAAAACAGCTGATAAAACAAAAAGCATAAGTATACTTTCTGAGTTGAGGGTTTTAAGTCATAGCGTTTGGATTAGCTGCTGAAAATTTGCATTATCATATCCAAGTCAAAGCTGGATTATTTTAGCAAACTGTAATAACTAATGACATTCTACGAGGATGCATTTAATCGCCGACCATCCGGCGACATCTGTGCCCATTTCGAGCTGCATAATCATTTTTGTATCGGCGATCCACAAATACGTTCTCATTGCACCTTGTCAAAATATCAAATTAAAATTAACAGAAAAAAAATAAAAATTTGTGAAGCTTTGGCAGAAATAAAGCAACATAAATAAAAACAAAATACAACAATAAAGCACAATAAAAAATGAAAAAATCTTGTTTATCCATCGCAACTCTCCCTGCCAGCTAAAAGTCCACTCGGTAAGATTTTAGGGCTGTTGGTCTGAAAAGGCAAGATAGGCACTTCTGATACTTGATTGTTTTGACTGATTGGATACAACGTCTCTTTCGCCTGATGACGTCATTCAATGACAAAGCCAAGTGCCATTGAAAAGAAACAAAATTTAGCTCCATTCTCGTCATCTTTTAACAACACCGTAATCTTCTCGAGGGTAAAGGATGCACGGAAGTCCATCGGCTGGATGGAGAGTGGGGATGGCCTTCATTTTGGGGAGTTTCTTGTTCGCGAGCTCCCACTTGCGGTAATGTCGAAACATCTCGATTAATGCAATTTTGATGATGAGCCGCGCGTATTCGCGTCCGATGCAGGTGCGAGGACCCCCACCAAATGGAATAAATCTAAAAAATAAAGATTTCATTGCTTTTTTGAAAAAAACTGCTAAATGGAAATGTTGTTTTAGAAAAAAATTTCATTGCTTTTTTCTAAAACTTTCGTCATTGAGCCTTGTTTACATTGGAGAAAAAAATTGAATCATAATCTTTTTATGACAAGAGAATATAATAGCATTGTCAGTATCAGCAGGAATCAATGCAAGTAAAAAAAAAAAACACGAAAGCAACAATAGCCTATAGAGCAGGTTGGCATAAATTAACATTTTAAACTTGTTTGTGTTTTGTAGACTACGTCAAAACAAAACAGTAGCTCTCACCTAAATTTATCGTCTGTTTCGTTTTCCGGAGCAAACCGGTCCGGATCAAACTCCTCCATCCCTTCGTATTCGAACTCATGAGTGTCTCGAATATTGTATATTACCGTCCAACCTTTTGGAACTCGATATTCCTAAAATTTTACATGTTTGCAATGTTTAGAAAACTGTCTTGCTCTAAGATTATGATAAAACATTAGTGATTTGCCTGTTTAGTTGGATATATTACAAAATGTAAGCTAATATTTTGAGCATACACGATATATTTTGTGAAAGTAAGATTTAATTAACAAACAATTAACCAAACTTAAAATAAAACTAAATGAAAAGAAGTCGATTTTGGCACTGAATAGGGACATCATCAGTCTTATTCAAATAGATTCTCTTTCATTATTCTATTTCACTTCCGTGTAAATACTTGATTGCAGTATTTGAATAAGACTGGACTCTATTTGGAAAAGATTTCCTGTCACCCCTTTAAGAGCCTAACGGCGAAACAACCAGCTGGGGGACTATTCTGTTGGGGCATTATTTTGTTGGTGTTTTTATTGATTTTGATCATTAGGCATAAAGTTATTCCATTTTATAAGTTATCTCAGTATTTTTTTGCTTCCAAAAACAGCTGAGAGACTGCGAGGCTCCTAAAGAAAAACTGCCATGAAATCTCTAACTTTGTAATTACAAGAATCGGATACTTTAAACTTGAAAAATTCTTACCCCCAGCTGAAAAGTTTTTCTTGCCACTCTGTACCCTCCGAGCACTGGAGGTCGCACGCGTAGAGTCTCTTTAAGCACTTGTTCTGTATAAGTCAGTTGGTGGATAACTTTCAAATCCAGTTCAACATATTCGTCATCTTTGGAGTCTTTTAAAAGTCCGTGCTCTAAAAATTCGTCTTCTACTTTTCTAAAAACATCCGGGTGTCTTGCCAGCTCCAAGACGCATGACGTTAACGCACTCCCGGATGTGAAATAACCGGCAAACATGAGCTCCATGGCCATTTCTTTCAAAGCGAAGTCGCTGATTGGCTCAAAATCTTCGTTGTTGTTGTTGTTGCTGTCGTGATTAGCCTCTACGTTGCTGATGACGTCATCACTTTGTTGTTTGTACCTGTAACGTTCAATATAATAAATAATCATTAAAAATATAGACAAATAATGTCAATAAAAGAGAAAAACGATATTATGTTCAAAAATTTCTTCCAGCTAAAAATACACTCATGAAACAACTTCTTTTTCAAATTTTTTTACGGGTACCACACAGCGTTGAAAACGGCTCACCACCAGTGCAATATTTCTTCGACAAGGCTGTGTTGTCCAAGGACAATGACTCGAAGATAGGCCTCGTCAACTTGTAACACACTACGGCGAAATGCATCTAGTAAGTTATAATAAAGATAGGAGCTTTTGTTTGGATATTCACTCTTCCAAGATGGCTGGTCCAGAAAATTTAACAACACCACACAGTTACGTACTAGTACGAACAAATAAAACTGAAACCTGATCTGGTCGGATACAAAAAAAGCAATTGTAAATTTGTTTATTTACTTTAGAGCTTCAGTAAACATTTCGTGAATGATGATGTCGAAAGCTGTTTGTTGATTTGTTTCGTAGTCTTCCTGGTCTTTATTTTCTTGGATATATTTTAAAATCGACTTTTTCTTCTCTTTTATATGCTCTTGTAGAAGCTCAAGTACTTCTGCCCTCGCGTTCATTGCCTGGAAATCAACAAATTGCAGTGAGACCGCTGCGGTTACTATTATTGAATTTAAACTTTAGTTGCTTGGTGTTGTCGGAATGAAGCTCTTTATAGACTCGGGTTCAATTCCCAGTCTGGGCAAATCAAAGACATCAAAATTGGTATTCATAGCTTTCCTGCTTGACGTTCAGCACTAACCCTATCTTATGCGGACTAATTGTCCAACGCACTTTACAGGGGGGATTCCCCCCCTATTGAACTTCTACACCAAAGTCATGGGAACACCAAATTCGGTAAGCGGGTTGATGGTTGGCAAATTTTTTAGGAAAAATATTATTGAGTTGATGACGTCATCATAGTGACGTTTGAGCCATTTTTTCAAAAAATGACGTCATTTTTTCAACGACGTCACAGGTAGTTGAATGTGAAACCTTCGTCGTGTAAAGCTTTCACTTTGTTCGATGGGACAGGTAGGCACCGGGCAGGTGGTAGCTTGACTCCAAAATCGAAAGTCTATCGTGGTCTCCCGACCAAGGTAACTTGGTGAAAGAAAACGTTTCTCAACTTTGACTAAAACTTACTTTGCTAAATCCCAGGCCAGGAATCCTGAGCGGGATGCAAAAGATGTTGCTGACCAGGTTGTAAAAGGCGCTCACCAATCGCTGGCTTCCTTCGCGCTCAGGATCGAGGCCCAAAAGCGCCGCCGCTCCGACGTCGAATGTCAGTCGAAGCATTTTATTATACACAAGAGGGCGCTCGCACTCCATCATTGCTTGGATCTAAAAATTGCATTCAATTAACAAAATAATGTATATGAAGCGTATTAATTATGTATTTTGAGAATTTGGAGTATATTGGAAGTATACAGTCGTAATTGTTTCGAAAAAAAATACCATTGTATTACTTACTAACAAAGCACACCAACTCTTGGTCTAAAGATGTTTGATGAATTTGATTTTTGCAGTAGAATTTAGCGAAATTTGTAAAAATAAGCTCAATCCTTGTTGCAATGTTATATAACTACTACTACTTCCATTATTTTTTAATGTTATGTTTGGGACTCAAACTTCGGACGGTGGTCTCCCCAACAGTTTTACACCAATATTCTGTAATACTTTCCTTGTTAGTCTGTCGATCATTAACTTTAACCACCATCTGTAATGTACTCCATGGACATTACGCAACAGCATTAATAAGCCACTATATTCTTATAATGAACTGTTTCTATTATCAACTAATTCTACTTACTAGTGATCAATCAGGACTAACGCAGCAGGAAATAAAGTTCAAAAAAATACTTCCGACAAAATCATGTACCGCAATTGCAGTAACACTATCAATTAATACTGTTCGGGGACCACGCAAATGAGTGAAAAGAGAAGGCCGTGAAATGATTTTGCAGTGCTGTAAATTAGGGCCGAGGATTCTTAAAACAATTTTTCAATGAAAGGCTTTATTTCACTGGAAATTTCTATTTACTTTTTTATTAATTTTAATCCAAGTCTATCCCATACTTAAATCCTTACTCTCAAACTTAAACCAAATACAACCCTCACCCAAACCTCAAATCAAACTCTTCAATTTTTTCTCTAAAAAAAACAAATAAAAAATGCCCTGATTAATATTCCTAATTTTCCTTTTACTCTCTTTATTTAAAAATTTTTGGATGAAATAGTCATTCTCAATTTGAATTAGGAAACCTGAGCGAGGTTTTATGATTTGTTGACAGTATCAAACAGATGGTCATAGACCATGAAAATATTTTGCAAAAAAATCCGAGCTAGACTTTTTTTCGCAGTTTGATTTCCGCACCGGATCAATGTGCTTTGGCTTAAAAATTTAACAGCTGGGCAATTTAGCTGTAGAATCGTTTTGCTACATAATTTAATCCACACAAAACAAATGCCTATAGAATTTGATTGTATTAGCAGCATTATTAATAATATTTTCACGCAAGTCAAATTTCGATTTTAAAATAAGATTACTGAGATTTTAACCTCAAATTCACCTTCTAACTTTTCTCGATTAAATTAGGCAAAATATGAGCTACTTTTGGAGCGTATAAAGTTCGAAATCATGTTCTTGTGGAATTCACGTAGCTGAAACTTGAGTCCATTGAAGCTAATCTGCTTAGTGGGCAAAAATTTCAAACCTTGGCCCTTCCAAATTAAGCTCTTGAGCGAATCAAATTGTGTAACTCCACAAACACCAGGCCAGTTAATAACCGTAGGATTAAATCATAGCTGACATGAAACACAAAGGTCATTGCCTCACGATTAGGTTAAAATGGTATAGTATTCGAAGTTTTATTGTAGTTTTGTTTATAATGTAAGCCATTAAATTAATAATAATCCCAGAAAATGTTGTTATATTTCTTGATATGTTGCAGATTTTTTGACTTAAGATGTTAGAAGATATTAAAGTATTTTGAGTTATGCCTCATAAAGTAATTACTGCGACAATTCTAATGCTTGCACTCAAATGTTTGAGTTAACGATCGAGCAAGATACTTCAGATATAAGCATTTACATACATTTTAACCAGAAATGAGCTCAATAATTTCAGTGACAATGGTCATCTGACTTTTTCCTTCATTTTATACTTAAAATTGTACAGTATAGCAAGACAAAAAACGTTCTATATCGCAACAAGAAGTTTTGCCTTAACATTATCGTTAAGCCTAAACGTTATGTTTCGTTATCACACGCAGTATAACCAATCAGTGATCAAGTGGATAGAGCGTCTGCTTACGAAACGGTAGACTTGGGTTTGGTTCCCGGTCGGGTGAAACCAAATATCAGAAAAATTGGTAGTCACAGCTTTCCTGCTTGACGTTCAGCAATTAAAGGGACAGTGTGAAGCCTCCACCGTGTGTGGTATACAGGTGGGCAGGTGGCAGCTTGACTCGAAGACCAAAAGGTTCTTTTGCCATCGCCTGGCCAAGGCAACTTGGTGAATAGAGTAAAATGTAATCACAATTATTTTTCCACAAGTGAGAATTCTAAGGCGGTCGTTATGATAACCGTGTGCTTTGGTTTGGCATTAATCTCGTAACAATTATTACGCTAATTTTTTAACAAGATGTTTATTTAGTTCTCCAAGTTTCTCTTTTTAGGGCACATATTGCGATTTGCTATGGGCAATTTGTGGTCTTAACAAGACCTTTGCACCGAATTTCAAGAAACAGTTTTCAAGACCTGAAAATTTTGCAGCGCATATGTTTGCAAATTGTTAATTGATAAGTTAAGCAAAATAAGCAGGGTACTGGAGTCATTCATGTCTATCACTAGTCGTTATATACGTTTTGTATGAGTGTAAAGTGTAAACTTACATTCCGTTTGGTGTGGAGATGAAACTGTGGGATGTATCGGCTCAACGCACTGCTAGTGAACGCTTTGCTGGCAACTCTGCGTTTTTGTCGGTGGATTGCTCCGAGGGAATTAACTAGGACATTTTCGCCCAAAATCTTCCGAACGTTTATCGGCCAAATAGTTGTGACCTTGTCATGTTCGCCTTTCAGCACCTAAACACAAAATAATTAGTAAACAAGCTGTATTCGTCCATGATACAGTATAAACAAAACTTGTAGCATTTAAAAACACAATAATGCTGGTTGTTTTGTTTTACAACTGCACAAGAGTCAGTGGATAGAAAGTCGGCTACTGAAACGTTCCGGCTTCAATTCTTGGTCGGATCGAACCAAAGATAACAAAACTAGTCATCAAAGCTTCCTTGCTGGACGTCAGCAATGAAAACGGAATAGCGTGAAGTCACCATCGAGGATGGTCGAGAGGTGGGCACATGGCAGCATTTTTTGTTTTTTGTAGCTATTTTTCTGTTACTTTCCGAAATAATAGATCAATGCTTGTGCCAATGTAGCTTGGCTAAAATGTAACTACATTGAATTTTTAGAAGAAAATTTAGGAAACTTGAGACAAACCTGAACAAAAAAATTAAACTTGAACGCGGACATACAGTGAAAAAAATATTACGCATTCATTTTTCTTCTAGCAAAATTATACGTGGTTGTAAGGACCGAGGAAAATTGTCAAAATTAAAACAAAGTAGAGGAAATCAAAAGATACACTCCATGGAAATATTTCAGTTTGCGAGCCCTACCATAAAGCACTCAGGATAGCGTGTCTGTGTTGATTCCAAATAAAAAACAGCTTTTTAGCATCATCTTCAAAGTTGCATTATTTTGTAAATTACTGGCCGAGATAATGAAAAACTTTTAAACATTTTTCCAAGAATTAACATTTTACGAGAAAAGCATATTTTTCGTTTTTGTAGAGTGCTAAGTGTTTTCTTTATCTTACTGTTTGGGTAACTCTATTATCACTTGAATGCACGATTTGTAACTTCAATTTCAATTATTTTAGAGGTGTGTTGAGGGCTAATGACCAAAGTTAGTTTTCTAGCAAGTTTCGTTTTGTATTCCAATACTTTTTTAGGATTTTTGTTCCTTTTTGGGCCCTGTTTTGTCGAGAACGAACCTCGAAAACCGTAGCAGAAAAGTGTACAACATGTAGGCGCCTTTTTGATAATTTTCAGAAAAAATGAGAAAAATAAACAACTACTGGAAATAAGCTAATAGTAAAAAAAAGTTACAATAGTAAAATACTGTGGTAAAAAGAAGCTGTGAGACAAGTGCTCAAAGGTTGCAAATTGACCCCGCCAAATGTGCTACTCAATAAGGGTTGGCTTGCCAAAGCAATTAAAATCTTGTCACGTGTACAATATATTCTAGTAGTTTTACACAGGAAACAACCCTTTACCTTTGGATGGGACGTATTTGTGCGCACGATTCTTAACAACTCATTCAACAAGATAAAGGACAAAAATTTAACAAGCAAAAATGGAGTAATATAGATAAGACCTCCAAATTTCGGCTGCTGTAAAATTCTTCAAATGAGTAGTGATTACTTTGGTTGCATAATCATAACAGTAAATGTTTAACGTACTGAACAGACATGATTTTTGCCGCTTGTTTTTGTTGGTTTTATGCCTATATAGATTATTCGATGAAGTGATGTGACACTGGCAAGACAAAGGCTGGATGGTGAGGCCAAACTCAACTTAGAACATCCTCTAAATGTGATTCCATTTTCATATGCAGACACATGATTAACTAAATAAAAGATTCTTCAATTTTTAGTTCTAAGTTGAGGGCAAAATGAAGCAATTTGGAGCAATTTATAGTTATTGAGCTGGTGGTGGTTGAAGTCGCTATTTTTATGTCCCTAAAGTCACGGATGTTCGCAAGTCTACTTGATTGCCCCATCGCTATAACTTCTAAAAATGAGATTGAAAACTCTGAAACTCTTGCATTTTGTTGGCGCACTTTTCCAGACAAATTCGAAAACAAAGAAATGGAGAAATTGATTCTATTTGAGTAAGATTTATCTCTGATCCCTTTTGCGGGTAAAGCAGACTATTAGGTTGCGGAGGATATAATTTTTTAATGTTTGAGTACTGTACTTTATATTGTGATAAAAGGTGGTTAAATCGATGTATTAGACTGTTTTCTTCAATCAGATTGAGTTAAATTTTCAAGCCATTCAAATCATCAATGAACGACGATATGACGGCAAAATATGGGATTCAATTTTGGCCATGGCTCCACTTGAAAGAACTAGCACAAGAGCTCACCTGTCCAACGTATTCGTGGCCAGTGACGCGTACCATTGGTTGGCCAATAGTGTTGGTTTTAAACACGTTACCGTATTTCTTTCTTCGTGTTGCGTTGAATCGCGGGCCCTGAACAGAAACATAGCCTTGATTAATTTCTCAAGATTGACAGGCTCTTCAACCTTGCCATTTGGTAAGGGATAAATTTCTCAAAAAGAAGTCAAAAAATAAATGAACCACTCCATAAATTGCATAACATGTCTGTAATCATAGCCTACCCACGCACAACATATAGTAGCCTAATACAACTGCTATTAACGTCACCTCTCGTCAGCTTGCTAACATATTCTTAATTGTAGAGCAAACTTGTTTCATTTTAAAACTAAAGGTGAATTTACACAGTATCCGTTTTTCGTCCGTTTTTTTACGTTTTTGCTTCTTCTTGAAAAAGTATGCGCTTTTTCAAACGCATTTTATAAGTCAATATCTGCACTAAGTACACTGTTTTATATAGGTAAAAATTTTGTCCAAAAATTTTGTGTATGAACGATAAGAGCGATATTTCAAAATAGAGCTCTACCCCTTCACAAAAAGAATTTTTCGGAAAACTTTTGTCCAATAAGTGACTGCCTGGTTAGTACGGATATGGACTTATAAAAATGCGGATGAAAATGGGCAAACTTTTTCAAGAAAAAGCAAAAACGTAAAAAAACGGACGAAAACGGATACTGTGTAAATTCACCTTTAAACACATTTCCAACAGTTATACGACATTGGTTTGTGACGACACTCCTGGAACCTGGTTGTCAGAAGTCTTATTTTGAATTAATCGCAACTTTTACTTCGCGCATATCTTGCACCCAGGAAAAACTGAAAGGAGAATGGAGCAAAAAAACAACTTTGGAGCTGTACTCCAAGGTTTGCGCAACAATGCATGGATGTATGTATGACAGCATATTGATGGAATGGTACGATAGTGTTTAAAACCTCTGTTGAGCGGAGAGATGTGTCGGTAACACTAACACCGAGTTAAAAAGCTGCTCACATGTAAATAGAACTATCAAGTGAAAACTTAATTCAACAGCACGTATTAGCGGCGCATGATGAAAGAGATGAAGATGACTGTGAAATGACTTTTGACCTTTCAAGTCACAAGTCACCATTTTCAAGATATCACTGTTAGATTCTTTACGGACTTATTCGAAATTACATAGTAAAACAAAAAAGCGCTCGCCATCTAGTGAAATTTTCCTGTAGCACAAGGTTACATTTTGGGGGCTTTAATTCATTTTTGGCCGAAAAAACTGCCAAGAGCAAACATTTGCAAATCTCAAGTTTTCGAAAGAAGAAAAAGGCCAGGTATTGTCTTTGAGTTGGAGTAAGAAAACAGGTAATAATGTATCTACCAAACAACGGCTTGCTACCGCTGCAACATTTCATAGGAAGGAGTTGTGTTGCCCGGGCGCAAGGACGCGGAGATGGGCCCGGCAAACTCGTAACACGCTTCGGCGTAATACACCGAGTATGATGAAAGATTTGATTTTGACTTATTCAAACAAAAATTTTATATCAACAAAAATCGAGCTGGTATCGGCGAAAATTTGCCAACCTAGCAAAGCTAAAATATTGTTCAAATCACAAAGCATGTTTCTCGGTAATTAGAAATCTTCTTTCTGGTTATTACTTAATCACCGGCAGGTCGATCTGACGTCACAGGTGAAAGAGAGTTCAGATTATTGATTCATAATTTAAGAGATTAAACCGATAACAAGCAAATCAGACATAAAACGCCCGAATTAGGAAGACAAAGCTAGCCACACAGAAGTACTTATTGTAGAAATGGTTCAGTAGTCACAGGATGCCGAAGCTAACCAGACATTTGACAAAAAGTACAGTATCCACAGTACAATGTACAACGCTCATAGCATCGCAATAATTTTGGCCACATTGTAGTTTATAGTCCATTTATCCAATCAATCGAAATTTATCAAATGGAATTGTCTTAGCATTGCTCATGTTTGTGCGGCACCTACTATCAATCATCCAAAACCCAATTGCAAGGAAGAAACACGTCCAATGACCATTTTCACTGCATCCACTAGTTATGACGCAAAATGTTTCAGTATCCAAGTAAGCTGATTGCCAGTAGCTCAGGATTGAAAGATATTAGATGTAAGCAAAAGATCGATTTGTTGTGTCCAATTGTTTAGTGCCTTTTTGAGCATTGTATTTTTCAACGAACCAATGAGGCAACGCTTTGTCTTAATAATCCACTTTTATCCCACATTTTTAAAAATTACATTGCTTTGCTCAGTCTAATAGTCCAGAAAACGATTTCTGAACAGAAAAAAGCTGTCCTAGAATTGCTTAATTCCAAGTTTTATTAATGTTTTTAAAAACTAACCACAAATGTTAAGACTTGCTGTCCAATAAAGTATGGGGATGAATTTGCTAGGAAATCAAATCACTAATCTAGCTTAGTATACGTATGTTGTCTAAATTGCAGATTGCATAGCTTACTATTTTATTTACCGTTGTAGTTTGTTGTTTACTGTTTTGTAAGCGAACAAGATACCGTGCCTAAATTAAAAGTTGTTGAAAAACTTAACTAGAAATGTCCAGTATATAAAACAACCTAGCACGTCGAAAGTGTATTGCATGGGATTAATAAACTAAAGTTTATGTGGAGACCAGCCAGTTAGTAGAGCGGGAACGCGTTCGTCTCTGGAGCGGGAGGTTTAAGGTTTAAATCTCGGGCGGGTTAAACGGGACACAGTGTTGCCAACGGCTCGCTAGCGCTTCAACATTTTTCGAAAGGAGCTGTGTTGCCCGGGCGCAATGACGCGGAGATGGGCCCCGTTAACTCGTTACACGCTTCGGCGTTATACCCTGAGTATGATGAAAGATTTGATTTAAAGTTTAAGTGAGACGCTTTGTGATAGGGGAGCTTTAGGTGAGGGACGCCGCGGGGAAAATATGCATCGATGGGGGCTAATGAGGCCAAGTAACACTCTGTTTGTTTTTTTTGCTCCAAGCGGAGCGGAAATTTAAATTGCGCACAGCTTAACACCGAAACCAACTTCGGGAAAGCGGCTTCCAAGATTCTCGACCATCACCTAAAGAATTTGCGCACTCAAACAAAGAGAAGTGGAAATTAAATATTCAATGACAAAACAAAAGACATAGAATAGAGTTTAGTGTCTGTCCAGTATTAATAATACCGTAACTGTAATTGGCTTGTCGATATTTCCAAAACCTCAAAATTTAGCAAATGTAAAAAAGCACTCTTTAGCAATTCAGAAACGATTTTAGTTGGGTGTTAAAACGATATTTTTCTTCCTTAATAGCAAATAAGCGATAACTAATGTCTTTACAATAATCTAAAAATTTAATTATTTGAAGTTCTTGTAAAGTTTTTTATTGCAAGCTATGAGAATATCAATGGGAAAAGCCCACAAAGTGAGAATAATTATTCCTTTCAGGATTTGGAAATTTACATACAACAAGATCAACATTCAGTTTATAACTGTTTGCTGTTAACTCAATGAATTAATTGCTAAATCCAAGAAAAAAAACAAACAATAAGACAGCTATGCGCGGGTTTTCCCGACATGGTCAAGTTACAATAAACTGTTATTAACTTAAATGTCTGCACAACACCTCATTATAAAAAATGTGGCCCATGACTGACCTCGAAAATTATAAAAACAAAGAACATAAACCGCGCCATAAGTAAATCCAGCAATTAAAAACAAAGTAGTAATGATGTAGTACAACTTTGCCCCACCCAACGCCTCGTGTAAATATTGAAAAAATGCACCAAAACGATAATAGAAATTAAATTTTGCGTCTACATGTGCAATTATCCACAGTTCATTAAATTTTTCAACAAGGTTTGTTTGCTCTTTTTGACTGCTAAAATCTTCTTCTGGAAAGATTAGTCTAGATGTGTAAGTTTATTTTTTCAGTTTTTATTTTTGAAAGTAAGCAAAAATGTCCTAAAATTTACATTTTACGGCCTTCGTAAATGCAGCCAGGTCCCTGCCGTTGCATGCAGGTGGCGTAGTTCGATGATATATTTAATAAATTTTATATTCTCACAACGCTAACTTGAAATTGCAAAACTTTCACATCCGTTTTCACATCAATTTGGCACAGTTTAATTTTACAACTTCCGTTTACTTGAAATTCTCTAAGCAACAAACTTTAGTCATTTAGGTGAGAATGTGCCATTGAGAGAAGACAGCGTATAGCAACGCTTATGCATTTGACGATAAAATTTAATATCAAGAAATTACTTGCTAAATTAAAGTATATCGTAATTTGAATTTTTGCTCGATGTAACTGATTAATTTCTGTTTTCTAGTTGAATACGACATAATCTTTAAAATTTACTGTTGTGTGTGCTTAACCAAAACGAAATGACGTAACACCCATCCACCACGTCAGAGGATTGTTAACAATTCGGCAACGATACGATATTCTCTCCGATGCAGTTGAGTTGAACTATACCGTACTTTATGGAACAAAGCGAAGTTTTAGCAGGCAGCAAGTAAGCACTGATGATCTCAGGTTAGAGTAGGTTGAAATACAGTGCGCACAATAGGATGTTACGTCAACAGCTTTAAAATCTTGCTCGTATATTATCATTGAACATGTTTTAATTGGTGAATGTATTTTACAAACATTATCGCATTGTTTTCACCCTTAATCTCGAGCCGACGTCCTTTCTGGCTCTGATAAAGATCCTGCTGACAAGAACGTATACTGTGCTTGCAAACCAGACGACGTTTCCCGATGCATTTTTTAGTCGATTTAAATGGATGACATTCTGCTTTCCACTTCGGGGAGCATCTTCAAAACTTTGCACGCAAACACGTGGTACTGCTATTAAGATGCTCCTCAAACTGGAAAGCGAAACGTCAATTTGCATCTAAAACCGCATTGAAGAACGCCGTCTGCTGGGAATGGAGTTCTACCAATCAACCCGCTACACTACACGTTTCATTTTCAAGGTGTCCCAGTACTTCATACATTTTTTGGAAGTACATTGTATTAAACGATAAATAAGCCCAATATAGCCTAATATTTTAGGTTGTTGATGACATTTCTTTGGAATTTTTTGCAATGCTCTTTTGCGGTTTGTTCTGTCATAGTCGAGCTGCATTAATTTGGCAGTGTTTAAAAGTCGAAAACGTTTGATTTGGACCTCAAAGTTACATAATGGTTTTTGAGGTAAAGTTTAGTGACAAAGTCGCAACCACTTGGTCAAATAAGGCTTAAGTCAAAGAATGCAAATCTGCAGTGGTCATGAAGGCAGCTTTGTGGCTTATAAAGCCAATTATTGTCATATGAATGTCACGAATTCTAAATCAAGAATAACGTTGGAATGTGAATGTCTTAAACAACGGTTTTAGAATTTTTCTGTCCATGAATCTGCACACAAGATATTGTTTCCAGGCAGTGGCGTAGCAGGGGTGGGGTAAATTGTGAAATTCGTTTCAGCAAACAAGAGGATGCACAGTGGACCAGATAAACAATAGTTTATGTCGGAAAAATCTTTTCTCATGGTCAACATGCGCTATGGGTTTGAAAAGGTGCTGCTACAAACCAGTGAAGACCAATTTTTTGATATTCATATTTGCTCCGCGCAGGATCGTCTCACTTCGCTACGCATCGCACAAAATTTACTCGCTACGCCACTGATTCTGGTTAAGCGTTAAATTCAAATATACTGTAATTAAAAATTTTCATTTGAGACTTGCCTGCGTCAACCACATGAAAGTTTCACCAATAATGGGAGGACCGTAATCCCCTGGAGGAAGAGGAAGGTGGGAGAGAGTTGAATCTGGGTC
Source organism: Trididemnum nubilum (assembly GCA_963965965.1). Classification (NCBI taxonomy): domain Eukaryota; kingdom Metazoa; phylum Chordata; class Ascidiacea; order Aplousobranchia; family Didemnidae; genus Trididemnum; species Trididemnum nubilum. Next base: position 42,129,989 of record OZ014478.1, on the reverse strand, counting down.
TTCTGCTAAACGAGCATTCCTTTTTTTCCACCATATTTTTAAAGGATACCACGACAAGGCAATAAATATGAGAGTTAGTAAAAGAAGCGACATCTGAGATTCGTTTTGTTGGATGGAGTCTTGGTTGACAAAATTTATTCGAGTTTCAGCATTTTCCAGTGAGATATTTTTGATGTCATCAACAAAATGTCGGCCTCCCCCGCGAACTCCTTGGCAGTCGAGAGCGCAGTTCGAATTAAAACTCGATGTGAAGATACTTTCCTGAAACAAAAATAAATTTGCTTCATAATTGCAGGGTTACTGAAACATAATTAAATATTTTAAATTGCTAAAGAAGAAAAGGATATCAAACGAATCTGTTCTAAATTCTGCCTCCTCTACTGAAAATTAATTTGGTCTTTACCCATGTCACTTGTTAATACGTTCAAGTGGTCTTAGGGTGTATGAAACTTAAAACTGGCAAAGATAGGTTTCGGTTTTTGCACTAAATTGGATTCAGATTTGTATGTGTGCATGAAGTTGCAACATACAGTAGTTGTGTATCCTTGAAAATTTTTTGTCAATATTTTTGATTTAAATTCCTAATCATAACATAACACAGAACACGTCAAAAATTAAAAATTTAAAAACCTATACAGTCTGTTTCATCCGTAATCGGAATCATCATGGGCGTATTGTTGACTTGTACTGTTATATTTTGCTATTCGCTCTCCTACGCTTTCCAGCACTTTTTTGAATCGGTAGGATTCAAAGTCAACTCGTCATAAATTCCTGATTATTTCAATTAAGGTTTCGGTTCAAATTTTCAGAATATATTACAATAGCACTTTCAACAGCAATCAAACTGTTTGTGGATAATTGCAGAATATACTGACTATAATATGCAAAAAGCTTTGCACTCTTGCACATATTTGTTTATTAGAGCGTGAGACTTTGTTACATTTAATATTCAATTGGAGATCAAATAACTCCTCAGTTATGTGGGCTTTTTCGCAAGAATAACATGGGAAATATTATATCTCACTTCCTGCTTTCGCGTAAAGCGAGTGTGGGAACAATTTGCGGGCAATGAGAATAAAAACGCTTATAAATTTTTTTTCATGGTCAAGATATTCCCTAAATATTCCACAAAATTAGCAGAAAACATAATGTTTAATTTTTGAAATATTTAAAAAGACAACAGTTATGTTCAAATACAAAGTACGAGTTCAAATGCAGTTGCCGGTATTAATATAGCGTGATAAGAATTTGATTACAATTTATACACCGATAAGTCTAGCAAGGACAGTGGACTAGAGCCCGAGCCCTGGGCCGTATAAATTTGTAAATTTAGGCAATAAACAATTTTTGCATCTCTCTTAATATCGTGTATCAGAAATCCAAACATAGATGTTAATGTCACCAGCTAATACCTTATACAGCACGAATAGAGATGATAAAATCTTGTCGCAGAGCCACACTATAAATCTTGAACTAAAATTTTTCCAATGTTCTCAACCTCATGTTGTTTTGTTAAGACAATAAATACTTTTCCGCGACACACAGTTCAAACTTCATTTTGCCAATCTTTGTTTTGAAACGAAAAATTGTTGGAGTTAACAAAATAAAAAGAAATCTTTGGCCATCTCCAAGTCTTTGAACAATATTAATAAGTAGTACAAAAAATAAAAATTTACAATAAAACTCTTTGTTTCAACTTCTGAACGAAAACAATAATACGATACGATGATAAGAATTACAATTCGCAGACAAAAATAAAAATTGTATGTAATTTCGAACAAAAAAATAGAGAAAAGGTAAAACAAAAAATTTACTCCTGTGAATTTTTTCTACTATGCATGGTTGGATAAATCATGGGTTGCTTTTAATTCGAGAGCTCACGCCAATGATTTCATGAATAGACTAAAATTTCGTAAATCCAATATCATTATATAAACATTTCGTTTAAGATCTTCACAACAAAATAACAATTTTAAAGTAAAAGACAATTTTCAAAGAAATCTTGAAAATCTGCGTTTGTTTGTTCATCATCGTAATCATGAAAATTTACTGTGTAATTTTGATGGAACTCAAATAACATCATTAACAAATGAATGTGCGGGAAAGCTTTTCGAAAAATTTTAACTTCTATTTTTGTTCTACTTGTAATAGTCTACGGTGTGAGGTACTTACTAAGTTTGATGTCTTCACTTCCATCAAGAAATATTTAAAAAACTACTCTTTTCCTACTCTGTTGAGCACGTAACTTCAGGTTATATTGTGCAAAGTTGTACCAAATTTTATACGCCTTGTCCGATTAGTGATTAACTAGCTGAATGTCGTAGAACTGTAAATAGACGCAGGTCTTGTTAAACCAATCCGAGCTGAACCGAGCAATAAATTTTGCACAAAAGTAAACTTAGTGAAGTTACGCAATCCAACCTAGTGATTTGAAAACCTTAACTACCTATTTCAGAGCACATGGAAATAACTTTGATTTTTGTTTTATTCCATTGCATTATAGTTCAACTTCCTAGCTTCAAATTGGGTCTCAATCTGCAAGAGACGGCTGAGCGCTGACTGAACTAGGAACGTTCTAAATCGGCTGCTTATATTTCACGCTCTAATTTTCTCTGCCGCAAAAAACGCAGCATGAGGGCATAAGAAAAAAGAAAAAAGGTTGTCTCACGCTTAGGGCTAATCAAAACTTTTTATTTGCGTGCCTTTTACTTTCAATTCCGTCTTGTTTTCGATTAGGTGATTTACGTAAAGTCAGTCTGGTTAGTGGTTATCTTATTGTATTAACAAATATGATGTTATTGTAGTTTTGCGCGCACTTAGCACCCAAAGGGTCCAAGTCTTATCTTCATACTGTAGGGCGAGTCTATGGCGCAACGATACGCTGTCAACTAAACGTAAAGTAGATGGTCACTGGGTAAAATTGGATGTTTGAGTGAAAACCCTACAAACAGGAAGTACCACGAGAGTTAGAAGCGTTCAGCTGATGTTATTTTTTCATGGAATTCAGTAGGCCTTAAAAAGAAAAAAAAAGATTTTTGGTGCTTTTGTTCGGGGGTGCGTCTCCCAAAACATTTCAGGAAAACTTTATTTGCTATTCACGAAGCAGACGGGCTAGACGCACTGTTTTGTACAACTAAACAAAGGCATTGATCAGCATTGGAACAGTGTTATTTAATGTGCCGTATAGTGGAGCCTCAAGCGGGTGGCGGTACACCCGTATCTCTTCCTCAACTCTTACTCTTCAAGTTATTATCGATACATGGACAAAACAAAAACTGAAGTCAGAATTGGTCTAAGGGGTATTCCATCTTTATGTACCTTTGGAAACCCATACATAAAAAAAACTGAAGTAGTGTAAACTTTGCGCTCAACTCTGCACACCATAAAAACTCATTTTGGTCATTATACTTCACTAACTTTTACTCTGTTTTCAAGACAAAACTAGCACTGCTTTTTCAGTGCCAGTATTGCGCAACCGACTTTATCCAGGACTTTGCAAGTTAAATATTTGAGTGTGAGATTAGGTCAAAAATCTGTGTTGTGAAGCTGATCGAGATAGTTGTAATTGTAACCTTCCATTGACCGACAAAATTCGAAACGCAAATTTATCGAAGGTTTAAAAAATTCGTCACAATTCCGCAACTAAAGCTTTCTGCTTGATAAGGAATGTATTTTGGGGTTTACTTATTGGCACTATCTTGAAAAAATCACTGAAACAAGTAAGCAAACTTCCTGTAGCAAATTTATCGTTCCTTCGACTAAAATTGGTGCCCTATCAAAGTTTTTTGAACCCTTTAAACTAGTCAATAGAAAGTCAATCAAAGATCAAATTTTTGTAAAATAAATCAAATTTTTATATATTTTCTTGCCTCGTTTAATATCCGAAACACACTTCAATGTTCGATTGAAAACGAGCGGATACATGCGTCCGGGCGGGAAAGTCCGGTTTCGCAATGCACTCTATTTTGACTCGAGTTTATGTCCTTTCTATTTCCGCTAAACTTTTAATTACAGCACCTAGTTTTAATGGTGGCTGTGTTCTACTGAATAAGGGAAAAGCAATTTATTGCCCGTGTACATTGTGCAATGATTACGACTGCTAATCATATGTGCTTTCAAAATTCGTAGAAAAAATCGATTCGGTTTCTTTTCGCTGAATTGAAAAACATTTTGCTGCTTTGATTTGGGAATGAGAAACCACAGCCCTAAAATGGTTTTAAATAACTTCTGTGAGAATGCAATTATAATATGCAATCACTGCAAATTTGAAAATTTTGTTTGTGTTGGAATCGGTGCGAGTCCGGTATGGTTCCTAATTTGCAAGCGCATAGGTCGTGAACAGGTCACATCTAAACAAACACCTGTCCAAGCATGTAAATAATAATTAAGCGAGCGCAACGTAAAGACAATTGACGCCTCCCCTTATTACCTTATGTCGCTAAATAACGTTGACCAAATGGACTCAAATTAAAACAAACCAATCCTGTCTCGAAAACATATTTCAGCCAATAAGAGCAAGTTGAAAGAATCCTAAGTCCAGACAAAGGACGCAAATGCAAATAAAGCAATGTTTTACATTGGCAAGGCAGAGGTGTGCCAGCGTAAATTTCATCGTACCAATAAGCATGTTCCTATTCATTAAGACACTCTAAGTAATGCAGCAAAGTGTACTAACCGTGCAAAAAAGTTGGTGACTCTTTCAAAACTGAGCGAGTACGCGCGTTTTGGCACTAAAAACCTTGAGAAGATTTCTTTTCAAACTTGGAATTCGGATTTGCATTCGAGGCGATAAGGTCAAGGCTATTGTCTTCGCCAAAGATAACTTTCCGGCTTACAAGCAGCTTTAACAAGAAAACTACGTCCGATTAAACACAGCACAAAGCAAAGTTCAATAAACTCCAGGTGAACTTCAGGCCACAAAGCCAATGCCATAAAGAGGATTTATGAATAAAATGAAACACTGTAGAGGTTATTTACCGAACACCGATTACGGCGTTTTGACCTTAAACCATAAAATCTGGTGCCTCTTCGCTTATTGTTGCGTAAAACAAACTAATAAAGCGATCAGCTATGGCTTGGATTATAGAAGTTCAACAAAACAACATCCAGCTGATTTTTTGAAATAAAGTTTGTCAAACCTTTAAACTTCACGGGCAACTAAATCGGTTTTTGATAAAATATGTTTTAGGCGTAGCTATAGCATAATTCATCATTTTTTTCGTGAGTTGTCAGAAACATGATCGGAATTGTTTATTTGTTCTTTTTTGCAGCAATCAAAATCTGAAAAAAAGCTTGATCGGCAACCACTTTATTTTTCCCCAAAATTGAAACACATCGTCACGGACTTCTAAATATTGGTGTCATTCACGTAAAAAAAACTGGCGCTTTTAGAGCAGATCGACGTGTGGTAGATCGCAGTCGGTTGTTGGATAGGTTTCATCATTATACTGTTCTCCAATACAACTAAGCTTTCCATATAAGCAATCGAACTTCATTACATAAGGTAGCTAAACCCCAAACTATTGTGCAATGTTGTTAAACTCAAAAGGCTGGCCTTGCTATTTGGCTCAGGCTGCCATGTTCAGCAGCCATTCACATGTACAGATATAATCCTTTCAATGTGTTTTACTCGGAAAGGAGCGTTGTTGAAACCTTGCGGGACAACACTTCGCTATAATTAGCAAGTCCTTGAACTCTCGTTGATCCTTTAGTTAATATTTGACAATGTCAAAATATTGAAGTTTCTAAGGCATTTTGAGGACACGTGCGGACAAGTTTGAAATGAAACAACCAAAGGCGTCTAAATATAAACAACTTTTCGGCTATAAGTGGTGAAAATTTATAAAAGCAATATTTACAAACCGGCACATGTCCCATCTGCTAACAACTTAGTCAACAAAAAAATTAGAAAACTCTAACATTAGGATTGAGCTAGTGCAAAGAATTAATGCGCAGATTATTTCGGAAGCAAAAAGATTTTGTTTAGTCAAAAGGATTACACAAGGACTGACATATGTTTAGCGCGATTGACCACTAGTTACTCACGCAAAAACATGGTTGTACTACCCAATTTGTTTAAAATGACATTCTAATACAAAAATATCATCAAATACCTAATCCAAATGAAAAGCTTTGTGTATTATTCAGATTTATTTTCTTAGAGAATTATCCGCATTTGATCAGAAACCACTCACCGTGAATCGAGGCAGGATATTCGCGGGCCTGTATTTATAGGAACTTGAATAGGCACGTGTTTAATAAATCTGTGTGTGCATATTCTATATTTCAGAAAAATCTCCAATGTTTTGGAAATGGACCTTTTTGCAAAATTGGTGTCATGTAATCAACAAAACTTTTAAAACACTGTGGATTTAACTCTCTTATATCTATTATCAAGATACGAAATATTCTTATTTTTTTGTTTTGTATTTTCTGACAATTGCAGTGTTGCTATAATGCAATCTTCGTTTGAAACAAACATAGAAGAAACCAATGTATTAGATTAACTTTATACCTTGTTGACTAAGATTTTTGCGTTAACAGGAGTTTCCAAAAATCAAACAGCTAAAAATTAATTCCATTTAAATTCAGTTTAATCGTTTTGCGTGCTTCTGGCCTAAAGCATGCCTAAAGGCTACGAGCGCGGAAGCCTAGAGAAGAGCCACCAGAACGGCGACTACTAAAACAAGTTCTAATTCTAATATAAAAATATCAGCAAATTCTAATATAACAAGATCAGCAAACAACTGCAGGTTTGAATCCTGTGCGATGACAACTTTTTCGCATTGCTTGTTTTGAGTAGTCGCCGTTCTGGTGGCTCTTCCCAAGGCTTCCGCGGTGGTAGCCTTTAGGCCAGAAGCACGCAAAACGATTAAACATTAAAACTCTGGCCTGCAAACGTCAAAATCACATAATTGACTTATTATTAAAATTAAATTCAGTTGTTTTGCATCATTGATGCATTAATATTTTTGGAGAAAAAAGCTTCCTGTCCTTTTGTGCGGATAAATCAGGCGTTTTGCGCCTGTCAACGCAGAGCAGAGTATTCCTGTGATGTAACAATTAGCATCAGTCCTACTCGAATCAAAGAAACAAATGACAAATATATTCTCGCCTGTAAATTCAAGTATTTTTAATTATCGGCATTTGTTTATTTTAATATCAGTGCATTAGGCAAGCAGAATCATTTTTTAGTTTTGATTTCTGTGGTCATGCATAGATGGAGCCTGTATATAAAGGATAGATCATGGCTGTCCTTAATATAAGAGCCAATCGGTTTTCCACTTTTTTTTGTGAAGTACCACAAGTGAAAAATCGAGTATTCCCAGTAAAACCGATGCCATTACGCAACCAGTTAAACTCGACATAAAAATAGCTTAAGAGTACTGTGGAACTGGATGTGATGAGGCTGTAAATGAGATCTAAAAGCTCGAAACAGTGTTATATGGGTGTGTTCGGAATTATATCTTGAAAATAAGCAAGTCAGGAATAAAAGCTATGCTTTGGCATGTAGTTAATTCTTTTGCAAATATTGGTTTAGTTAAATTGAGCAAATTACGGTATACCAGGTTGTAACAAGTTTTTGACCTTCTTTGTGTGCTTTTTTTGATTGCATAACTGAGGTTACAAAACAAGAAACGACAAACTTTTCGTATTTACCGTGATCATGATTTCATTGACCTCAAACTAAACAAATGTTGTGTATTTATGTCTGCAAAGGTGTACTTGTAGTTTTATCTCCATTCAGAAAGTTATTTTCAATCTAGTATAAATAACTTTAGTAAAGCCCCCTTCATTTGAATGAATTAAATTGCTCAGCCCCCCCCCCCCCCGTCGCTCCTCTTTTTTTCCATGTCAAGCCCTAAACACGTTTGAATGCTTGTATTTGAGGGTTAAATGTTCTAAGTAATTTGTGCAACGCAAGAGGGGGGGAAATTTTCTTTAGCCTCCATACCCTTTTCTGGTTTCGCCACTGACCACCGAAAAGTTAGTTACGATTCATTCTAATCGGTAAAGCAAAAGTATCTTTTTTTGAAATCGTGTTGTTTCTGCTAATATGTTTGTGGTTTGTTCGTTGTTGTTGTTGTTGTTTTTTTTTAGTTCTCCAAGTACTAAAAATTGAGTAGTAAAGCGATTGTTTGTGCTCACAAACTCTGATACAACAAAATTTCCGCATAACACGTTACTAAAACTATGTGATGAATCAAACAAAATAGGCGCCGAGGACATTTGCGAAAATGTTGAATTGAATTTTTAAGGATAGTTGGTAATGTAAATGCGCATGCATCACAACTAATAATTATGATTGTGGTCCGTTCGGCTCGCAAAATAAACGCGCAGTAAAACGGTAGCGGAGAAAAGAAGTGAAATAAATTTGACCTTTTTATTATTCTAGAAAACGAAGAAACTAATAAAAATCAAAAAAAAACTAAAATCAATCCTCAAATTTATTTTTGCACAACCTAAAACCATAAGAAAGAAGATATGGTTTTGTGGGTTGAGCACTCCTAGGTTTGCCTTTATTAAAGTCAAGTTTTGTCTTTTTTGGTCTGGTTTGTTTGCAGAGTAAACAAGACTGGGATACTGGGATAAAAGAGAACCGGAAGATTTCTTTAAATGCCCACGTAATATTTGCAGTTGATGACATGCTTATTATAGAGTTTAAAGCAGATCCAGCGACCTTTTAACGACGGCATCCCGGTGTGACAGTAAACAAGACCAAGGTCACAAACGGTATGCAAAGTTGCCTCCAACAACTAAGAAAAAAATCAGACTACTTGCAAAGCACTTAAATGCCCAGAGCAAAAATGCATTTCTGTTCCACAGCTTTCCATTTTTAACTTTGTTTTTTACTGCAAATGTAGCATCTTTTTTCTGGTTACGAGTAAAAGTGGCAGAAATCGATGACAGGATGAAAAAAGCAAAATTTTTCTTCATGATCAAAGATCATTTTGTGTGACTACAATCAGGGCCAGTTAAGTTAATGAGGGATTGAAAAGACTGAGGATAACTTTCAAGGAGGCGAGGATTCCAAGAATAAAAAAAGTATTGTCTTCCGCTGGAACTGAGTCAGGAGCCCTCTCAAAATATTTTAGTTTTAAAACAAGCAAAGTTTAACAAAATTTAAAACTTTTGATTGCTTCAAAATTTAAAACTTTTGATTGCAAATTCTGGATTAATACTTCCAGCAAAGATTCAAAAATATTAAAATAGTACATACTGATCTGATTTGTTACTATTATCAGACGGATTAAAAAATAGAAAATTCAACTGCTTCATTGTGTTCTGAAGATTATAATTTTAAATGCAGAAAAATCTTGTCTCAATTTCGTAACAATATCAAGCTAAAGTTTATTGAAGACAAACAAAATGGCGACCCTAATTTGAATGCAGATTATACAAGGTCATGCACTGCACAAGAACGATTCAAAATGATCTTTGTTTCAAACTCAAGACATTATTTTACAAGTCAGTGCTTCCTTCTGAAGACTTTAGCTGTCAAGCCAAAGCAAAAACCAAAAATTGACTTATGAGAAGACAATTAGGCCTATCAAATCACCGCGTTTTATTTTTAATACTTGAAGTGCTCGCCCAAAAATGTCCAATCAAATGATCGAAAAAGTTTCAGAAAAACTGACCAGTGGTCGAGTGGATAGAACTTCTGCTACTGAAACTGTAGACACGGGTTCGACTTCCGGTCGGGTGAAATCAAAGACCATAAAAATTGGTACTCAAGCTTGACGTTCAGCAATAAAAAGCGGCAGTGTGAAGTCTCGATCGAGTGGGGTAGACAGGCGGGCACATGGTAGCTTGACTCAAAGGCCGAAAGATTCCGATTTGCTGTCTCCTGGCCAAGATAGCTTTTTTGAATTGAAATGCAATTACAATTCATTAAAGACAACTTTGTGTTGTTTCAATTCGGTAAGTTTCAAATGTGTCTTTTTTTATACAACTGTGAACATAAAAAGTCGCAGTGAAGCTCCAATCTCTATTCAAGTTATAACTTTCAAACCCTTTTCTGATTTTGTTCAGACTGTTGGTCTTCATGCACTTAAGTAGAACAAATTCAAATGCTATGTACATGATAATTTTTAACACCAAATTATCATGGCAGCTTATCGTGGGCTCCAAACGTGTTGCTATTAAGTCACTATGAAAAATAATTTATTGTTTTGTAATCGGCAACGGAAAAAAATAAACAAATAATGTATTAATGTTTGTAGCTCATATTTGTCATTCTTATTGTATCACAGTTTAACCCAACTCTACACAGGCTATTTCGCCAACGTATTTTGAATGCGAAGGGGGGGCAAAAATGGACCCCAAACTACCTTTCAAACCCAAAGTCATGGGAACACCATATTCGGCATGCGAGTTGGTGTTCAAAATTTTTTACAAAAGTAATTTTGAATTGATGACGTCATCATAGCGACGTCCGAGTCATATTTTCGAAAAATTGCTTCATTTTTAAATGACGCCATAGGCAGTTCAAATTTTATACATGGGTTTTTTTGATACTGAATCATAATAAGCCTAAGTCAAAGTTGTTACGTAACAAAAACGTTTTGTGACGTCACTTATGTCAAATATAGACCAAAAAATGCTCTGATTTGGAAAAGTGTCTTCGGGAAACCTCAACGTTGGGAAACTTCCCATTACCTTAGCAGCTTCAAATTTTCAGGAGTTATTTGGAACAAAATTTGGAAGGAAAAGCTGTTTTCCGAAGGGATTTATCACAAAAAAAAACGAGAAGAGGCAAAAATGCCCCCTCTCGTTCTTTTTTTGTGATAAATGAGTTACGGAAAAATGAGTTTGCCATAAATTACCTGAGCCCGAGCAGCACGTTTGCTCCAAAGCAAATCGTCGAGTTAAGTGAAAGGCATGCAAAATGATATTTGTGCTATTGCAACCGATGAATAAATGACTTTTTGTCAACAAATAAAGCATGATAGGTGATGTTTTTCTTACTTTAAATACACTCTTAGTTTTGAGCCAGAGATGCCGGAGTTCATTTGAAGTTCGTGTTTACATTTTAATTTACTTTGAGTCACAAATGTATCGCATATTATCATAACGTGTATGATCTTAACCTCCTCGTTTGTGATGTTCATGACTTCGAAAAATATGTCTATGAATACATAAAAAAAAACGAACTGAAATCTTCAAAGCGAGTTGGCGGTAAAGCTAAAGCTGCAACCCGGTTGTGAAAGCTACATATAGAAACGGTTTACAGCATATAAGAGTTTACAGCATATAACAGATTTGGAAAAGTCGCTAATTATATTGTGCAGTATTCTGAAGATTTTTAGAATGAAAAAATCAAACACTATTTGAGAACTGTTTTGCATGTTGATGAATGCGACTGCACAAAAGACTTTTTTTCAATTGCCTGCAGCTCTTTTTTAAAATTAACAATTAATTTTCCAAATTAATTTTTAAAACAAAATAATAACTTTTCAATTGCCCATTTAAGATAAAAGAGTTTCGGGAATTCTGCGCAGTGATAATTTGAGTGGGTGTGTTTTTTTTTGTTTTTTTTTTTTTGATATTTCCAGTATTTGCAACTTCATTAATCTTACTCTTCTTGAATTTCTGTGTTTTCAAAACTAGTTGCCATAACTCAAGTTTTTGAATTACAGTGGAGAGAATTTTTTTTCGCAAACAAAGTAATTTTTCTGCGCCAAAGCATAAAAAGACGTTTTTCTGAAAGTAAAATTATCAAAAAAAGAACCAGGCGCAATTTCGAATTTGTTAGAAAAAAAAGATCGTAGTATGGTTAAGCATGCCACAGATATAACCCAAAAATTCAAAAGCCCAAGCAAAATGTTTCACTCTATTAGCGATTTCAAGGTGTTAATTTATTGCTTAAATTAAAATTTAAAATTTTCCGACAAAAATTTATAAGCGTGTTTTTAGTCAATCACAAGCACTTCCCAAGCAGCCTTTTCAAAGTTGATTTTCTTTCACAACAAAGTGCGATAAATATAACATCTTGAAAAAAGTCACATTAAATCTCTAAAACTCCAAGATCGTGACAGAATTGAAGTAAAAAACACCAACTAAAACACAAACAAAAACAATTACAGTGGTTCAAGAGGTCACCACAATTATGCTACGGAAGAATATGCCTTCCGGCCTATTTCATGATAAGAAACTAAAAATTAATTATTCAACTTAAAATGCTGAAACGTATTTAAAATGCATTGCTATACAGCATACATTCATGTCATGACTAATAGAAAATCATATTGTTTAAAGTAGGAACAGGCAGTGTTAAGTATTATATGCGTGCGCCATCGCGAGTATAGGCTATGATTTCGCTCCACTAATGTTTGTTTGTTTTGTTTGAACACTAGCAGTATTTTCTTTTATTTGGCCAATGGTTCGAAAACAAAAACAAGCCAAATATCGCACAATCAAGAACTAAATTTTGCACAAACACATTTACGCAAGTTCAACGTATGTGCAAAAAACGTAAACATTTACACACATCTTCATATCATGAAAATGCGGGACCGCAACTCAAGAGGAAACCGACTCACAACCTCGCAAGTTGGAATCGCCTTCCTTATTACTCATGGAGCATTCGCTAGTGAATTATTGCTACGAAAAATTTGAAGAGCATATTTATGACCAGTCAACAGTCGCCATCAAATTTTCTTGCTTTTGGGCTGACATATTTCAACTGATTTTTACTAAAGATAGTCGAATGAATGTTACCTGCATGATATTTATCATACCAATTTAGCCCGAAATGGAAGAATTGTAAATTTAAATTCGTGAATTCCCTGCAGCGGTTATGTAAACGGGGTGTTCTTTTTAGTTAGAAGTTTTTGATCAAAAACATTTGTATTTTCAAGCAAAAATAACCGGTATGCGTTATTTAAACAAGCTGATGTTTCTTCGAATAGCAATTTGTAATTTGCTATTTTTTGCATTACAAATAAACAATTAAATCGTTATAATGCAAGGCAAACTAAATCGTGTTTCAAACTAGACGATAGGAATAAAAAAAAAGATATTATTCACGATTACCCGCGAATTAGACACACGTTTTTGCCACATCTAGGCCGACCTTATGTTTGACCTTTCCTTACCAAGTTATTGCATCGGCCAAGCACATTATTAAAAGACATATTTATCTTTGTATTGCAGCACGATTCACGAAGTAGACGAATACGTCGCAGTTTCCATTTTGGTGTACGTAATTACGCATTACGTGCGCATGCCCAAATGCAGTCAGCTGAAAACGTTTTTAATATCGTGCACGAACCCCAAACTTATGTCAATTGGGCAATAGGACCCGAAAAAAAATTCCAAGCAAAGCCGTATTATGGGGTTCTGCGAAAAAATAACCCTGGGACCCAAAAGATGGTCACCAGCACATATTATAGGGTAAAATCAAGTTGTAAAAGAGGACAGGACCAACGAAAAAGAACAAAAGCTTTTATAGCAACCTTAAGTTGAAAGTCAACAATAAAGTCAAAACACAAAAGTGTTCGTCTTCACGACCTTTCATAGATGGACGTAAATAAGCCTAATGGCTGAATGAACTGGTTACGCTTAGCTCAAATTTGTTATAAGCCAAATCGATTAATATGCACTTAGTTTGTATCTATGCAATTTCAAGTCAACCTACATGTATTTAGTAAGTGCACTCATTATTGGCAGTTTGAGAACGTCAGTAATTTTCGATTCTGATTGAACGGCAGTTTTATATAATTTGATTGAAAACAGTAAAGCCTTATTTCAAATAGTAAAATTTCAAAACGTTTTGGAGATGGCTATGTCCATCATCAGTAAAAATAATCATTATGTTTGAATAATATTTATATTTACAGATGATGGACATAGCCAAGTCCGAAACGTTAAGAAATTTTACAATTTCAAATTAGGCTTTACTGTTTTTAATCAGTAATCTGGATTTATTGCTAACTTCTTTTTTAACATAAAAAATTTAAATGAAAAAAAAACTACTGAACCATTAAAGAGTATTGTTACTTTTACAATGTTAATTACATGAAAATACGCTGTTTTAGAATTTTGTAATATTGTTTCAGAATGAATTGCTTCATGTTGGTTGTGGGTATGAGTTTATGTGTATTGATGCAAAATGTGATGAGAATTATTCAATAAATTCACCGAACTTGCTAAATTCCTACTTCGACCCCTCAAAGCTGCTGATTGCGGCCCGATATCGCTTCGTGTTGATGGTGAAAACAAAATTAATTGCGCTGAAGATTACAAGATGCTTTATATTGTCTGATTTACTCAACAGTTAGGACGATAACGTGGTGGGAATTCGCTAAACTATACCTACCAATATACAGAACGCAGTATAATCAAGTTTAAAACAAATTCTATAACTGTATGATGTAATTATAATGCAATTATAATTCGATTGCATAGTTTTTTATGCCGGTAACCAAGATATCAATCAATAATCAGTGATTAATCTAGTTGGCCATACTCTGGTCTGTATACAGCTAAATAGAGACTACCACTTCAAGCGTTGGTTATCCGCCTGAATTAAAATTGATTGCACTTTTGCGTATAAGAACCAGTGAATTTTGGGCCGAGGCTGGTTAATTTTCATGAATTTTTAACGATTTATGAAAATTAACCAGCTTCGATCCAAAATTTACTGATTCTTATACACAAAAGTGTAATTAATCAAACGTCATAAATTTTGATAAATTTTTAATTTTCATAAATTTTAAATTTTCGCGAATTTTCAGCCTCCTTTATTCTTTATTTGTTCTTAACTCTGTTGAAAAACAAGGTAACGCAAATCAAGTCTTGCTAGGTTGAAAGTCGTGTTATAATAATCGTGATTGTTGTTGAACAAATCGACATTGGCAATATAGAAAAGGCCAAAAGACTCTGTTGATTATTTACAAATGCATTATTCTAGCCGCGTTTTTAAATATTTTTTCAAGCTAAGGCTGGCATTGTTGTTAATTTGTTTTTAAGTTTGAACAAAAATCAGCCAGCTGGTGCTGTTGTTATAAAATTGTTCCTATAAAAAATAGAGTGTATATAATGCTTTCCTGCTGACGTTTAGCCTCAGAATTAGAAAGCAATGCTTCTCATCACACATTGCCTCCTCCAAGACATCATTTAGAGCAAAACGAGGCTATACTCTTCACGATATGGCCAAGTATTCTAAATAAAAACTTTGTTATTTTCTAAGCAGAAATCCTTCCCTTAGAAAATGATTTACGAAAATTATCGAGATTCTCCGCTGTTACTCTTCATCAAGTTTTATATTCAAGTTCAATCTAAAAATTTTCCACAAACTGTAAAAGTTGTTTTTGTCTGTGTCTTTTATTTCCTTTTGATGTATTTTTATGACTTTTTTTAACCGGTAAAAATATGGGCATATTTATGATTAAAAGCATGCAAACGCAGCAAAGGGAAAGTGGACTCACCAAAATTGATTCTTCCTTCTGTTGCAGCTGAAACCTTCAACTTTGGTAACTTCTGTCAGAGGGTATAACTCTCATACAACTCTAATCCTATCTCTTGCAGTAATCTTCAAAAAATACACAAGGTTTAAAAGCATTAAAATCTTTCTCGACATCACACAAGCATTTGATACCGTTAGATAGTGTTTTATCTGATACTGTATTGTTGAGTTATGATTCAAGCCTTCCTAAATTGTTCTTATCCTGATATGTAGAAATGGGAAATGTCTTTGAAATGTTATGAGAAGCGCTTTTTAAAATCTCGCCGTTATTCTAAAAATTTTGTTTCATAATTTAATTCAATCCAATGATAAAGCAAAATTGTAAAACCAATGGACCGTGTAAGGTTAAAAGGACAGCAACAGAACTTCGTGCGTGCAAAGTACATCGAACTAAATTAGATAATGGCTTAACACTAACTTTTTATTCGAGTAATCATTTATTTTTTCGTGATCAAAAATCTAGAACCAAACTTTGAAAGCTATACCACTCAAAAATAGGGTTAAAAGTTCAGTAGGATTTTTACTCAGCTGCTGTCATGCCCGAGGAAGGATAATGTCTTTATCTTTAGCCTAATTGCATATTTGATTACGCAATTCATAGCTAAAATGCCTGACACAGACTAATTAGCGGACGCCTTTATGCTCTTAATTTACGCTAGAATAGTAATTGGTATAACATAATTTAAGAGTCATATAAAGTCTATCGTCACATTAGATACAAATACCAAATTATGAATAGACGCAACACTATTATAGCGTAAGAGGCAATTTTTCGCTTTGAAAAATAATAAATCATTATTTTCAAACCACACAATGCGATTAATTAAAACTTTTGCAAATAACGACAATTCAAAAATCGATTTATGAAATATAATTTATGCAAACTTATGACCTTTGTTTGGCCTCACAAAAATCTCAATGACTATTGAAAAATAATTCCCTACTAGGGCGCCATTAAACTAACTGTAATTGCAAATCTTTGGAATCCTATTGGTACAGTAAGTATGCAACGGCTTATTTAGTGACTTTGGGACATGAAAAGGTTTTTGAAAACCAAAGATTTTTATCGCGGCTATTTTACAGGACAAGTTTTATATCACCAAAAAAATCTATGTTTTTTTTTACTAATTTTGATCCCAATCTAGCGCGAACTCAAATCCTTACTTTAATAAAATTCCAAATTTAGAAACTCTTGCCCAAACCTTAACCTCTAAGAAAGCAAATAAAAAATGCGCGGATGAATAATTTCTCATCAACATTTTACAATTTTTGCCTAAAAATGTTTAGTGCAATAGTCACTCCCATTTGACATACACACATCGTATTTTTACACGGACTTTGTAATCCCTTGTTGTAGTCCCTTATTACGTCAAAGTTCTATTACTTTGCTTTGTGTTGATTTGCTCGCCTTGGATGCCACCAACCCCTGTTTGATCGTTTTTAACAGAGTTGTCTAAATTGAAAAGTCAAAAAGCTACCTATTGTAAGTTCTGTAACTTGGTTACGTGGACTATAATCTGTACTATCAAATATGCCTTAGAGCGTCTTAGGTTGAAAACTATCAAGCCAATTTTACATTGCATGAGACAAAAATTGGTCATTTTCCAATTCACAAGCTTCAATTGCAGTTTGCAAAGTGTAAATCCTGCAGATCAAAAACAAACTGCTGCCTTACTACACCTGGATTTCAGTAACTGCTTTATCTCTGCGCTGATAAGAAAGTTGAAGCCATGGTCAAGTGTCTCAACCCCGCAATGAACTCTTTCGTTCATTTCGCAAATGCCAATTACAAAGGCGACGACAAAATATCTGGCTTTGAACTGCAAATATGTGCAATTTTGTGCTTAAAAAAGCATCATTACTCTGTATTAAAGCAAACAAAGAGTTGGATTCCCAGCCAAATCAACTCGTCCATAACCTCCACTGTTTTCATTCACTTAAACGGTTGCCCAACATTCGATTAAATTTTCAAGCAACTTCGGGAACTACATATCATTCGTTCGCTTCTCTTATATCGTTCGCTTCTTCAACTACAGAAACTTGATAAATTAAAACAGTTAAAGGGGGTGAAGCATGCAGTTAATTACAGTAGTTTACAACAGCTAAAATTGAAAATAAGTTTTGAAATTCTTGTTTTCGTTTGGGTCTGCGGTTGCAAAGATATTTAACCAACACAAACAAATATAAACATAGGATTTTGGAAATCCTGAATCTGTTTTCTCCGGCTGATCTTTGAGGGAAAAAGAGAAACTGAATAATATCTGCCCTTCCAGTAACATCACATGACCAATCCAATTTTTGTTAACCCCCGGGTTTTTTTTCGGGAAAGAGGGCTCTTCTGGAAATTCAGGCTGGGAGAACATACTAAGAGTTTCCAAAAACTTTTTAGGGGGATATCTCTTTGTATTTGTTAAATATCTTTACAACTGCATTTCCAAAACGAAAGCAAAAAATTTCAAAAATCATATTTCGATTTTAGCTATTGTAAACTACCGGAATTGGTTAGATGCTTCAACCCCTTCAACTTTTAAAGGGAAAATAGTTTAATATGACCGCTAATTCAAGTTTAAAATTTACAGCTGTTTGCATCGCATTAACCAAAACTTCGGTCACCTAGCTATGCCGTAATGCATTGGCCTACTGATCTTCAAGCAATATTCTTTACCTTCAACACTATACTCAGGTCATATCTCGTAATGGCAATACGGCAAAACTTTGGAATGGATAATCTTAGAAACGATAAGTCGCAGAAAGCTAAAATTTGGTGAACCAATGTTTTAGATGTTTCTTTATTTTTGCACATAATCCTAGCTGGATGCTTTACGCCTTTTCAACGGGATTGTTGGCAGTGCTGCTTGCAGATGTGGTTGGTCAGTTGGCAGAGAACTGAACCAGACCCCCCCCCCCCTTGGCTAGCGCCATCTAAAATACCACGTTGATTTATACGATTTTGAAATGCAGTAATTTATTCTTCTTCCAGCAGTTTCACTCCAATTGAGACGATTTTAAGACTTTCCTTGCAAACATCATCACTAAAACTTTGAAGAAGAAAGCTGCAACATTGCTTGTACAAAGAACAAAATTTACCGAAGTCGTTAGGTCCTGTAACCATAACTTATAAGGCTGCAACTGAAATAGATTGAAATAAAACTTAGCTTCTGCCTAAATGAACGTTGTCTTTGCAATTGCGATTTGCTAATGATACAATCAGTAAACAACTATGCTCTGTTTTGATTAGCGTGCAATAACGTTAAACTTAACTCCATAATCAATAACCTCGCGCTGACTGGTTTCTGACTGCTAAGAAGCTTCATCATCATAATACAACTCGCACGTGTCTCGATCTACAAATTGACATCAGGCTTCTTCGTTAAATAAACTTACATTTTGCTGCTTGCTTTAAATATCTTAACACTGCAAAATTTTGTGATTTTAAGAAAAATTTTGTGGTTCAAAAACATCAGGTCTATTCTTCTTAACGAAAGTGTATTTACGCGCGGTATTCCGTAGGCTACTTACCAGCCAAGACCAGTCCGCATTTACTAACTACCTTTGTTTATTCTGACCATGTTGAACATACTGAGTTATTTGCGTTGTGAGAAAGCTTTTTTATTTTGCCTAACAATGACGGTCCCTTTGAAGCGGATTGCAGCCGTTTATCATGATATTGCTAATCAGACCAGAAAGTTTTTATCGTTTTTGAGAGAGAATGACATCACTAATTAAATTGCTGAAATTATATAACAAAAAACAAAGCAGTAAAACTTATTGAAAAAATTGGGAAATTTTTGATTTTAAGAAAAATATTGTTAATTTGTCGCTGAAAAATCTTATGCTTCAATACTGAAAAAAATTCCGGAACAGTATTTTGTCGCTGATTCTGGCTTGCATTATTGTTACAAATCCTGCAATGCTGCAGCAAATATATTGAAGCCTAAAAAAGTTTATGCTAATTTAGAAAACAAATTGCAATGCTCTGACCTTGTCAGCAAATACATTTTCAAGATTAAAAGCAATTATAATTCCACTAATTGAAACTTTTTAACATCATACCGTAGTGTGTTGCAAAATACTGTAGTTAAAAAAAAAGTTTAGCTCAAAGTTTTTTTTTGCTAAAAAGCGTGCAAAAACTTTAAACCTCCATCCACAATACAATTAACTTTAGCAATCTGGCGAGCCTTTTTTTACAGATATGCGCGATTACCAAAATAAAGCATTATGCTTTCCTGTCTGTTGTGCATTATAGCAATTATTCTGCTGCAAAGAGGACTAGTTGAATGCAAAAAAGGATAGTTTTCTGACCATAATAATTGCACGTTTCATTTCTATTAACGTCCTCAAGTGGGCTGCCTTTGCGGCCTCTTTCTGACCCTTTTATTAATTCGCTTGTCATTGTTGATTTGGCGCGCTTAGTTTCAACAAATAAATTTTTAATTGATTATTATCATTTCCATATGAACCTGTTAATTCTGGGAAATAACCACGTGATCAGTGTAAAAGCACGTTCCCATTAATCGCGAGTTTTATTGTCGCTACGCAACAGTCTGTAATGCTTTCGAAGACACTCTTTGGGTTAAACTGTGGGGTTTAACTCCAAGCTCCCCAATCGGACCGCATTAACTTTACATCTTATCGGTAATCTGCAACTTTAGCACGATTAAGGGTGGTTCACAAATAGATTGAAATCTATGTGGAATAAACGAAAAGACTGCTTGATGATGTAGGAGGCTGTAGGTTGGACATTTTCACGACCAACAATGCTTCTCCTCAACCTTAAGAGCCCTCAATTAAATAGAGTAGTGCAAGTGTTAACTAAGCACTGCAATCTACAGAGATTCAAGAAAACTACAGGTCATGCTGAGTGTTTTCTATGTCCAAAGTGCAGCCTAGAGGAAGAAACACCAAATGATCACGTAGGCAGTTGCAAGCTTTACCAAGATATTCGTGCTAAATATTTTGGAATTACCAAGCCCACTGTTCACAATGTGGTAACGAAATGTAGCAATTAACAAACTGGCCACGTGCAAGGAACCAGGAAGGCTCTCTGAGTTCGACCAGCAACCAAACAAAACTACAGTAACACAGCAGCAACCGTTGTAATCGGCCCTAATGAGGCCTACGCATTGTGTTAGTGGACGTTACCTAAAGGTAGCAGATTCACTTGCACCGCTGCCCATTTAACAATGATAATAATAATCTGCAACTTTTGTAAGAGCAGTGTCCCGCAAGTTGCAAAGAATATGCTACAGTTAGTTTCAGAAAACAAGATAATCTTTACTCACTGACACTCTTAGGTATCAAAATACGCTGGTGTGTTTTCGCTTTTTAACCTCAAACTAAAAAGTGTCTTGGCTAATCTGATTTCAATTTTTCACGCAATGTCATTATAAACTTACAATATGCACTGAACTGATCTATTTTTGTTGGTGCGCCAAAGTCCAGATTCTGGTTAAGTGGAGCTATTCAAGTTATCCTTGCTATAAACTAAAACAAAAGCAACCGTAAGGAAGTCACAGCAAGGCCGCTGTTTCGTCAATCCTACATTGCTGGCAGTCAGCTTGAATTATGAATGAATAAAGCGGAAGTTTGTCGGTTTATGTTGTCATGATTAATTTCAAATTTTTCGAATTAAAATCCCAAATAACGACGTCTATTTTGTTTACAATACAAACAAATAAGATTTTAGTAGTTCTGGCTTCATCAGAAATAACAAAAAACTACTTTCTAAAATACCAATCTGTTAGCCGCGGTCAAAACGCGACTCAGAATACCGTTATGTCGTAAGAATTTCGTCCTACTAAACATCACAACTAATAAGCAGTAAAAACAAAGGTAAAAGAACTTTACAGAAAGGTCGGAAGGGCAATGGGTGATTCGCTAAAGTGCTGTCTTGGGTGCGACTTCAGGTCACATTGATTGAACCCCTTGCCACGTAAAATCTCCAGATAGGTATGACACTTCTTAAAAGCCACTTATACTATTAATGCTATGATAGTAGCAGAATTATCTTGTGTGTTCGTATTTCCAAATAAAATTGCAGTGGGTTTTTTATTCTGCTAACGTTTTTGTTTTGTCTGTGTGTAGTGTTTTTTAATGACCGCTATTGACCGTTAGTTTTGTTAGGGCAAAAACATTTCGTAAGCCTAAATTTAGTTGCAATCATCATTATTTCATTATGAGCTCTCTAAAACTTTATAGTGATAAGTTAATTTTGGGTTCAGTTTGTTTTTGATTTTCATATTATACAGCTCTGCTTCTGGCCTCTAAATTTACAGAAAAGATACTGTATACTATGGTAATAGACTGTCAACATGCTGACTGCCGCAAACTGCGCTTTGTAAGGTGCATAATTATTTTACACAAGTTGGACCGAAGGCAAGGGTATTATGAAAATGAAGACAAGCTACTTGTAATTGATTTTTTATTCGTCACGTTGTCTTGGCCAGGAGACAGCGAAGGAACCTTTTGGTCTTCGAGTCAAGCTGCCACCTGCCCACCTGTATACCACACACGATGAAGGCTTCACACTGTCCTCAATTATTGCTAAACGTCAAGCAGGAAAGCTGTGAGTACCAATTTTTGTAGTCTTTAGTTTGAATCGATCGGGAATCGAACCAGAGTTTATCGTTTTGCAGCAGCCGCTCTAATCACTCGACCACTGATCGACTAGTGGCGCTACATTCTAAAACAAACTAATGCAAATGATTGGACAAACTCTCTGCTTCGTATTGTGAAGGAAATTGTCTACCAGTAGTGATAAAAATTGTATTTACGTGACTGTGCGTAATAATACGCTGAGAGATTTTTTATTGCAATTTCGTGTATTAAACCAGTGTATTTATTGTTTCGGAAAATATTGCCTTTTGGAAACTAATTTGTTTGCATTGTTTTGGGGATGCAATGTCTTACTGAAAAGGAATTTTGCACTCTCAATTTTTGGAGTTTGTTTCATTTTTCAGCAACAGTTTATTCACCTTTACGCAAAACTAACCTAAGTATAAATTGGAAGTAATTAAACCATTTCGCGAAAAATGCAACATATGCCAAAACTTTTTTTTAATTTTTGTAGCAATGAAGTAAACTTATCATCGAGGCTAATTAATTGCAACATTATCAAATTGAACTCTCTGCAGAATATCAACTTGGGTCAAGTGACTTTATGTCTCAGTGACAAAATAATCACACAAAACCGTGATTGCAAAATTTAAAAATTGCTTTTTGCTACATTGCTGCAAAAACACTCTTTTGTGAAACTTATATCACCAGAATTTTTTGTTATTATAACTAGTTGTTTATTTTTGTAGAATATTTTGTAAACAAAAATATTTATTCGTTCAATGCTGGTATTGTAAGAATACAAAAAATAATTTGGCCATTTTTACTCTGTTCAGCATTTTTGATAATAAATTACGGAATGATCTACGCAAAATAATTAATTGTCACTTAAAAAACGTCAAATGTACAATTGTGCGCACTCTATGGAAAATAATTTATTGCGTAATTTCTATTCCGCTCCATTTAATAAGCAAAACTCCTTTAGCAAAACTGTTTGAAATATCATTGAGAAAAATACTGAGTACACTCTTTAATCAAAAAAGCCTGACCAAAAATTAAAACTATTCATCAATTTGCAAGAAAAGATGGCATTAAAATAACCTTAAAATTAAGTGATTAAAGCACATGGTATAATTTCAATAACAAGCAATCGGGCAAGTTGTAATGGTCTTAATGAAATAACTACTACAATCCTCTTGTAATAGCAAATGTGTAATTATTTATTGCACTGCTCTATACTCCATTAAACCATCCAAAAAATTTGCTCGTGGTAATTTATAATCAAAATTTTTCTTCATAATTTTGCGAAGATATTTTTGTCATATCTTACATTTTACAGAAAAGGGCGTTGACAACAGTAATTTGAAATTAAGTGTCCAAGGTTTCCTAAGCTAGTCCAGCCTAGTGAAGTCCAATAATCACATTTAAAACCATATTGAAATGTGTTAACTTTAAAGATCGGCACTCGTGGCATTTAGATTTAAAATTCGTGAAATTGTTTTGCGAATAACATAAAATATTGCTGAGGTTAAATTTCATTATAATTCTGAAAAGTGTTTTACCAGACAAGACATATAAAACGTAAATACGAAATGCGTGCGAACTGCGTGAGATTGAAATCAATCTGATTATTGTTGCACTAGATTATGACGTAATTGCGATATTATTCTAGTAAATATTATCAACGCTAGTTACATTTTGAAAATGTGATCAAGAAACTTCAAAGAAATTTAAAAACATTTTATGAATGAAAGCATGTATCATTTCCTTCCATTGTTTCACTACAATTAGCTATTTTGCATTATGTAACTATAATATTGTCAATAGCAACGTAATTACCACCGAATCATCTTTTGTCTAAGACGCTTCAGAACAATGTTACATGCTGTAAGGGCGGAAGGAGGCTATCAACCCCCTCACATTGGCTTGCAGAATAAGGAAAATAACAGGTTTTTTAGCACTTTTGAACCTGATTTCAGCTCTGGAATGGAAAACAGCCCCCCTCATTGGCATATCCAAGTTTAGGCTACGGACACTTTTTTCTTGGTATTTGGTCTCGCAGTGTTTTGGGACATTGAAACCGCGACGATTTTAGGCAAACACCTTTTTTTCGGTCTTCACCTGTATTCGGACAGAAAAAACGCTTCAATTTTATAGGTGAATACTTTTTTCTTTTTTGCTTTTAATCTGAACCTCGATGGAAAAATCGTTTCAAATCCAGATGAATTCCATTTTCTTCTGTTGTACTTTAGCCATGAGTTCCGAAACAGCCCCCGCTGCATTGCAACTCAATATGGTATTCAAGCAATAACCCGATACAAAACCTGTAGTTTATCAAAATCTTCATCATGCTCGCTGCGTTACACGAGTGTGTCACGAGTTAGTCGTTTTTTCTTCAGGTTATTGTACCCAGGCAACAGCGCACCTTACAAAGAAAGTCGCCGCGTTGGCAACACTGTATCCGACTTGATCGAGCCGCTATAGACCTTCCGTTTCGCAAATGCGTTATGATAGCACAATAAACAGATCAATTAAGAATATTAAGTACACAACTTCTTGAGGGAACCTGCGAATGAAAGCTGCTGTCTTGGCCGTAGGCAGAGAAAGGGCCAGACGGGGATGGACCTAGTGACCACGCTATTAATACCATAATTTAACTAGAAATAATGTATCTCTTTTAGCCGCGTATTTTTTGTTTTCGGACAAAAATGGCAACACTTTATAGCCGAGACCTCTTTTTTGTATTTTTAGTGTTCGCCATATATTTGGACAAAATTGGCCCGAATTTATTGTCGTGAAGCCTTTTATTTTCTTTTTTGGTGTTTATCTTGTAATTGGACGAAATATGTTGGACCCTATCTTCACAACGTGTCTGGCTACAGCCGTGGCTGCTGTACAACGAAAAACTACAGTGCTTATAAATAGCTTTCAGCAATACCGGTACAAGGCGATTACTTAGTTTTGAGACCAGGACAAGCAATTTTGTTGTTTCATGGGAATAATAGACTAAATCAACATTATCGGACGAAGATATGCTACCAAGCAGCAAATGGTTAGATAGCCATGTGCTGATAAAATAGTAATTTGATGGAAAAAGGCCACATAAAAATCACAACCTAACTTAATGATGACGAGGCAAAATAAGTGTGAAAACTGAATTATATTTAACCTCTAAATTCCTTGCAGTTTTTGTCATGTTTTCGTGACAACATGGAATTTCTATTCGCATTCAAGTTCAAAAAACCTCTTTATCGAAACAATAATTTATTTTTGCATAATAGAGATAAACTTTTAACCCGTGCCATATGCCTAAGGGTCACTGGTTAGGTTAAAAGAAACGACTTGATCCGAGAAGGCAGTTTATATGAGCGCCTGGTACAATCAAACATCGCTAAACGATTCGTATCTACTGTTTCCACGCATCAGCCACAGTTAAATTGCATTGTAATTAAACTCATCACGAAAAAGGTTTTACCTTGAAAAACTCATATAGGTACACCTGTTGATGGGTTTACGCTACGTGTTATTTTTGAGCAATTAAACCAAAAAAACTAGTTGTAAAATACCAAAATTCAAGTTCAAATCTTTTTATATTTACGAAGCCAATTCGATAAATATTTTTAGGTACATTTATAGGAGTTAGCAACTCCAGAAAACTAAAAAAGTTGGTGAAGAAAAAAATCCTTGGAAGTTTTAAAAGGTTTAAGCGGACTCAGTGTAATAATTATTTTATAGTTAGGCTAGAATTGAAAAAAAAATAATAATAATACATAACATAGAATTGAGTCGGATTCAAAAAAATCTATTTTTATGAAACACTCATAAATAATTAACAAGCAAGTGTAGTAAACAATCTTTTCAAATTTGCATACTAATTTTGACCACGTAAATAACACTAAAATCAAGAAAACTTTGAAAAT
Source organism: Trididemnum nubilum (assembly GCA_963965965.1). Classification (NCBI taxonomy): domain Eukaryota; kingdom Metazoa; phylum Chordata; class Ascidiacea; order Aplousobranchia; family Didemnidae; genus Trididemnum; species Trididemnum nubilum. The sequence continues at coordinate 42,104,045 of OZ014478.1, read as the reverse complement.
TGCAATTTTTGTGCTAATATTTTAAAATTTCCAGTCATCAAGTTCCACCAATTTGAGGTTCTTGAACATTTAAAATCAAAGCTTTCATTGTACTCGCTGTACTACGCCGAAGCGTGTAACGAGTTTGGGAGGCCCATCTCAGCGTCATTTCGACCAGGCAACACAGGCTTCTTTCGAAGAAATGTTGCAGCGCTAGCGAGTCCAATTGACCGGCCTTAGATTTGAACCTCAGACCTCCCGCTTTAGAGACGAACGCGTTTCCGCTCGACCATCTGGTCGGTTTAATTGTTTGTAAAATATTATATGTAAAGTTTCGACATATCTTTATTTATAGTTTCACCATATGTCATACTTCCAAAAATGCTTTGATTATTTTTTTCTAATTTTTCATACATTTTAAATACGATGATATCAATGCGCCACATTAGATTGAAATGTTTTTTATTCAAAAGATATTCTCGTCGAGAGTTTTAACTGCCCGTTTACTGCTCAAAAAGACGATGCGGCACAAATTTTAACCAAAAACGCAAAAAATCTGCTTTTTTCAGAAGTGTTTGAAAGATTTATGACAGTGTTAATTACGAAACATTAAAAGCCTGTTGTTATTGATTGAAAATTCAGCTTTCAAAAATTATTCTTTAGCCTCGGCAGAAAAATGAACTTGATAAACTTTGCAAGTCAGCAAAACTCGCAACTCAGCTTATAATAGATCATATGAGTATCAATCCGATATTCCAGCCAATTTCTGTGATTAAAACAAACACTTTTTAAGTTTGACTGAAACACAGAGCTAGACAACGTCAACTACAGCCCAAAATCGTTGTTTTTTTAAACGACAATGTCTATAGCTACATTTATGCAAGCAAAAAGTTATTGACGAAGAAAATGCCTACTGCAACTGAAGATGCTCGAGACTTACGCAATTCACATGTACCAGTACTTTAACATCCTTGAATTGTCGAAAAATTTGCACATGGCACGCATTATCAAGTGATGAGAAAATTTTAATCTGATTTCATGATCAGTGCTTGCATATTTTAAAATAGATCATAAAAAGCCATTATAGTTGCTAAAAATAGTCTTGTTGTATAACTAATACAGTTTATTAAGCGGAACAATATTATAAAAAAGTGTGGCTACTGTTTTAACATCCATATATAGTAAGCATTTGAGCACTATTTCAGCCGCTACTCGCAGTTAGGTTTTTACTTAAAATACTGTTGATATCTTCTCACATGTATCTTTAAGTATATTGACGTTTCAATACGGGCTAAAAAGTACCAACTTGTGGTGAAGTGACTGCGACAAACCTCGTAATTGAGAAACCTCCTATTGCTTGGTTCGAAGTAAAAAGCTTTTTTCTGAAAGAATCTATCGCCAAAAAAACGCGTAAAATAAGATTACGGTGGGATAAAATCAAAATTGCAATTTGGCAGGTTCAAATTTAGGGCATTTTAGACTGAAAAAGATTTTTTTCAAAATTCAGGCAATTTCGAATTTGTAAACCTTTTAAACAAAATGTTGCTGACACTAGCCAAGTAAAAAAAACAAAGGCCAGTTTACTCTAAACCATTAAACGCAACAAAAAATGATGCAGTTTTGATTTATCTGCTGCTTTCTCATCAAATTCAATTCCCTATTGCTCAGCTCAACATGAAAAAAACACTTTTATTTTACATAACTTGAACCATTACTTCAAAAGTGTGAATCATAGTTCCATTCACGTTGTCAACCTTCTCAACCTAGTTCAGGGCATGTCAATATACTCAGTAGCGTACGCAGGATTTTGGAAAGGGGTTGCCAGGAAATTCAGAAAATTTAAGAATAACAAAGTTCAGAATGTAAATTTTTACACCCAGAATCAGTCCGGTTTTCCAGTCCAAAATCAGATGAAGACCAAAAAAAAGGTCTTCACTCAAATTTAGCCCGTTTTTTTGCCAAAATTAGGTGAAGATAAAAAAAAAGGTCGTTACTCAAATTTAGTCCGGTTTTTAACCCAAAATTGGGTGCAGGCCAAAAACAAACGTCTTCGCCTACCGTTTGTGTGCTCAAACTTTCTGCCCAAATTACAAAGGGGGGGGGCATGCCGCTATTTGCATACTATTCTATGCTAATTATACTATCCTGGCAACCTAAAGAGGGGGCCATGGCCCAATGGCTCCCCCCCTAAATACGCCCCTGAATATACTGCAAACGGCGTAATTGCCTCAATTGGATGCTGGTTCATATCAAGTCTAATTAGCTCATTTAGATACATATTTTGCTGTTATCTACTTGATACGAGTAAGCGGCATATGTTATGTTCGCATTGTACACCATAATCGACCCGCTTATTGTGTTGTAACGCGCTTAGAGGAAACCATGAATTAGCTTGAACTTGATTATTCATAATGAGATAGACTCTGACCTTTTGTCATAACTAATGAAGCCACGCCTTGATATTTCAATTATAAGTTCATTTTGCCTCTCTATATTTAAGATATTAATTCCGATCAAAGAGCCAATTTAAAGTCAAAATCCTTATAATCTTTAATTGCTGCTTACTGATTGCTGCAAGGTATATTATCCTCTATTTATGCAAATAATTTTCATTCCATTCCGTAGTGGACTGTAACTCTACGAGAAAGAAAAACCAGTCGCTTAATTATACTGCAAAGTGCAGTAAGTGGAAGAAAAAATATTAATGAATTTTGCATAAGGCTAGCAAAGCACTTACCGGTACGCGATTATATAATCTAACGGATCACGTACGGGCAATACGCGAAAAAAATTTTTTTCTACATTTTCTATGAAATGTTCGATAAGATAGCGGTGATTATCTTGCAGTGAATTTCGCGTATTGCTCTTATTCAGATTAATTCAACGAGATGGTGAGTTAATCTCGCTTATGAATTAAATCACTAAATCCTGCATATCACAACCGCAGAAAAAACGTTTTAGAAAGGCTAAAATATTTCCAACTAAACAGAAAAAAAAAGGATTCACTTTATTCATATTTGAGTGATAAACTAAAACAAAATAAAAACATTTTATTTCCTACACTTCAGTGTTTTTTCTTTATTTTTTCAAAAATCATTAGATATGCATAATTTTGACCAAACTACGGGACTTCATCCATAGTTACTTCTCTCAGTGTCAACAGCAACTCAGCTAAAACCACCTTGCATCGAATCAAGAAACCGAAACTTTGCTAGCAACCGGCTACTCGCATCAATCAGTCTTCGTGCATTTACGGAGTACCAAACAGAATCTACATAAGGAGCTTTGCAATTGCGTTTGTATATTATTTTACAGTTTTTTTCGGCCACAGCACTACAGTTTGTATTTGATTACAACTAACATTTTAGCTATATAGGGGTTAGGTCTGTCGCTAAGCCAAAACGTAAATATTATATCGCGTCCCTGCAATAGCATAATCTGCAAAATGGTCACATCTCGTTAATATTTTTGAGAATAATTTTCAGTACATCAAAATATCTTTAATACCGTAACTTTAATAAACGACTGGAAACATAACAGGACGTCTGTGAACCTAGATTTTCACATTCTCATCTTTGCTTCTGACAATGTGTGAACTAATTCCACTAACCGTTTAACATTGTTTATTAAATACATTTAAAAAGGCACTCTCAGGATTGCTCTCTTGTTAATCAACATTTTGCAATAATTTATTGAAACTTTCTTTGCATTTAAATCGCACACGAAGGTCAAGTTGTGCTCAATTAGTAGCTGCTGTCAAATTTGTTTTGGAAACCGTAAAATATCTTGCTAATATTGATTGAATGTTGGGGAGTGTATTTCGCAATTTAGTGATCTACTTCTAACCAATGGTTTTTGCAAACAATGCAAAATGACTCAAAACCACAAAAATTCTCAAAAATAGTGCTGCAAAAAAATGATAAAACTGACCTTCATTACGCCCTCACCTCTTTTTTAAACTTTTCACAAATTTATATTACTGATCATGTTTATCTAATCATTTTGTAATTTTACCCCTGAAAACAGTAAAAAATAACGCAGCGCGATTGGGACTTTAGAGGACTCGCTGCTCCATTCCTCCAGCTATTAATCTTCTCTACAAACTTCCTTCTACATCTTGATCCTAGAAACGACAGCATATTTTCACCAAATAGAGTCAAAATCCTGATGGGAGTGGGGTCTTAATTTAGTTAGCAGAGTCTCGCTTTCGTGGTCCAATTTTACTAAAACAACAAACAAAATTTTGACAAACAAATGTTAAACAGATGTGTATTTGTTTACGAATGGATTTTTTTAACGAATGAAGAAATTTTGTCCAGAATTTCCAGCAACGGGGCTCGACTGTAAAGTGCAAGATACTGAACAAACACAACTTTGTGTCGACTTTTGCATCACGACTTTTGAAATATGGCGTCAAAACTCATGCATGGAAAAGTACATAACAAAAATAAAATTAATTTCTGTATACCAATCGTCTAAAACACCAAACAATCCGTTTTTGCTGCAGACATTTTCTGCTGGTTTGTTTGCACACATTACAGTATGTGAGTATTGCAAAGGTCAAAGTGCCAAATCAAATGAATATGCTTCTCAACGTCAAAACAAAATATTTCATCTGGTTTCCATCATTTTCAAAATGGAAGCATGCTTAGCGCGTTTTTTCCAAAAAGATGACATCTGGAAAGTGTAACGCAAAAGATAAGAAAATTTTTGTCTCCATATGGCCAAATGGATTATCTGCAGCAATTTGCAAACTTCATCAAGGCAACTGCTTCGATAAATGTTCTTTCTTATGTAGTAACGACGTTCATATTGCGTACAAGTGATAATCTAAGAAGCCCTTGATTTGTTTCGGTATTCTCACAGGGAGGGATTTACCAAGGTACGTTTGGAAAATGCTGGGCCATCACATGTTAGTCAGAGACATACCTAAAAACGTTTATCCCTTTCAATTTTAAGGACTTTTTTAATATTGTGGAGTCAATTTTTATGAATTAAGTGATACTATAAAATCAAACCAGATACAACAAAATTTTAAAAAAATTTGTCAGCAAAACAAAAACAAAAACTTGACCTTTTCTTGACTTGATGCAGGCAATGGAAGATTTGTAACAAAAAGGTAGAAACCCTGACCCCAAACAACTTGCGACACTTTGTCTCATCAAGCAGGATGTAAAAGGAAGGGTTGTAGTGATATCTGATCTTATAGCCGAACAAACTTTAAGCTAAAATCAATAATCTCAAAAGGGGTGGTCTGAAAATTTTGCTCTTCGACCTAAGACCTTTGTGAATTTGCTCAAAAACGACATTTGAAAAGTGGCAAAAACAAGGTTTTAGGTTATATTGATTTGGTGACAATTTAGGAAAAATTAATGAGGCTATCGAAAAGGTTCAAAAACCCGGTAAACCGTAAAGTTTGAAGTCCTTCTGTGTTTATATGCACTTTAGCTCAACCAAATTGTCTGTCTGAAAAGGAAATATGGTGTTGAAAATTCCTGATGTCAATTTGCTATAATTTCCTTTCCTTCTAAAATCCGCTTTGCTAACGCAACGTGGACTGTTTAACTTTTTTTCTTGAAAATTGGTGCCTAATATGTTAATTAGAACTGTAGCAAACATCATACCAAAGTCAACGCAAAACGAAATCATTTCACTCTTTCGAAACTCTCCAGCAGCGCGCGGGTTTCTTTATTCTTAAGCTGTTTTCTATAGTGTTTCCAAGCAAAAAATGTACAAGTATACATCAGTAAGCACTTAAAATTTGGCATGCGACCGAACTAGGACAGTGATCGCGTTCCTGCGTGTTCAATGCAGCTGTGGGTTGATGCTGAAAAATATGGCTATTTGATTCAATTAAGTGGGTGAAGCATCCAACTGAGCAGCTTGAAATATGGACAAACGATACAGAAACCTCTGAAACATTCTTTCAGTTAGGGAGATCTACCCAGCAGTGTTGCCAGTAAAAATTTATTTTTTATGCTTTAAACTCTCGTTTTACCTTCCCAAGTATTTCTTTAGCAACATTCATTCGCAAGTTATCCGTAGCTGAAGCTTTACAATCAAGCTCTTTGGAAATATTTATGAAAGTCACACTATACGTAATTTGAAAAAGTGTAGATTTTAACTGGCAACACTGCAGGAGAGCTCTCCTCAACTTCAAAACATAATATTTATTTCCAAAAGGAGAGATTCGCAGAAAGCTGAATTTTGGTGAAGATATTATGTAGAATTTTTTTTTAGTATTTTGCACTTACCCTAGGTGCTTCACCCTCTTTAAGTCCACTTATGCTATACTGTAGTTGACCGTCATTGATCACTTTGGGAAAGGTTTACTTTATTTTTCATCTTTATCTGAGAATGGATACTACGTAAATCTTCGAGAATGGATGACTTTTTTGGATTCACAAAAAACAAATAGGTGCTTCAAACAAGCATACATTATTTACAAAAAGTAACAATCTAGTAGATTTGGAAACGTATTTATGAACACTATTACTACAACCAAAACCAGTTGAACACAATGCGCTCAAACGTTCCACAAAAAAAACCTTGACCTCTAGCTGTTCGAATCTATTATTCTCTGCTCGCAAGTGATAGGCCTGCAGTCAGCCAACCAAAATCATTTGCATACTGATCATGCATGTTAAAGATTCTATGCAGCACATAACAATGCTCGTAAACAAACAACAAATATGCACCCAGTACGAACCAAATAAACTGAGAAACAGTTTCAATTTTCTTTAATAACATTAAAATTCAATAGTGGTGCTGTAATTCTTAAGTATGGCTGTACTCTCTGTTTTTGTTTTTTTTTGTTGTCACAGGAACAGAATTCAAAACAGTTTTCAACGAACTAATGAACTTCTTACTGTTATTGCCTAATTCATAAAATCATAATCATTAAATTTTCCTATATTTCCATGGAAATTGCGCAATTTCATCCATTTCTACCAAAATCGATTTGCTTTTGATGCCTTTTTTTAACATCTGCTTGTATGGCTCTGCCAGACTGCTTTGGCAAATTCATCTCATCAGTAATGCTGCTTCTGACCTTCAATTTACCCCTTTTTTTGTAACTTCTTAGCTGCCTTAATAGAACCCCATCAAATTTTATATAAAATAATCTCATTGTGAAGGAAAGGAATTTATCAAATGACAGACACCTGACAAAATGGCATTGACTAATCTGACCCGTCAGATCGGTATTTCAAGTGCCTTGTCCCCAGACTTCGATTACAATTTAACGCTATTCTAGGGCCATTCAAGTGGTACAAAACCAAACTTCAATGCGGCAATCTTCGAGCTACAAAAATTTAAGTTGTGAAAGGTTTTTTTATTCATTCCTGAAAGGTTTCAAAATATTTTGCTGCTTGTTCTTAATTTTACTTTTTCCTGCAAGGCGGCGGTATTTACAGCACAAGCAGCGAGGTACATTTTTTTATAACAATTTTTGTAAGAACACGAGGCTAATTTTTCCTCAAAATCTAAGAACAAATTAAAAACAATTCCAGCATCGGCGATGAAAAAATATCTAAAAACATGAGCCATTACAATGTATTTGAAAGTAACCAGCAGAATTTTTTAAGCCTCTTCTATATTGCCATTGTGATTTATCTGAAGACTATTTCAATAACAAAAGACATCTTTTAACCAAGCAAGAATGAATTAGTGCACTTAAATCTTCAATGAAATTTAAGAACAGGTTAAGAACAAAACAACTAATTTAAGAACAGATTAAGAGCAGAGCAAAAGAACAATTGAGGCGTAAGATTGGTGAAATTTAAAGAACAGCCAGCCTCAATCCGAAATTTACTGGTTCTTACAAAAATAAATATATTATTCAAATATTATTCATGCTCTCTGATCGATTTTGACGCAATAATTGTTGAGTTGAAAAATGAAAAAAAAAGGAGATAAAAATTGCTTTAAAAGCTTCGAACCCATCGGTCAGAAAAAATCTTAATTGTTTAAAAAATTGACTCAAAAATAAATTCTCTTATTTTCTACAAAATCTCTCAGAAGTAGTGAATGCTTTTAGCACCATAAACTGAAAAATAGTGCACTGCAGTTCTAGACAAATAATAGTAGCTATGGCTCACAAACAAGCTTTTGGCTTTTCAAACTCATGTAGATTATGATAAGATGCATCACTCAAGTATCCGCATCATTTTTAATTTGAGACCATTAGGTTGACCCTCTTAACTCTTTTAATTGAGCAAACACAGGCAGCTGGCGCACGTCATCCACGTACTTAAATATAATCCACTGATTCATTTAAACAACGACGTCCACTCCACGGTTACTGTCTAGCAATTGTTTCTGATGGATGAATTTTTGATATAGGGGAAATTATTTGGTGGGGGATGTAATTCGGCCTATTTTGGTTTTCTACGGGTCCTATGAACCAACGCGGATGATTAGCTTTGATCCGTGAATTAACAAAAATTTTGGACAAATTGCTGTGCAAATTGCTAAAATGGTTGTGGAATTTAAGCACAACTTCTCTGAACTACAGGAATTCAGTATATTTTAATGTAATAAGTTCAACGATGTAAAAGATAGAAACTGATGATCAGCGAATCAAAGTCAATCTGCGTTGATAGATAGCAACACTCTCAAGAAATATAACATGTTCTTAGATTCTTTTATCCATGCGAATGAAAGCACTCCGCATTTTTCTCACCACACCGAGGTAGAGAACCCTTTTTCAGTTTTGTTTGCTTGTCGTTCGTTCCACTGCATCCACATTTTTAGATACAATTTTATGTTAAAACGGCAAAACACAAATCCCCTCCAAATCAACATTTTAATCATGATCAAAAATCAAGAAGGTTTGATAATATCGTTTTAGAATTAAGAATAAGATCCGCATTTGTTACGTAATAATATTGGTGTCCTGGAACTACAACTGCGTGCTTGCTGGCTGAAGAACCTTAAATTATAACAAAGTTGCTCCAAATTAAGCATTAAGCTAAAAAATGACTCCTGTTTTTAATAATGTGATAGCAATGTTTGTTTTTGGTGTTGGTAATCAGAATCACTATTAACCTTTCAACAAGACAAGTATATCGCGGCAATTAGTAAGGGTTTCGTAACATCAAATCTTTGCTTGTTGTCAATTTACACAAACCTATAATGACCTAAGCTTTGACATCTAGAAAATAAAAAATGTATTATTTGTTAAATTCCTATTTCGCTATGTTTTATTGTTCTGTCTGCTAAGTGTTACGTTTAACATTTACCCAGCATAGTTATTAACTTTGGCAAGAACTGAAAAATGTCAACAGCCCCAGTCCATTCAGTAAAAATCCCCTTAAATAACACGAAAAGTAAATAATTATGATAATTAATCACACAGCAGTTTGGTAGTAATTATCAAAAAAACTCAAGCCACCCAAACTTTGCAATCTTAAATGACGTCACAGAATTTAATGAAAAATTGAAGTTAGTGCTGCAGCGTTAAATATTGCCGCAATGCGACATTAAGAAAGACCGAGGGCAGCCTTCATTAAACTTGAATTATCTGATTGTAATAATAAGTCAATTAAGATGTTTTTTTGACGTTTGCAGGCCAGAGTTTTAATATTTTAATCGTTTTGCGTGCTTCTGGCCTAAAGGCTCCCAGCTCGGAAGCCTAGGGAAGAGCCACCAGAACGGCGACTACTTAAAAGAAACAATGCGAAAAATTGTCTTCCCACAGGAATCGAACCTGCAGCCTTTGGATTACCGGTCCACTGCTCTACCACTTGAGCTAGAGAAGACGCCTCCTCGCATGCTTAATTTTGGCTATTTAAACCCATGCGAGGAGGCGTCTTCTCTAGCTCAAGTGGTAGAGCAGTGGACCGGTAATCCAAAGGCTGCAGGTTCGATTCCTGTGGGAAGACAATTTTTCGCATTGTTTCTTTTAAGTAGTCGCCGTTCTGGTGGCTCTTCCCTAGGCTTCCGAGCTGGGAGCCTTTAGGCCAGAAGCACGCAAAACGATTGAATTATCTGGCTAGGTAAGGTTTTGGTATTAGCGAATATTTTGATACGAAAAAGGCAAAGAATGAAATATTTAATTCAAAATTTTTGACCAAAACTTGTGAAATTTGGTTTCTACTTTTGAACTTAATTAATTCATACTTGCAAAATAAAAAACAAACAAACAAAATTTCGGGTTAGCAATTTAGTTGACATATATGCAGTACTGTTACCAAATAAATAGGGCAGAGTGTTTCCTTTAACGTGAGATACTAAACCTCACCCTCAAACCACAAGCGTAGCCAGGGGGTGGCCCAGGGATCCCGGGCCCCCTCAATTTAATTTTTACCAACCAATTTTAATGGGCCCCTTACAACAATATTTAGATGGCCCCCAATTTAAATGGGCCCCCAACAATAATATTGATCCAGGGGGCCCGGGCACCCTCAAGTTAATTTTTGCCAACCAATTTAAAAATGCCCCCTACAATAATATTTAAATGGGCCCCAACAATAATATTGTTCCAAAGGGGCCGGGTCCCTTCAATTTAATGTTAGCCAACCAATTTAAATGCATAATCCGAGTGAAATTAAGGGATTTTATCCTAAAAGTTGCTAACTGAGGCCCTCATCTAACCTTTTCATGAACGCAATGCAATAACCAGGGACAGATTTAACATATGGCACAGTGCCAAGGCCCCGCGCTCAAATGGTAAGACTTTTTTTGGTCTTCACCTGTATTTGGCAGGAAAATATTGCAAAAACTCTAAAGTGCCAAGGGCCCAACTCAATGTAAATCCGGCCCGGGCAATAACATAGTTTGTAGGCGTAACTATTTATTGTACATTTTTCAATAACAATTCACCTCCACCTTGTCAGTTTTTATGCAACGAAAAACTTTTGAAAAAAATTAGCTACAGGAAGGGGATTGCTCATTGAACAAATTTTTGAATTGAGAGGGCCTGGGCCCCTTGGCCGTATATGTACTTCTATAACTGGTTGTTTTCATGTCAAAACAATAATCTTTAAGGAAAATATTCGACTGGATTGTTATTTACTGCTAAAATATTGCAGGAGGCAATGTACTTTATTTCCCCCTACCTCGGCCAAATTACTTACAAAATTTAACCCCAAAATGCAAGATTTTAAACGTGTTTAGGACTTAAATTGCAAGCAAAAGGAGGACTGAACAACTTAATTTTTGCAATTGGCTTTCAAATGTTAAAAATCTAGTACTTTCAAATTGCTCTGAATACGTGCGAAATGTGATCCAATGGATTTAAAATAGTTTTTTTTTCCAACAAATTACGAAAAATCGCCCAGCGGCTAAGGCTTTGTCCCCAGACCCCTCGTCTGTGATACGTTTGAAGTACAGTACCCTTCTTTACTCAAACACGTCTCCCAATTTAGATATTTTTGCATTTTAACTATTGGTTTAAGCCATCTCCTTGAACGAGTTCCTAGTTACGTGTCATTACCAGGCCACGGCTTCCGATCTTTTATTCTATGATATCTCTGCCCCCACATAACATTCCTCTTTCGAAGTTTCTGATGACGTCATTGCATGTGATTTGTGGTTTGCCCCCCCCCCCCCAGTCAAAATCCTTGCTACGCCTATGCCTCAAACCCACACCTTATGTGATTATAAACCCCAAACCTTTTGTCGAGAAAGATTTTTGCTCTCCTTCTTTATAAAATTATCGTCATCTTGCTCGTGGCTAGCAGGAGGTGTAGATACTCTTTCTAGCACTGACGTTGCAGGAAATTAAAGAAAAACTACTATGATTACGTTTTTGTGGTTTTTTTTTGCAAACTATTTCTAACTGCTTTTAATTGGTAATGCGTAGGATTTCAAGCATTCATTTTTCTATCCAAAAATACTACTCTGTAACAGTGTATTGCATGTTGAAAAAGTTTTGAAATTGAGTAGGGTAGATAACTCCACTTGTAAGCTCTAACGGAATTTCATTCCAAGTTTGAATCCAAAAAATGACTTTGAACTAGATTGCAAATCCAAACTCGGTTCATAAAGATCAGCGATCCAAAATGCAACAAAACCATGGTTGTCTGCCCTGACTTTGTAGGAGGTTATTTTTATCCACAAATATATGAGCTTGTTGCGACGCAACGGCATATAAGCTCATATATTCTTCAAATCAAACAACTTGGCAACAAGACAAAATTATGACCTCGTAAACGAACTCAACTAAATAAGCATGCGACAACATTGCTTATTAATTCAATTTAAATTTAATTGAAACTGAAGATTAAGGGAAGGATTTGGGTACATTATGCTGCCTAATACGTGATTAAAAACACTCGGGCGGTTCCGAGTTATATTTATATTTGCTCAAGAACGACACTTCACTGATATTGAAACACACTCAAGCCGACTCAACTTGAGCTATTATCTAAATTGCCGTAAATTTTTAGAAAGCAGTAACCGCAAAAGCAAACTACAAAACAAAAGTAACCAAACAAAACTACAGTGACATAGCTGCTACAGTTGCAATGGGCCCAAATGAGGCCTACGTAATGTGTAGGTGGACTTAGCCTAACGGTAGTGGATTCACTTGCACCGTTGCCCATTAAAGATAATAATAACAGCGGCAAAATTACGTTTTCGAAAAAAAACGAGTTTAAAGGTTTTAGGCTTTCCCGTTCTCATCAAACTTGTTGCAGAGCGCTGAAATTTTTTGTGGAAATTCTTAGAGCTACTCTCACCATGCATGCTTAATTTCATTTCTTCAGGGTTAAATTGAGATGGTTAATGTTAGACTTTTTTGGAAGGAAACACACTATTTTGTGTAGTTAATGCTTTTAACTGTTTATTCGGCAAAAAATTTGAAAAAAAATTTGGAAAAGCAATAGGCTAACTGCAGTTGGCTGATAAAATTTTAGTGTAGTTGATGCAACAAAAATTTTAATAAATTAAGCATTAAGTCCACGAAAGAAGCCGAATACGTTGATTTTTTTACTTAACTTTCTTTATATCAAGCAATTAATTACAAAAATGGCAAAAAAGGCGAAAAAATTTTCAAATACAGTGTTTCATTTATTTACATGGCTCAATTGCATTCTGCCTTTTAGACAAACACACTAGTGATAATATCCGCTTAATCTTTTTTTTTTCGGTAGTGGCAACAAAAAAATTCGCAAATTCAAACTTGGCAATTTTTTCGGGCTCCTTTTTGTCACCGTAATTCGTAATCTGGGCCTACTGTAATTTTCAAATAAAACATTATCAATATTTTACGAAGCTCGTGCTGGAATTTTTTTTCGGTTTCGGGCCCATTGAAAACTCAAATCGGTATTGGTTGTATTTAGAGTCAGAGGTAGGAGGCGCTACTTTTGTGGAGACAACTATATTCAGTGGAGGTAACCAGTAGCGTAGCCAGGAGCGGGGGGACTATAGCTTCCCTATTGGAATTTCGACCAAAATGCAGAATAAAAAAAACACCAAATTTTTAGCTTTTCTGAGACAGTCCTTTGAACTGGAATGGAAGTAGTTATGTATATGGCGTGTTCGATGCACAGAGGCTCTGCTACCGGCCCTATCAAAATTTAAGATAGAAGTCACTATAATATGGCTCCCAAAAAATGCACTGGAAACAAAATGATTAGTAAAAAAAAATTAACATGCACTGAAAGCGGTTTTGTGTTTGTAAGAGATTTGGCAGCGATACAAAGTAGCCATAGTAAGTTAAAGATAACATTCCTTTACGCATAGCACTTAAGCGTAACGGTGCTTTAAAAGATCAAATTACAGTCTGAAGCTAATGTCTCGTCATAAAATACACAAAGCTTAAGACTGAAGATTGCAACAATAGTTTTTATCTGACCGTCAGAGGGCGAAGAGAGCAACAAAATCAAACTTTGATGAGCGTGACATTTCTGTCACGTGACGTGTTTTTTAGCAAGTTATTCATAAAATCTTTTTCGCGACAAAAGATTTTTTTCTTAAAATCAAGTCACGGGACAGAAATGTCACGGGACAGAAATGTCACGCATGACGCTCAAACGCATTGAAGTGAATGGAAGATTAATGGAAAATTTTATGTGTTATTAGGACTATATTTAGAAAAAGAAATGTTGCGCAGGTGGTTAGTATATAAGACTTAAACAAGAACGTTTCAATCAGAAAATGGACGAAGATGAGGCAAGAAATACAAAAATCTATAAATTAGAACTAAGAATCATAAAAAAAAAACAAGAAAAGCAGAAAGTGGAAGTAACTCTTAGAAAACAACGACAAAGGTTGCGAGAAATGACAACCAAAATACAAGATTCCAAAATGGTTAAAGAACTTTTGGAAGAAGAAATAAAAAAATTAGAAAAACTAAAACAGAAAACAGAAACAGGAACACAACCACTCTTGTTCAAGAATAAACCTCAACCCATGCTGGAAGAAATGGATGTTGATGTAACAAAAAATTGAAAAAAGAAAATTGAAAAAAAAAATAGAAAAAATAAAAAAAAATCTAAAAAAACCTAAAAACGGCTACAATGAGCGCAGTGGCATGCGTGATACCCTCTCATATAGAGACTAATACCCTTCCCCCTAACATCGGGAAGGGGGGGACCGTTTGCCAAGATTTTTTTGGATTTCTGAATCTGTAAGTATTCATTTTGTTTTCTTTTCAATAATTAATTTTATTTTATTATTTTCTACTGATTTAACTTTGACAGAGAAGTTATTGTCATCAAATATTTTTGCTTTAGGCCTCGGTTTCCCATACGCAGTTTGTATTCTTATAATATCTTCTTCACAAAGAATGCTATGAGGTAGTTTGTCAGACAATTCATGTTTATAAGAAGGAAACATAACTGAATCACGATTTTTTGAATGATTCAATCCAAGACAGTGTCCAATTTCGTGCACAGCTACAACAAACAAATTATGTCCAGGAGGAGTTTTTTTGTCAACCCAATTTTCTTCTGCATCAAAGTGGAGGTCACCTCTTGGAGGATAAAACCCATGAGCTAACACACCACCCGTTCCTTTGAAAGGAAATCCATCTCCGTGTTCTCTTTGACAAAAAGATATTTTGATATCAATAGTTTCGTTCGGTTTTACTTTTTTAAATTTAAGTGCTGAATTTCTTTTCCAAACTTTGAAAGCAGAATCAATTTGTTGATTTATTGTCTCTTCTGTAAGCTTTGGTGTTAAGTTCATTATGCAATATGTTAAAACATCCTTATTCCATTTTTGTTTTATTTCTTCAATATTTTCTGGGGCAGATAAATTTTGAAGTTCAGGTTTAAATCCACAAAACATTTTTATATATGAACATATTATTTGTTCAAAGCTGTTCCAAATCTTCCATTGGAATCCAGCTGTTAAAATCATTACCATATCCAGACCATTGAACTAATGCCAATTTTTTCTTGTAATCTTTACGAATAACTTTTTTTATTCTAAATTTATTTGGGTTGGTTTTTAAAAGTTCTTGTTCATAGAAAGTTCCAGAAATCAATTCTCCTTTAAGATCAGTAATTTCGTAAGTGTGTGGGTTTGTATTTAAAACTTTAGAAATTAAAAATATTTCTTCCGTCCAGTTTGGAGTATATCCTTTATCAAAAAGTTTTCTTTTATACTTTGAAATTCTTACAGTGTCGCCAACGTTAAACTTTGCTTTTGTTTGCACATGTGTAATGTCACCATACAGGTTAAAATAAACAATACCTTCATTTTTCTTTTTACTGGCTTCTACTGGTGTCATTTTTATTGACCTATGATAATTATTATTGTATTTGTTTAGTATGTCAGGTAATATATCCAAATAATGAGTTGAACTTTGTTTTGTAAATTGCTTCCACATTTTATTTTTAATAGTTCGATTCCAACGTTCAACAACTGAACTTTTTTCTTCATTTTCAGTAGAGTATATATTAATATCATTTTGCTTCAATACTTTTTTCAAATCCTTATTGTAAAATTCTTTTCCTTTATCAGTCCATATGTATTTGGGGATTCTACCTTCTTTTAATATCTTTCGAAAAGCATGAGCCACGGAATCACCTGTTTTGTTTTTTAAAGGAACTATCCATCCATATTTAGAAAAAATATCAATTACCATAAGCAAATAACGAAAACCCTTATTCCATTTGCTAAATTGTTGCATTTCTACCAAATCTGCTGCCCAAATTTCATCTATTGACTTAGCTATTACTCTGCGCCGTGGAAACTTCTTTCTTACTGGTTTGTGTAGCTCATCAGCTAGTTCTGTTTTCCACGACGCTTCTTTACGTTTTTTGAACCTAATCCTAGTTTATATTTAGTTCCAATTGCTGCTTGAACTAATTTCTTATCAAAAGATTCTCGAATACCTTTGGTTTTTGTTTGTGATAAACTGTCAAGCATATCTTTATCACATTTTAATTTACCTTGCTTGTTGTCATTGTCCCGATAACAAATATCATGTTTCATAGCAATAGCATCTACCTGATTGTATGGTTCTTGTCCAGGAAAAGGCTTATCATTTTCATCAAGCTGCTTATCTAGTGGATTATATGGTCCTGTATATTTATGACTTGGAAGAGTAAATCCACCTTTTGGCTTTGGTAATTTTCCTATTAACTTGTGAACGTCCAACAATCCTCCTAGTTTATCGCTTTTCATAAAAGTATATTTTGGAATGCCACAATTTTTGCAAATACAGCGTAACATTAAACGACCATTTCCTTTTGCTTTTACCATTTCTTCAGATCCTGGAATGCATTTAGTTTTTCTTCTTTCTCGAACACAGTAAGTTTCCATCTTTAATATAAGTAACATAAAATTTCATAAACATTTCATTAAATGCTGTAGGTTTTTCATGAAAGTCTAACATAACTTCATTTGCTGTTCTTCCTTTGTTTCGCTCTGTTATGTAATAGAGGCAGTAGTAACCACACAGAATTGAGTCAATGTTTTGAATTTGTGCATCACTGTAAATTATGTTTTTGTTAGTAGTTTTCATGTATTTTACAACATCTGGTGGTGGAACTAAGCCAAAACTATCAAAATATTCCACATTATTTGATTTTTGTTCATTATAAACACATACCCAATGAGTCCCATTACCCGCAAAATAATCTTGCAAGTTTACGACAGCTGACTCATTTTTATTCATAGCCTTTGGTAACATATCTTTGCTAAATGTTCCTCGATAATTGTCACACTTAATCATGATTTTATCAATGTCTAGGTTTGTTAATGGTTTCATTTATTTACTGCTTTATTAGTTGCTCCTTGGATGGCCCCGGAAGCAGCTGCTAATCCCAAAGTTGGCAAAACCTTTTTAGCTAAAAACGGTAACACTAGTTTTCCTAAATTAAGTAAGCTGCTTAAGAAACCACCTTGTTTTTGCAATTGTGTTTTACTAAAGTTTATTTGAATACCGTGTCCAGACGCTTTTGCTTTATTAATTCTATTAATCTGTCGACTTGTCAGTTGCAAACTAACGTTGCCTTTAGCCTGTAAACTTGCATTTGTTAGTCTAACACTTACGCTAGTTTTGCTTTTATATGCATTTACAATTTTTTTCTTTTGATTTTGTGTCAAGTTCAATGAGTAATCGTGGTACATTTTATATTAGACTTTATAAAATCAAACCCAAGATCGGAACATTTTTGAAAGGAGAATTTTTTCCTAGTATTAAACCTTTTCCGAGAATCTGAGGTTCGTCGAAGCGATAAGACCTACCTTGTCTTTTTGTTCCAGGCAACATAAGCCCTTTACCCTTTGATCCAGGTAACACAAGTCCTTTTCCTCCTAACAAACTGGGTAGCAAGCTACCTGCTAAACCTGCTAAAAGAGTTCCAATAAAACCACCCTGTTTTGAAATTTGTAGTTTTGATAGCTTCAAAGTAACACCTGAACCTTTTGCTTTAGCATCATTTATTTTGTTAACTTGCGTCTTTGTTAAACCAAGAAAGTCTGATCCCTGTAACTGGTGGTTATTAAATGTGAGTGTAAGCCCAGTTTTGTTTTGAAAAGCTTGTTTCATTTTTTCTTTTTGATTTTGTGATAATGTTAATCCAACTTTATGATACATTTTATTTTATGTTCAGATAATTATATTCATTCGACCTGAAAGTCCTTCTAACTGAAGGTATCTATCAGAAAGTACGACTGCATAAACATAGAAAGCTTGGTTAGCGTTATTTGCAATATTTCTAAAGTTACCACCAAGACTAAACCTTATTTCAATATCTGCCGAGCTGTTTTTAAGTCGTTCATTGTGTTTACTAACATCAAAATGATGAATTGGATACAAACTAGCCCAGTCTTCAGCTGATAATTGACAGCCTGTGTCAGCGTCTTGGTATTTGTTTACAGCCTCTAGAAAACTCATGTATAAACGCGAATAATTTCTATTTTGTGGAGTAAAATTACATTCAAATTCTCGTTCAGGATATTGAATGCTATTTATTCTGCAACTAATACGTCTCAAGTTTGCATTGTCAAAAATCATATTGTTTAGCTGCTGGTTGTTATCTCGTTCGCTCGATTGAAACGCAACAAACACATGCCTAGGAAGTTCTGTTCCCGGCTGGGTTGTTATTCTCCAAGTCATGCTTGTTTCCGTTGGCTGAAACATTGTTCGATACACTCTCATTTGTTCAAAGTATAGCTGTTTTATATGTCCTTTTACTAACATAGCATCTATTTCCGATTCAACTCTTAAACTTGGTTTCACTTTAGGCATCCACAAAGAGATATGACTTATGTTAAACTTACCAGCAGCAACACCATTTGCACGTAAAATATAGTTATTAGATGTTTCTCTATCCACGACTATACTGTGTTTAACACCCCTAAAAACCTTATCGATATCACGACAAAATCCAAATATTTGGGAAAGAGGAAGCATTAAAGTAATTTGCTTATTTCCCGTAGTAATGTTCTGTCTTGCGGTGAAACCAATATTTGCTTGTAGATTGTTGTTGTATATTTCTACGATTGCTCTAACTCCATCACGAACAGCATTTGCATTCGCATCATCTGCTACACCACCAAAATTTTGTTTAAGGGATGGGGAACCAGTTCCAGTGTCTTTAAACCACAGCATGTTAGAGGCGGTTGATCTTGAATAATCATCACTAAAGCTAACTAAATTAAGTATAGTTGATGCTTGAGGTAGATAAAGGTTTATGTTTTCTATAGTTTGGTTATTTAATTGATATTGCGCAGTTTGAAATAAAGACCAACCGTTATTTACCAATGAAATTACGTCATTGTTATTGTAATTAGCATTCGCATTAGTTTGAAGTTTTCCTCTGATTTCTAGGTATGCTTTATGCGGTAAAAGGAAAACATCTTCATCTTTTGTTTCAATTATGTGCTGACCATCTTTGTTCATGTTATTGGAGTCTCTCGGAAGGTATTCGACATATTCAAACTCAGTAATTGAATTGTCCACTAAGTTTGTTTCTTTAATTTGCAAATATGGATTCGTTAGTTCTGTCATTTTATAATTAAGATATATAATTTTTAAATCCTGATCCAGCTATTAAATTACTTAAGATAGCTCTCGATCTGTCGTTGAGATTTTCTAATTCTCTGTCATTGATAATACGCTTGTTTATTGGTATATTTTCTAAGACTGGTTCCAATGTCTTTTTTGTGGGTTCTAAGGCTTTCTTCAGTAAAGGTGCAGCTAGTTTTTTAATCTCAGTCTTCACACCAGTAGGAATTCTGTTAAGTATCTTAGAACCAGTGCTGATTACGTTCCTTACCTTGTCGTAAACATTTTTAAGCAAACTTCCACCTATGATTTTCTTTTTATGAAATCTAGTTTCTCTTTGTGATAACATTTATAGTTAAACTACATAATCTCTCTCAGGTGAACATAGTAAGTCACTCGTTCATTATTCATATTTACAAAATTGCTATCTTGATCTTTTATAGAGAATCGGATACTATCAATTTGACTTAAATTTTTGATTGGAACGTAAATGTTTTGCTTAGGTTCAACTTGAATCAAATATCCCGGTGGTACGTTTGGACTAAGAGTATAAAGTAAGTCACTAGACGCTCCGTTTATGTAACTTCCATCAATTAAGCTGCAATGAATCTGAAGGCTGTTGATATTTGTAATATTTACAGGATTTTGACTATTATGAATTCCATTTACACCCAAAAATGCCGAACCAAATCCTAAAACGTCACCTATTGAATTTGGAATTCGAAAATCAACTATGTAATCATTTTTAAGTTCAATTCTTGATTTTAATGTATTAAAATTTGGTGTTATAGTTATATTATTTTTGTCATCACGTCTCTGTTCCATCAAGTACTTTATTTCATTATTGAGATCTTCAATATTATAGCTCCCTGGAGGAATCGATAATAGTCGTGCAGCTACTCCATCTGGTGAATAAAAAAATTTATTATTGCTGCTCGTTATGTTATGCCAAGAGTACCATATTTGAGCATTGATTAAGGACATCTCGTAACTTTTTTTAATGTCTAGTTGCAACGGTGGATTAAAGCTAGTTATAAAATCTTCTGATTTTCCTTGTCCTTTCCTAGAGTCAAAGAAAAGTGGTATTGATGTCATTTTAATATATTGTCAAATAATTTTTGGTGGTCGCAGTGTGAAATGCATTTGTTCAATTTTAGTTTTTTCAAAATGTTTGCAATTTCTTGATCCAAACGTTTGTTATTATTGCCGGCTTGTTTGGCTGCTACTAGTAAATTAAGTCTTTCACAAAGTTTGTTGGGATCTTTAAGCCCTTTTCCAAAGGTAACTTCCATTCCTCCTAATAATTTATTTAATTTTTCTCTGTACTTTTTAAAAGTTTTTATTTGCTCATCAATCACTTCTGTATCAGCATCGCGTCTTCTTCGTAAACCACCTAATCTTTGATTGATTAATCTAGCTCTGTCTTTCAATGCGTTTATGTAACCTGGCCCGCGTTTTACAAGCTCCACAATATCAGTCTCAAAATTGTTTTGTGTAAGCAATTCTTTTTCTTCGTTATCGAAAGCACTCTCAAAATGCACAGTATAAATTGATCGAGGTTTATCTTCAATGGCAAGCTGTTGCTGTATGTGTTGAATTAGTTGGTCTTGCCTTTCATCAGTTTTTTTCTGAGTTTCTTCAAACGTTTTAGTAATGGGACGAAATATTTCAGAGGCAGACTTTTGCAGTTGTTGTTTGGCTACAATTTCTTTTTGCAGTTTTTGTTTCAAAAGCTTTCGGTTGTTAATATAATCCTTTACGAGTTTATTTCTGTTTTTCAACTCTTCTTCATTTACAAATGGCATGTTTACTATATAGCATATAAAGCTTAAGCCCAAAAATGGTCAAAGCATTTTCTGTAACGAAGGGGTAGGTGTTTGGCTGTTTTGTCCAGCACCATAAAATTGTAAGGATCTTTGGTTGCTTCACGGTAAATCGACTCCATTTCTTCTTTTGTTATACCTTTAGCATGATCGTCAGTAATGTGTCTGATATCTTTGTTGTCTAAGTTCCCGAAAAAAACAAAACAGTTAGTGTTTCTTCTTATGTACTTAGGAGTGTTGAAGTATGACTGGGTGAGGTAAATACAGTTGCAATTTCTGTTTCTAGACAAAGAAAAGTATTCCATCAGTTTTTTCATGTTGTCTAGCTTAATGTCGTCAAAAACTATTACTTTCTGTTGAGGGTCAAGCTCTTCTACTGGAGGCAAGTCTTCAGGGCTTAACACTTCAATACCTTGCTCTTTTAAAAATCGATACTTATCTTGCTCAGGATTAACAGTATAAACACAACAAAGGTCGTAATTCATCCACTTGAGAACCATGTTTAAAAGCAAATTTGTTTTTCCTGACCCTGTCGATCCTACTATCATGTAATGACAATCTGGTAGAAGATAATGATGTTTGATTTGCTTGTTGTCCCCACTTAAATATTTATCAAAGTTTATTATGTTCATTTATAATAAAGAAGGACAAAATGAATATTTCAAAATTTGGAACAAGTGGAAGTCAATCTTCAAGTACTGTTAAGGTTGTAGGTATTGAACACAAAGTTTCCAAGTCAGGAGATATAATGTATGGTGATTTAAACTTAAACAACCACAAAATTACAAACTTAGCCAATCCTGTAACAGAATCAGATAGTGTAAATAAAGGATTCTTGGATAATGCAATTAGCAACATTGTCCACTTTGCCGAAAACTCTGAGTTTGGTTCAAGGTTGGCTACTTTAGGTATAAACAACGATGATCAATATGTTGTATCGCCCTCTCAAATTCAAATTCAGAGGTCTCAAATATATGGTGTGGAAGTACTTGGTCGTTTACCAAACAGGGTCTTTCGTATAGAAAATATTCCACCTAACAACGCATCAATTGAATTAGGTGAATCATTGATTCTAAAAGGACTTGTTGATCCTAGTCTTCCTTCTGATGCAGCAACTAAACAATTTGTTGAAAATTTAGTTACAAATGTGAGAGATAATATTAACTTACAAGGATTACACACTATCATAAATTTACGAGATCCCACAGCACCGGGTGAAGCAGCAAACAAAAATTATGTTGACCAAATAACACAACACATTCAAACCGAAGACGATAATGTAACCATTTCACGAAACTTAGATATGAAAAATCATACCATTTTCAACGTAGGTAGACCTTCCGAACCTACCAGTGCAATAAATAAACGTTATTTTAAACGAAATATATATCGTCCAAAATTTCAAATATTTTTGGCTGCTTCTTCGAGGCCAATTCCATCAAGTGCTATTCATTCAGTTCGTACTAATACAGATCACAATTTGCATTTCGTGAGTGCACCTCTTGTCGCTGGGAACGATTTTCTGTCGTTGCAATCCGATAGTATTCATTTGAGAGATGAGGTAACCAGCAGTTACATCGAAATAAGCGTAAGCGGACTTGTGAAAGTTACCAGTTATGACGATGAAGACAAATTACATATTGATATAATTCGTGTTAGTCAAGGAGAAGCAGATAAAATATGTAAAACAACAGTAACACCCCCATTCGATTGCTTTAATTTAAACTGCATTGTTTTTCCTAATCCTTCTCGAGATGTGTTTCGCATACAATACAACTATGTTTCTTCAAATTCTTCGGTATCAATGAAAATGAGCAGCGTCGTAATTAAAGTTAAACAGCTTGAAGTGGGTGATCAGCCAGAAGCGTAATTGTATATCGTAAAATAAACAATGGACTTTAACCACATTAGTAGAAAATTGACTCAAGAACAAGTGAATGAATTGACAAAACTGTATCACACTTATCACAAACAGTATTGGTGTTATAAGAAAATGTTTAAAAAATTTAAAAGAATGGACTTAGCTTTAAAGCTGTCATCTGTTGTTTTTACTACAACTGGGGCCGTGGTTGGTTCTGTTACATTAAATCCGATTTTCTTGGCGTCTGTTAGCGGTACAGGTGTTCTTTTACAGACAATAACGACGCAGAAAAATTTTTCCAAAAAAACTGAGTCTTGTAGATATGCTTATCAATCGTATCAGAAATTACTCAACAAGTTAAAACTGTTTTTAAGATCTGGTGATATTGACGAGTTTTTCGAAAGAGAACTTGCTATGGTTGATGACCAAGTTGCTGATATATGTCCACCAATTTCTGAAAGCTATGAAAAATTACATGCTAAACGATTTGTTTCCACATGATTTCATATTTTTTACGTAATGCATCACTAATTTTGTATGAAGGTTGTTTGGAAATGTCTAAATATTCTAAGATTTTATTTATAAAAAAATCTAACTTAGGAAACCTTTTGCTAGTGATAATTTTTAATCTACTTTCCACAATTACCCAAACAGCCATGAATGCTCGTGTTTCGTTAGGAGACAATCTAAGTTGCTCTATTTTACTTTTAACATAAGCAGTTCTACTGTAAACTGATTTACGTAAGACAACATTACGTGGATTATAATCAATCCAGTCATTTACAAAATATGGGTGATGAACTACACCACAGTTAATGCAAGTTCTGTTTCCAGTAATAATTTTTATGTCAGGATTTTCACAACATTTTTCATCCATCTTTTTTTTTATAATAGTATATATATTTTTTTAATTAATAATGACCATAAGCAAAACTATCAATTCCATTAGAAAGAATATATCGTTTATCATCAAAACACGAAAGAGACTTCTTGTTGATTTCAACGGAATAAATTTTGTGGTTTTCACTTCTAATTGATTTCATTTTATGAAACATTTGACGATTATTCAAGAGCGTGTTTTTGTAATCTTCGTGCTTTAACAGATTCCTCACTACATTTTTTTTAATTCCTTTTGCAGTTTTGCAACCTTTTTCATCGTTTGTGACGTAGCTGTACATTTTAGATCTAAGTCCAACAAATTCTACTATTGGCACACCTGCGGTTTCATCTTTCATCTTTCCAATTACTTTCTTATTTTTTAGGTCATAAAAGTCTGAGGTTTCTTTGTAACCACTGAAGTCGAATTTGTCTTTGTCAGCCCAAAAATCTTTGTATACGTCTTCTGTTTTTATATCATATGTTACTGAATCTGTATCTGTAAATAAGAGTTTTGCATTCTCACCATATTTCTCTTTAATGTAATTGTAATGAAAATCATACATCAACGTTTTTGAAATATCGAGAATACACATTCCTACATACGCGGGGCGGTTTAGGGTTAAAGATGCTTTGATTTTATGAACTGCAACAAGATTTTTATTAAATATTTTGCTGCTAACGTAGGTTGGTTTTGCACAATGCTTTAGTAGTTTTTCTGGTTCGTTGATCAGAGTAACATTGACACGTTTACGAAGATTTTCAATTGTTTTTCCAAACACTGAGTTGTTCATAAGTTTAAAAAAATCTTTCTCAAAGTCAGACTTGGCGGTTTTTCGCTTTTCTGTATTGAAATCAATATACTTTTTTAACCAAGGTGATTCGTTAAATTCTAATACCCGATGTACTTTTGTAACTTTTAAGCCTAATTCAATATACTGCTTTAAGTTTTTGTAATAAAGAACATAACTCTTTTTTGGCTTTAAATTAGGTATTAATTTTTTAACTCCTTCAACTTTTATATTAAACTGAGTTTGTAATTGTTTACAGTAGTCTGACAGGAGGTGATGTTTAATTTCCATTTTTTCTGGAGCTAATGGATAGTCATTATGACTATCATGAAGATGTTCAGGATAGTCCAGGTCAACTTCTAGTATTAGTCCTTTTCCTTTAGGTAAATTTGCTAAATCAATTTCTTTTTCTGATAGCCATTTAAAACCACCCGTTGGTAAACTTTGGCTCATTGCCCATCCGTATAAATTGTTTGCATCAAGATATATAATATAATTTGATGGCTGCTTTGAATCGTAATTATTCATGTATTTGTTGTTAGCTTTAGCATATCTTTTAGAAATGTATGAAACTCCCCCTCTCACACCTTTTTCAATGAAAAGAAATTTGTCAATATCTGTCATTAATTCCAGTTTTATTTCAGTCATTTTAAGCATTGCATCCCATGATAAACCGGGAGAAGTAAAATAATGGCAAGGGTCTAATTCGTAATATTGAAGACAAGTCTTTCGAAATTTCTCAAATACATCTGCTAACAGCAAAACATCTGACTTAAGGTACAAGTCGTGGTATTGTCCCATGGATTCCAACTTGAAAGTAGTCCACACATTCTGCGCATGCTTGTAATCCTCATCGCTTATATCTTCATCGGTTAAAAGACTATAGAATTCCTTTTTTGGTGGGAGGTTTCTGTCGTCAAACTTATCAAAGCTGTTCATATAATCATAGGGATAAACTCCTTTTCTTTTCATTAGTTCTAGTTTTTCATCCTGAAATTCTTGTGATGTGTATTTTAAGTCAGAAAGTGGAACGTTCTTAACCAGAGTTTCTAATGAGCTACTCATGAATTGGAAGCTATCAATAAATTTTAAATATCTGCCTAAGAAAAAAGCCATGTATTTTTCTAGATTGTTTGGAATTACTTTGATATCCTTTTCAAACTTTCCTATTTCTTGCATAATAAAATGTGAATCATAACCCCTTAAATTATGAAAGATTACTGGTATCTTATGAGTAAGTCTGAAATTTCTATTACATTCATTATGTGCCGCCCCTCTGTATTTTCCTGTAACGTGACAATGATCTCTAACCCTTTTGTCTTCCTCAGAAAAGCCTTTTTTACAAATGTGACATTTTGTAGCTGCTTGAAAGTTTTCTTCATCTTTGTTCGTTAAATCCATAGGTTGATTGAAATGTTCATTTTTCGTTTTTTCACAATAGTCAACTTCTTCCAACATAGCTTCCAAAAATTTATAAACAGCGTTTTTACCTCTATACAGTTGAATTGGTCTACTGAATTTATCGTCATAGCAACAAACTATCTTGTAGGAAAAGCCGCAATCGATGTGTTTTTGGTATCTTTCTGTGTAGGACTTTTCATCATTTGGCTGACAGCTGTCAATCTTTTGAGTTATTGCTTCAAAATCAGCATATATAACGAAGGGAACTGGTAGCTGTTTATGAAAGTTATTAAACTTCACCGAGCTACCTTTTTTGGGCATTTGTATTGCTTGCTTTCCATTTATTATTATGCA
The DNA here is from genome assembly GCA_963965965.1 of Trididemnum nubilum. Taxonomy (NCBI): domain Eukaryota; kingdom Metazoa; phylum Chordata; class Ascidiacea; order Aplousobranchia; family Didemnidae; genus Trididemnum; species Trididemnum nubilum. Next base: position 42,077,549 of record OZ014478.1, on the reverse strand, counting down.
GTTTGGTGTGTGTTTGTGTAGAATTTCCTCGCTGCTAAAACATTGAAGACAATATCTGCAGAAATGTTTTCTGTGTTGGTGCTTGCTTTGATTATACATAAATCTATTAAAGTCTTTTATCCAAACATAATGTTGCTTTTCGTCTTCCATTATCAATAATAAATCGAGAGTTGTTTCAAACACCTTTTTAGACACAAATAAAGGAAAGCGTTGCTTGTTTTCGTAACCAATAACATTTATGCTGATGTTATTTTGTTCTTCAATTTTTGGTATTTGCTTGATAGAAACTGGAAACTCTATACCGTCATAATTTAGTGTGTCTACATATTTTTTGTAATGACTTATTCTTTCACGATTGCTTTTTACTTTCTCACTGTATACTTTAGCTAAATGACACCATCTAAAGCATTCGTTGTCTTTGTTTTTGATGTTAATTAATCCTTTCTTAGCATTTCGAAGTTCTTCCGGTAATGCAATAAAAGTTGATCCATGAAGAGGGGTATATTGAACTAAGTTAACGAAGTGCCCATCGACAGAAAATATAGACCATCCAGAACCTTCACTAAGCCAATTTCCAATTTTATTTATTATTTGATTAGATGCATTTTGTTGCATTTCACTCACATCATCTTTATTTAAGATGACATTTGTTTTACTGTTAAAAAATGCTGTCTTGGTTATGACTTCACCTTCTTTTTGTTTTTCAAAGGTTATTTTAAGAGTGACTGTTGCTTTCAATCCTTTCATTTTAACCAGGTCTAACCGTAATTTATCTTGCACTACCTTCTCTGTTTCATTCAATTGTTTCAATGGGCTAAAATCAACAATATCTACATCATAAGATTTAGCATAGTTTTTCAGAGCAGTTTTGAGTAATTTCACCTTAATTGTCTTTTTAGGAAAAAGATTTAAAATTTTTTGAAATGCTGCTGAAGCACTTGCTTTATTAGTTGGTGGTACGTAAGCCATCAGCCAATCGGCAAAATCATTTATACGCTTTTGAACTTTACCAGCTGCATTAAGAGCTATTTTCTTTAAGGTTGGGGGAAAATTTCTAAAGGGTGACGGTTTTAAAGTAGAAACTCCAATATCTGGAACCGCCTGATCTAAAATATTTGATTGGTTCATTTTTATTATATAAGAGAAATTATCTTTAAATGGTTTTCATGCTTAAGAAAATTTAGTCTGTGGTTAAATAAAAATGAATACTAAATTAGTCATTGAAAATCGTGAGTTTTATTTTCATCCAACACACAATGCATACGCTGGAAGCATTGATGGATGCGTTGTTAATGTTGTTGCTAGAGAACCAACATTTGGTAGAATAACTGAGAAAGGATATTTTGAAATGACTGTCCAAGATTACTGGGGTCGTGTCTATGTTCATAATTTTATATGGGAGTGTTTTCATGGACTACTTAAAGATGGACAAAAGATTAAACATATTAATAAAAAATGTGAAGACAACAGATTAATGAATTTAACACTTCGAAGTTTAAATGTAAAAACTAGCTATGTTTAATTAGAATGATTTTGTTGAGATTCGAACCTTGCTTTTGGTTTCTTTGAATACGTACTTTCTAGAATGACTTTACTGAGATTCGAAAAATTTCGACCAACAAAAAGGTGGGCTACATTTAATTTGTTGTTCAAGCATTTTCTTTGACTTCACTGGGATTCGAACCCGGTCTTCTGTTTCTTGAATGACGTAATTTCGCGGAATAATTTTATATGGGAGTGTTTTTATGGACTATTAAAAAATGGTGAAAAAATAAAACACATTAACAAAATACGTTATGACAACAGATTAATAAATTTAAAGCTTCGAAGTTCAAATGAAATTGTTGTAAAAATTTCGACAAACAGAAATATGAGCTACGTTTAGTTAGTTAGTTTACATAACAACATTCTTTAACGCTATACTAAAGTGTAATATGAGCCGTTTTAAGTGTTATGTACTAACCACCTGCGCAACATTTTTTTCTAAATATAGTCCAAATAACACATAAAATTTTCCATTAATCTTCCATTCACTTCAATGCGTTTGAGCGTCATGCGTGACATTTCTGTCCCGTGACTTGATTTTAAGAAAAAAATCTTTTGTCGCGAAAAAGATTTTATGAATAACTTGCTAAAAAACACGTCACGTGACAGAAATGTCACGCTCATCAAAGTTTGATTTTGTTGCTCTCTTCGCCCTCTGACGGTCAGATAAAAACTATTGTTGCAATCTTCAGTCTTAAGCTTTGTGTATTTTATGACGAGACATTAGCTTCAGACTGTAATTTGATCTTTTAAAGCACCGTTACGCTTAAGTGCTATGCGTAAAGGAATGTTATCTTTAACTTACTATGGCTACTTTGTATCGCTGCCAAATCTCTTACAAACACAAAACCGCTTTCAGTGCATGTTAATTTTTTTTTACTAATCATTTTGTTTCCAGTGCATTTTTTGGGAGCCATATTATAGTGACTTCTATCTTAAATTTTGATAGGGCCGGTAGCAGAGCCTCTGTGCATCGAACACGCCATATACATAACTACTAATGGACTAAGAGATGATCTAAGGCGTCTTTTGAAATATTTAGGGGGTCTAATTCGTCAAAAATATAACTCGCAATTCTGTAAAAACTTTAAAAATGGCCAAAGATTTGATCGCTTGTGGATAAATGCTGAACGTAAGTTTCATTTCTAAAAAAATGCTTGGGAAAACAGAGGAGGGAGCAATTCAAATTTAATTAAATCCCATCACTGCTCTCAAATCTTGTTCCATTAGCCCCTGTCCCCAATTATCTTCATAAACTACAGACGAAGTGGTTTACTCCTTGTGAGTTTTTTTGTACTATAAGATTTTATGATTCACCGGCTTGTAAATGAGACGACAGAAATTTTTTTCATCCATTAGCCACCTCCCACATAGCCCATTTATGCAGCAAGTTTAATCACGCTTTTGCACTGCTAATTGCTTTGCCATGCATCAAAAGCATTAATTTTTATCATAATAGGCTCTAAAATCATCTTATTTTGGCAAAAAAATTGAAAATTTTGGAGCACTCCCATTGCAAATTTCTGGCTCCGCGCCTACAACGTTGCTACTTTTCAATGGCTTAAAAAAATGAGGCAACCCACTATTGCTACTATTTTATTTCGAGTGCTTTTACCGAGATTTCGCTCCTTGACATGTTGAGATTGGAGTCTAATTAATTAATTATATCATCAAAAGCAGAAACACACATATCGTATAGTCTATGTTTTGATTGGGAAAAGAAGTTTCGAAATTTTTCTCACGTTTAAGCCTAATATAAAAAATTATCAATACTATGCATTTTCGACAGAGAATGTTCAGCAGCATTGTTTTTACATATGATAAGCGATTATATTGTTCTGTCAGCATTAGATCACAATCAGAATATGCAGTTACTGCTTTTCGAAAATTATGTTTGTCCGCAAATGAAACATAATCGAAGGTTTGAAAAGTACTAAGTAGCTTTACTACTTTTCAAATATTTTTGCTGAAAATAATGAAAACAAACTAATCCAGAAAGCAGTAGCGGCAGTTACTGTGTTTCAAACTCAAAACTTGGGATTAACTGCGCTCAAAATGCATTTTTGAAATACAGTAATGACCAGTTGACCATCACTGCGATTCAAACTGAAAAAGCGGCTGTTTACGAGGAAATCACGTCATTTATACACAAAACAACTCCGTAAATAAACATTTTTGCAACGCTTGAATGCGACCAACGGATGCAGAAAGTGATAAAAGCCCAAGTTATACAAAAAACGGAAAGTCGAAAATTTGCAGTTACTGCTTTTCGAAAATTTACGGCAGTATAAGCTGAAGTATGCATATTTTTCTAACATATCCACAGATTTATGTCATTTCAACTCCTATTAAGGGGCTTTGAAGCCCCATTGGCTATTAGAAATGTTTCCTTAAATGCAAGCATTTAAACATTGACTTTGTCTATAGTAAATAATCACCTGAGGGGCGTTTTTCAATTGAGGTAACAAAAAACTAAACAGATTAAGACAAAACCTTTGAGATACTTATCCTTTTTGTGTATGTTTTTCTTACGTATGGTTCTTGGTCAGTCTTTGAAAAGCAAGTATTCTAGAACCAGAACCAAGGCTAGCGTCCAAAAAATTATATAATTTATATGTATGAAATTAAGGCCCCTCTTCCAGCTAGTTATCCGGAGTTCAATTTCCCTTGAAAAGCTGAAACTGAGCATCTCACACCGTTCAATGGTCGAGTAGGTAGAATGTCTGCTACTGAAACCGTATACGCTTATTTGATTCCCCGTCTGCTCAAACCAAACACTATAAAAAATTGTTATTCGCAGCTTCCTTACTTGACTTCAGCATTATAAAAGGCAGTATGAAGCTGCCGTCCTGCGTGGCAAACAGGTGAGCAGGAGGCTGTTTGACTCGAAGACCGAAAGGTCCCTTCGCTGTCTCCTGGCCAAATTAAAGTATAATTACAATTGCAATTACTATCTTTGGTCGAACTGCGTTACATTGTCCAATTGTCCATCAAAACAAAGTGTACAACTTTTTTCAACACTTAAGGAAGCATCGACAAAGCATTTGGATTATGCTGCTCATAGCAAAGCCATCACATAAATCATCGTATTTAAAAAATTGTTGGTCTTGCCAACTCATTACTCTTGATTACATTGCGCCTTGTAATTAATATTTTAAGTGGCTAAAGATGGTAAAAAATCCGTTTGAACTTTCGTTAAAGCTGTTGCTTTTTCCGCCTTTGACAAAAAATTTCAGCACAAAACTTGCAGCTGGATTTTCCATAAATTTAATCATCCTTTTGAACTTTCGCCGCTTGTCCGTTGCATGAACTCAGCTGCAAGCTTGGAAATCAATCAAAAATGGAAAAATTTATGATCTTTGCTTAATAAAAGCTTGTACAAGTAATAACTTAAATCGAAACTCGCTATTTCTTTGTTTTTTTATGCATTTCATGTTACAAGGAACTAACGAAAGCAGTTTACAACTTTCTATGCGTTTGCAAGTTGTTGGTTTTTCAAATTTATGTTGCTATTTTCAAGAACATTATCTTGCCAGTATTGACTGATGTCCTAATAAAGTGAATTTTGGCATTTTTGGAGTTTCTGATTTTCATGTCATTCGATATCATAATACGACCCTATACAACGTAATGCTGAAACCCATTTAATGGAGTTTGTAAGTAGATTTAAAATTTGATGCCGGTACCAATTTGTACACATTATTTTTTTAAACTGTATTTGCAGTAAAAGCCATTAGTGTTAATTCGTTATCATTTTGCAATCTGCGGGCGCATGGATCAGAAACATCATCAAAATTAATAGACAAAGTCATGTGCAGCAAAATGAGTCACGAGTAAAGGCTTCAAACTTCTTTTTGCGTTCCGCTTTTTTGGTTCATTGGCAAGAAACAGATTGCTCATTTACATCAAAATTGATGTATATTTCTGCAAATATCATTCTCGTTTTTATGCTAATTAGCACTGCTCTCAGTTGGTCCAGCCCAACAATGAAAATAGCCAATTAATTCCTGTTTTACAAGACTTCGAAAACATTCGCTGTGGAAAAAACTTTCAAATATTGGCAAAAAAAATAAATAAAAGTTACAAAGTTTTCTTGCTTATCTAACTGGAATACAGTTTTTTTTAAAGACTAATGTTATAAAAACACGAAGCCCATTTTTGCTCAAAATGTAAGAACAAATTAAGAACAATGCCAGCCTCAGCAACAAAAAATAATATTAAGAACCCGAAAAAGAACAAAAAGAATAAAATTCGAATAAAAAAACTAAATTCTGTACTGATTCAAAACGATGAACTTTGAGGGATTTTCTGGCATATATAAGCAAAACTGCAACAATTCTGAGGCTATAGAGTGTTGTTGCGCATTGCGCAGGCAACTAAAATTTTTTTTGGCTCTCGTTCAAATGAAAATGCTCGCTTTTACGCTTTCGCAATTTTACAATCTCACAAAAACAGCAAAAAAAGGGTTCACTCAAACAGACAGAGCATTGGGAATTAAACATTTTTGCAATAATGGTCTCCATAATTCATGGTTTGTCATGGCCAAACCATGGCGAAAATAATAACGAAAAAAAATGCTTAAAATGTTATACTGCAATTAACGACCCATTTGGCCGAATGTGCCGATAACTTTTTTGTAGGTATGATGTTAGTACTTTGTCAGCATGGCTCAAGACTCACTATATCAAGAAAAGTATATTTATTTTTGAGGGCCTTTCTTTGTTCTTTTGCAAAAAGTAACTAGAAAGGTTAAAGGGAGTGAAGCATCCAGCCAATTCTGGTACTTTACAATACAGCTAAAATCGAAGTATAATTTTGAAATCTTTTGTTCTCATTTAAGGATTGCGGTTGGAAAGATACTCAACAAAATAAATACAACGAGACATGCCCCTAAAAAAGGTTTCGAATAACCTGAATCTCTTTTCTCAGCCTGAACTTCCAGGGAAAAAGAGAGACTGAATCATATTATTTCTTTTGTCAAAACACGTGACCAATCCAAATTTGGCAAAACCTCCCCTTTTTCTGGAAATCGAACTGCGAGAACAAATTCAGGGTTTCCAAAATCTTTTTAGGAGGATATCTTTCTGCGTTTGTTAAAATCTTTGCAACTGCAGCCTCAAAAGGAAAAGAAAAAGTTTCAAAAATTATTTAACTTTAGTTATTGTAAACTACCGGAATTGGCGGAATGCTTCACCCCCTTTTACCCTATTTTACATGGAAGACGGGGCATTTTTCACCCTTCTTATCGTTTTTTTGTGATAAATCCCTTCAGAAAAATGATCTTATTTTAAATCAACTTGTTTTTGAGTCAAAATTCATTACAAATAACTTCTGAAAATTTGAAGTGACTAAGGTAACAGCACGTTTCCTGATTTTTTGAGGTTTTTCGAAGTCACTTTCTCAAATCTGAGCAGTTTTTGGTCAATACTTACTTGAATCACGACATAAGACGTTTTTGCTACTTAAGTTACTTGGCTTAAGCATTCTATGATTCAGTATTAAAAAACTAATCTATGTACAAAGTTTGAACCGCCTGAGACGACGTCATCACAAAAATGAGGTCGTTTTTCGAAAATATGGCTCTGACGTCACAATGATGACGTCAACAACTCAAAAACAATTTTTCTACAACATTTTGGTGAACACCAACCAGCAAGCCAAGTTTAGTGTTTTCATGGCTGTCGATTTAGGAGTTAATAAAAACTTAGTGAACAAAATGTAATTACAATATAATTAAATAGGAGACGCATTTTTGCCTCCCTCGTGTACAATGCGTTGATTCAATACCCAGTGCAAAATAGGGTTAACGTTTGTACCAGAAAGCTAAACATAAAAATGTACAATTGAACACCTGATGAGTTTATCCTAGTTAATGAATTTTTGGACCTACAATACAAATAACACGATAGGTCAAACAAATTGTAGGTGTGCGAAAAGGGATTTGATATTTTAAGCAATTAAATCAATTTTACCATTCAAATCAAAATGTTACAAATATTTAAAAAAGACCAGCACAAGTACATAATAATGATACTAAAATATGATGACTGACAATACAAGTAATAAGAGGTGCGCATTTAACACTCTTATAGGTGCTGCAGAGGTTGCAGCAAAAATATCGACTTATCTGCATGGCCGAGGTAAAGTTCAGGCTAGAAGAAGTCAAGTGGAATGGTTGATGAGGTCTAGACAAGCCCTAAAACTCATCTTTAAAAAGCATTAATCTTTTTCTACTTTCTTGCTGTGTGTTTGCATGCATCTTGTCAAGATATTTTGAAAAAAAAAAAAAAAAGAAAGAAACGAGTAACTCCGTCCTGTCCCACTTAAGACAGTTTTTAATGACTATGGTTTATATCAAAAACAGAAATATAGTGAAAAAATATTGCTCCGGAAAACAAAATTTTCTCCGGGAAATGGTAGCAAATTTTCACCCTCATATCTCTTTACAAATTTGTTCATAGATCATGCGGGAGTTCTAAAATCATTGAAAATTTGACCAAACAACCAGTAGCCTGACTAAATTTTATAATCCATCGTTCAAGGCACTCTGTGCCCTTTTAACACACCAACGCAGAGCACTTTTTTGGGGGTTCTGTTTGCAAGTTGGGCACCGCAACGGATACACTACTACGCCCCAATGCAAAATAAGAGTAAAGTGTCTTTCCCATGGACACAACGATGCATGGCCAGTTCAGGAATCGAACCCGGAGTCAACAACCTTTCGATCAACAGCTCGATGCTCAACCAGCTGAACTGTAGTAGAAACTTGACCCAAAAAGTCGGCAGTGGTTTAGGCTTTTCTTGATTTACTTTTAAAATAAAACTCATTGTTGCTGACTCTTCAAGACTAAAATAAAATTTGAGCAACAAAGTCTCATCCAATGCGCTTTTAAAATGTGAAAGATTGGCTTTGCAACTTTGAAGCTGTCAATCAAAAAGATGGCCGTTTATTGGCGATAATGTGAGAATGTTATTTTATCCCTCGAGTGTCTTTTGCTGTATTGACAAAATCTGCTTTTTGTAGTGCCGGTATTTATTTAGCCTGAATATCCCTTGTACACGGTTAGCTTTCTATCGAATTTCGATTTTTCTCTTTTATCAAGTCGCTACAAATTGCCATTGAATGCATTAGGTCGTGGGTGGTCTGTGCCACCAAACAAATGCCTTGGTTGATATAGATACAAAAAGCTCGTTCTGTCTAAAGTAGGCCTAATAGCGCTTACATTGCGATGCGTATATAAACTTTCTCACCCTCCTATTTGCCAAAATAAAGCTTCGAAACTTCAATTTAAGCCTTTTTAGAGTAGACAATGATGCGTTTTGCCGGCTCTTTGGAAGGTAGGCTATGAATTAGAGAATTTCATTTTACTGCACGAAAAATACTTTTCAGCAAAAATATAATAACTTTTTCCCACTGCAAAAAGGAATTTTTATTCCAATACTTGTAGCCGCAAAAACGTAATTGCGTCAGTTATCGGATTTCACAATAAATTGGTTTTCCTTGCGTCTAGGCCTACCTCTAAACCTTTGCAATCGTATTCTTAATTACATGGTTAACATCTGGAAGTCCGCATCAGCAACTCTCCTAACTTTTCTAGGTGGCTGTAGTATCCTACTAAATTACGTTAGAGAACGCAAGAAAGCATTAATCTGATATTTTGAAATTAAAGTCAACAAGTCCGCTGTAAATTGTAAATACTAATGGCGAAAACCTCAATTCTTTCATCTGCCAAGTTGAATTTCATCAAAAAGCATTAACCTGTTCCTTCAGACAAATATCTTGAGTTTAATTCTAAGTTTCTACTGAAATGTTGATGCGTTGGGGTCTCGTCTTTGAAAATCTCTAAAAAGGAGGTGTGGTTTGGCAGTTGTGAATTAGTTTGCGACAGTCCAAAGACCATAAATAAAACTCTGACAACCAGATGAGAGATTTCTTCAACTGAATTGTAATGTAATCAGATTCCCAGTGAAGCGTTCTCTGAGATTATAATTCGCATGATTTATTGCTTGTCTTCACCGTATTAATTTAATGTGGATTGGTTGCCGCTAGGCCCTCAGAGAGAATTTTTTAGGGATACGAAGACTGATACCGAGCTCTCGAAGGCCGTTTTAAGCTGGCACAGCTGGTTGTACAATCAAATTGGTCGTACTTGGTCAAGATTAAATGTGATGCAGCCAAAATTTTTTCGTACGACTACGTGTCCGACCACGACCGAATGTGAAAGGCGCCATTCAAATCGATGCAATCATCTGGTCTCACTTCTACTTTCGTATCGACTTGGTCGCCAGGGTAAAACGGGTCTAAACGTTATCGGGCTCCTTTGTTGCTGTTGTCAAGATAAATCGCAATCCATATTTACCATTTGAAAGCGAGAGAATGATGACATTTGAATGATTTAAATTCAGTTAGGGAATTTGGGGGGGCGTTGTAACCCGTAAGCTCCGCTGTCGGGTTCCGGGCAGAGTCCCGGAAGCTTTGGTCCTTGCAATGATGTCAAAGGCAAAATACAGCGAATTGTTATTATCACAGCAACTAAAACGGCAGGCAGAAAGTTGAATCTGGTATGCTCTAGGTATGGGGTTCGAGTCTCGGTGCAAGCAATTTTTTGAGACGAAGGGGAGAGTTGAGTCAGTTGTGGTAAGTATTATCTTTTGAGGTAGGAAGGCAAACGGAATTACCTTATTCTACCACAAATAGGGACGTCTTTGAACTGGTCAAACTCAAAAATGATTCCGAGTTTCTTGCTCTGGAGCCTGTGCCCCCTTACCAGGAGCAATCGATTTGGGCCCAATTAAATCTACAACTATTTCGCTGTCAATTAAGAAAGGTAGAAATGCCAGAAAATCTCAACCATTGAAGGACTTGACTATTGCCACTCTGCAGGTCTGAATATTCAATTACTAAAAAAACAAATTCTTTAGCTTGTTGGTTTCCCGAAAATTTACAAACCAGTAAAATCGAGTTTCAAAGTACAAATTGCAGTTGGTTAAAAAAAAAAAAAAAAGAACACATGATCTTAGGCCGGTATAGGCCAGACCCTATTCTGGATTTTACGCGAAGGCTAGAAGGGCCTTTATTTTATAAAAATGTATTGTAGGAGTTCAATTGTAGAGCTCTCGCGCGTTATCTAGCGATTAACGCAATTAATTGACGGCAGCACAGATTCACGAAATAAAAAATCAACTGATAATAATTTTTGCAGTAAAATTTTTGAATTTCTAGATTTTTGAAGAAACCCCAGCCAAATTTATAGTTTTGTGTTGCTCAATATCATCATGCTTTATCGATCTGAGCTAAGGGCAATTATGTATTTCCCGAAAACTTATCTTGATCTAGAAAACTATTTTTATTGTAATAGGCGATGCAGGTTGCTCGCTGAGATTGATTGAAGCAATTAATTTTTTTTGCATGTCCTCTTTTTTGGGGCGATTTTCGATTCGTTCTCAAAAAAGGGGAGATTGAAGACTAAGAGACACACACTGGCAATGGATCAAAGATGGAACGCATAATGGTGGTCTATTGATTATTCATCATTTCTTTTGTATAACGCAATATCGAAACCAGATAGGATGCATCTTGACCATGTAATCTCAAAATAAAACTTCTGTCCGTTAAAAAAAAACTCTCGGGTTTATTGGTGTTTTTTGGCCTGATTGTATGTTGACGAATGGTTCTTTGGGCTGAAATTGAATATTAGTAATGTTCTGGTAGTTTTGCTTCCAAACCTTACGGGCCTCCTGTGGTTGAGCTACGTTTTCGAAGCCCCAGTCTTCAATTCATCTTATAATGAAGCTGCCACCCCCCTCCCCCTTCAAAATTTCTGTTTACGTTACTATTTGTTATCGGTAGTTTCTGTCAAAAGAGCACTGAGTCTACGCAGCACGGTTCAGGTTCACGGCAGCGTTGGATAGAACTTAAGTTAGTGAAAAGCGCAGCGTAGTGACATAAATTTCACAGCATAAGTTCCTAGAAATTTCGGGTTGAAACTGCAGCTATTTTTTTAGATTTCTGGGTCTTGTCGACTTTGTTTTTAGTAGATATTTTCTAGCAAAATTGGCGTTATTATTCGGTTTAAGCGAAAATAAGCATCTGTGCTTTAACAAAAACAATTGGTTTTAAGTGCTTACTTAACAGTAGAATTTGCCTAATCGACACCTCAATGGGATGAAAAAAAGTGTCAAAATAGGTAAGCGTCGATGTAGCTGAATCACTAAAGTTTGGTCAAGATCGCAATTTTTGTTCCGTGTAAGAGTCTAGGAAGGGTTAATTGGCGACTCTAATTAACACAGCTGTTTTTCATACACTTGGCTACAAAAAACGCAAACAAGATTGTGAAAGATAATGAATGGCAATTGTAATTTAAACGAAACATACTTGCAGACGGCACTGAATATGTGGAACAATGCGGGTTAACAGTAGGTACTTTCTTGCAAAGGGTTTCGTCATGTAGTATGCTACCACTTCCGTTTTTGAACTGAATAACGGTGTCGTACTTTTTTCAGAATGGGAGAGTAGTTCTTTCGCTCGGCGTTGTTTAGCGTCCGCTAACAGTCGCAATAACGTTTAGTTTTAAAGCGCAATTCAATGCATAGCAGATAAATTCGACTTTTCAAAGGTCAATAACTGCACGAAGCGCGCCTTTGTGGTTTCATTTGCAGAAACCCTTCGTTTCTGTGAAAATTTGCTATCTAGTGCAAACCTACGAAGTACAAGTGCCTTAAATCGAAAGTGGAAATAAATGCTGTTTTAGTGTTGTCCCAAATGAAAAAAGAGCCAAAATGTCACTGCAAACCAATAAATTGCTTTGGGGTACAAAAAAGTGTCGATATAGGCGAACTCGAATGCACGCAAAAGATAAGAATTTCGTCGAAACCAACGAAACAGTGTCGATATAACCAACTGTCGATATAGACATTATTCAAATTCTACTTTATTGGCTTCTTCGCCTTTGCTACGTCCTATATAGCACTATAGCAGGCCTGCAAACACGAAAAAAAAATCGATTATTTTGCAGAACTCGATAAAATAATTTTTCTGAACTCGAATAAAATTGTTCCAGTTCATTGAAAAGAAATTTAAAAATTAAAAGGTTGTCGGAAAGAAATACTTTTTGTTGATCAAGCCGTGTAAATTGAGATTCGTTTTTCCCAACAGCTGAAGTACAATCGCGAGCCTACTGCATGAGCGAAATAGTTTTATCATTTTATTTATAATGAACAAGAACTTAGTATTCTTTGTCAACCTGAACTCAAAATACTGACATTATTACCGAACTTAAACCCGAAAAAAAAATACTGTTAACCCACATTGTTCCATATATTTAGTGCCATCCGCGAGCGTGTTGCCTGTAAATTATGACTGCCATTCATTATCTTTCACAATCTTGTTTGCGTTTTTCATAGCCGAGTGTATGCAAAATCACGAAGTTAAACAGCTATGTTAATCAAAGTCGGCATTTAACCCTTCCTGGACTCTTATACTGAACAAAAATTGTACTCGAACCTGCTAAAGTGCACTGAACTCGCAAAAAAAATCGATCAAGTTCGCACCCTTGTCGTGTAGTATAATATTTTTAATTGGTTGCATCTTTTTCTGTAAAACTGCGTCTTCGTAATTGGGTTGCAACCGAAATTTTGCAGCTACAATCCACCTAAAGTTGTGTAACTCTGAATTGTAAAATAAGTAGCGAGTAGCTCCAGCGCGGCTACTTTTTGCGTCAAACAGCGGCAGCAGCGCTACTTTTTAAAATGTGGTTGTAAAGGTCTGGAGAGGGTGGAAATATTGCGAATGAGGGAAACGCAAAAACAAGTCTTCGCCTATCCGGACTCTTTTTCCTCAAGTACTATGAATAACCTCAGAAGACCATCAGATGTGATGGCAACGCCATTGTTCATATCATTGCAAATGTTGCATAACACCAGTTCATTTTTTAGCTTTGATTTGTGTGAAGTAAAGGTTAAAATATTTGCAACGTACCGGTAAATAAAAATTAACGTTTCACTAATGCGAATGTTTTTACAGTTTATCCTTTATAAAGCGTTCAGACAGGACGTAAATATTGCGTAATATACATCATGCAAGTGGTCGCTTACATTTATTGCAAAAAGGCACTTAAAAATGTACTTTGCGCTCGGTTTAAATGCCCTCAACCAATCATATGCGATTCGATTTAATAATCCACAAGGTGTAATAAACTGATGATCCAAATTACATGAAAGAACAAAGCAAAAAACTTGGCTCATGACTATACACAAAAACTGTTTTCAAAATTCAAAATGATCTTCTAATCATAAAGCTACTAAAACATTAAAATTTTCTAGTGTTTAAAGTAAAAATCTGCAAGAAAGAAAAAAAAGCAAACTTATTCATATGCCAGTAAATAAGATGGGGTACATCAACATGACAATTGAATAATTGGGAAGGGCCACCATAAGAAGAGAACGCAAATAAACTTTTAATTAAAATTTTGTAATTACACTAGTATCACAGCATTTAGTCACTAGCACGATTGCGCAAACATTGAACAAGGTTCATGTAGCATCGCAACGTTGATTTCTGGTTTCAACTGCGCATCAAACTGTTTTCTTGACAAAAATTTTGTGATGTCAACACCCACTAATGCTTTAAAGAATGATCTGTGCTCAACCGGCACCCTGATCACGCTGTTGCGTCCTTGAATAGGCATTTTACGATGATTATCTCCGCTGGGTGGCTTAGAACAAGCACAAATTCACACGAAAAAAACTGGAAAACTTAGAAAATAATCAAATACTAAGGAGGAGAAATCAGTATCACATTGCTATTCACTTTATGACATTTATACATTCAGACATTCTCAACAATGCAGTTTGCTACCCAATAAATAAACCACCATAATTCACTCAGCCAAAAAAACAATGCGTTGATGTCACAACCGACCTGAATGGCTCACAAAAGCAAGTTTAAAGTGGACCGTAAGCAACAAAATGTAACCAAGCATCAAAGTACAGGGCATCAACATCGCCGTGCATCAAATGTTTCTGCAGCTCTTTATTTAAACTTTTAGGAACTCTCAAAGATAAAGCAAAAATGGGTAAGTACAATGTAGAATTGTCTAAAATTAGTCAATATTGACACATTGATGAAAAAATGAACACTTAGGTGTAACCATTCAATTAAAAATAGTAGTAAGGTTCAATGCTTTAATGGAGCTGATGTTTTATCGTTTTGTCGGAGATCAAGTCCCAGAAGATTTCAATTAAAAGCAACTGGACAAAAACTTCAAAGACCAAGCTCAACGCATCTTTCCAAACTGTCTGTAATCATACATCGTTACTTTAGTTCCAATACCACGCATATTTTTAACAACAAGTTCTCGAAAAGTAAAGAAGTTTTCATTATCATCTTCAATTCGCCTTTCTTCTTCATACATGGCATCAAGCATTTTCTTGTCAACTGCTATAGCAGGTACTGGTAAGAGAGCTGCTATATTACGAAGTACTGGATATACCTCAACAAACTGGGCTTTTCCTCCGATTTCAACCAGAACTTGACGAGCCTTTACTGGTGTTACGTAGTGATCAATTTTTCCTTTACCACCACCCATTACAGCTTGTATAGGATGCCTCGTTACAGGGTGATAAGGTGGTTTCATACGCCAAACTGCAAACAATGGTCTATTGCGAATGAAGCGATTAATTTTATGCATCATTAAGTTAAAGTGTCCATTTCTAAACCAGCCACCTTTCAAACCAATAATAGCAAATTGTCCGTATTTTAATTGGGCTTCTTCTCCAAGACAAGGGCCTCTAACCAAATAAGCTTTACGACGTTGATCCAACGGTGGTTTATCTGGCCCCTTTGGCATTGGTTTCAACAACCTGTCTTGCTCTGGAACATCAATATCATGATACAAAGCAGGAGGGATACAATCTTTAGCTTGCCATTTTTTATTTGCAGCTTGTGCATAAAACAAATCAGGCAATGCTTGAAAGTTCAAGGATTTTTTGGTGAAGGGCAGCAATAGATTATATTTCCCTATTTTGGGTAGCATCTGCAAATAACATCAACTTAGGTTAATTTATGGAAGTATTTCAATGAAAACTGAAGATTATTCATCGGCACATTTTTCAAAAACTTTTTAAAGGGTAAAGATTACAATTTCAGTAAGGATTTGGTTTATGTTTGAGGTTAGTTTTGGTGTAAGGATTTGAATTTGGGTAAGTAATAATAATCAAGTATTGGCAGATCAAAACTTTCTGTGAAATAGTCTCTTCCTTTTTTATTTGCTTTCATAACTTACGGTATATAGGTTAAGATCTGAGATTAGGGTTTGTTAAGATCTGAGATAGGAGTTAGTTTTAAAGTACCGTAAGGATTTGAGTTTGGGTGAGACTTAATAAAAGTAGGCCCAGAAAAAAATATCTAGTGAAATACTCAAATCCTAGTCTCTTCATGAATTTATGGCTGTTTAAAATAAAAAAAATCAGACTTATCATTTCCCATGTAAACCTTCAAATGAGCTTGATTTTGGAAGAGCTTGGCAAATGTTTTATTCGCCCAGACATTTTGAAATAAAGCCTAAAAAAACTAACCCTAAACCCTAACCTTAACCCTAATCCTAGCCCTACCCCAAAGCCTAACTTAAACCCTAACCCAAACCTATAAGTGTAATAATCAAAAAAACTTTCCGAAAACGATTGACATCACTGGAATCTTTGTTTACTTAACTGCGCGTGTTCCATTCGCCAAGTCACTTCGCTTGATTTTTAAGATTTTCTAAATTATTCTTCATGGAAGCAAATTACAGTGGAATTTTGTCATATGCGTTGCCTAATTCTTTGTCTAATCTGTATTTAACATCCCATTTTAAAACAAATGCTAGTTTATGCACAAATTATGTGGAGTTTGGATATAATATAGGAACAACCATCAATTAAACAGTGGACTTGAATAGTTTACTGTATCTTGATTCATTGTGCTGAGAGGTATTAAGCATAAAATTAATAGGTATCTTACAAAAACATATTCACCTTAATTATTACATTAAACAGGTATCAAGTTGAAAGTTTTCCAGCTTGGTCTTGTTTTTAAAAAACAAAATACAATTAGGAAAATCGCAGATCTAGTAGGCTGGGCCTACTGGCATAAGTGGGCAAGTTATTGCAAAATGTTAGCTTCGTTAACCACTAGTCCATTAACTAACTTCACACCTCCGTTAACGTTAATCCGCTATTTTCAGCTTTTATTAACAGAAGTTAATAAACTCTGTTAATTCGTTAATACAGGGTGGTCCAAAAAAAGCGCCTATTTTGTTTTTTCTCCCAAACGTTTGGTTTAGGAGATTTTGTTTTAGTTTTCAGTTGGTGAAGACAGTAGGCCTAGGAAATTGTTTAGATAGCAAAATGGATGTTAGTGGGTGCTATACTGTGCAGCAGCAAATAAAAATAGTAAAGACAAATTTTGCCACAAAATTAGTGGTTTTGACACAGCGACAATGCAGGAAAGAACTTGGCAGGGACAAAGTACCTGATAGAAGAACACTTGAACGTTTGGTGGCCGAATTTCAAGAGACTGGAAGTGTTGCAAATGCTAATAAAGGTCGCAGTGGTCGACCTTGTTCAGTGAAAACACCCAGCAATGTTCAGAATTTGCTTGAACGGTTTGAAGAATCTCCCAGAAAATCAACACGTCTTTCACAAGAAGTCGGCATTTCTAGATCAACTGCAATGCAAATTCTCTATCATGACCTATAGCTCTTCCCTTACAAAATTCAAATTTTGCAGAGACAAACTGATGACAACAAAGCAGAGGTCTCACTTTTTGTCACGATATCAGCCAAAAAATTGAAAACAACCCTGGTTTGTTAAATTTGATATTTTTTAGAGATGAAGCTCATTGTCACTGGAATGGGCACATCAACAACCAGAATATATGTTATTGGTCTCAGGCTCATCCACATGGGCATACCTATCAGCCTCTTAGCCATGAGAAAGTGACTGTATGGAGTGCCATAGGTCGAAATGGAATCATCGGGCCATATTTCTTTGAGGATGAAAGTGGTAATGGAGTAACAGTGGATACTGACTGTTACATCGCACTTATGCAGACCAAGTTAATTCCTGCACTGAGAAGAAAACGAGAAGTAGACTTGAACTCTGTTATATACCAACAAGATGGTGCACCACCTCATTGTTCAGACAGATCTTTGGAATACCTACGCCGATATTTTCCTGGGAATAGACTCATTTCAAGACGCACTGATTTTCCCTGGCCACCATATCCTCCTAATCTTAACCCACCTGACTACTTTTTCTCGGGATACCTCAAGGAAAGGATTTACAATAACAATCCGAAGACTTTAGCAGATTTGAAGGACAACATAAAAAGCGAGATCATGAAAATAGCTATCGACATGATAAAACGAGTCATTGACAATTTTAATACTCATGTTCGAGCAGTTATTCACCAGCAAGGTGCCTGGATAGAACATAACATCATCTATTAAAGAACAGGAAAGTTAGTAGCTTCCATGTACTATCAGAATTGGAGGACACAATTTCCCATCATGCTGGAATTATTTGGCAAAAAAATTTCATGATATGTTGTTTGAGTAAAAAACTAGATGAAAAACAAAATAGGGCGCTTTTTTTGGACCACCCTGTATTTTGCTTGCAATATACATATCTTTTTATTCACTCGCTTCTAGAACACGTATTGACGCTGTTGAGCTGATTGTAAGGAATTATTTATTACTATGGTTTTTTTTGTGTTTTGAAAGTTCCATTTTACAGTCTAATCTAATTTCAAGATAAAAATAAGTTCAAATGCACTAACAAAGCTGCGATCGGAAAATCTTGGAAAATTGCGAACAGTGATAATCAATAGACCTTGGAGGCTGCAGCTCATTATTTGCCACAAAAAACAGCTCCTTTCTTTGCTTTCTTCTATAAAACTCTTGCTAATACGCAACAAGTGTAGCCAGTGCAAACTGGTTTGTACCGGTACGATGAATGAATGGTGCAAGATATTAACGATAAAAACCTTAACGGAAGTTAACAGAACTTAACAGAAGTTAATTTAGTCTGTTATCATGAAAAAACTTTTTAACGGATTAACTAGTTAATGAAAAAGTTAGCTTCATTATTAACGGATTAACAATTAATGGACTTGTGCCCACCTATGCCTACTGGTATCAGGTATTTTAGGTAGGCTAACTATCTGTACCAAATTTGAGCTTTCTAAAAGCTTCTTTTTTCAAGATGTAAACACTAGGTTGGTTAAAATTCCAACATAACCTTTCCTTTAAGAAACTTTGTGAGTGTTGCCAATTTTAAACAAAGTTTTAAAAAGCTACCGTACTGCATGTTGCTGATTCTCGATGATTAAACTGTGGCAGTGCCGCTGTTAAACTTGCTGTCAAAACAAGAAGTTTGTTGGTGCGCTACAAAAGAGATTTAGAGCTAGCCTACCAGTACCTGTATTCTTTTTTTAGTTTACGGTAGGCCTATGAATAAGGAAAAGGCTTGACACACGTTCCGTGCGCACAGACATTTCGTAATTAAGGCTAAAAAACCAAACCCAAAGCACTAGCCTTAGCCCTAACCCTAATTCTAGCCCTAACCCAAACCCTAACCTAAACCCTAACCAAACCTATAACTATAATAATCAAAATAAAAATTTCCGAAAACGAATGACGTCATCGGAATGTTTGTTTATTTAACCGCGCACGTTCCGTGCGCCAAGACACTTCGTATGAATAATTAGGCTACTGATAGGAATTTCTGCAATGCTTTACAAAGCAGATACTTTTGACTTGTCGCTATTACATTTTTTCTTCTAGTGTGAAATATACAGGTTTTTTGCTACCAGAACCAGAGGGCAAAATTTGTCTCCAGTACCGGTAACTTTTTGCTTTCACAAACGCCTAGCGATATTTTCCCCTTCAACAGGCACATCTACTTCAGACTTTCCAACTACAAAAAAAGATCTTTTAGGGTTATTCGATGCTCCTTGTGTTTCGAATATGACCTCTGACTTGTGTGTTAAACCTTTGTTGTTACTAATTTTAAAGTACTGTAGTTTAGGCCTACTGATCAGTGATTAAGATAAACTTGGTTTAAATTTACTTTATAGGGAGCAGAGAATAAAAAGACCCAATATTCTTAACAAGCAGCCGAAGTAGGGTAATGTTGTACCAGCAAGCTTAAGCTTATCATTCCCTGGCACCTTTCGAGTCCCCACTCCCCAACGAAAAGTTGATATGCTGCGCCGGTACCATATTGGAAAGTTGATGCTTTGCGCCGGATTTATCCGGCGCGGAAATTTTGAAAAATCTTACATTTTTTGGCGCAGAAATCACTAAAATTTGAGTGGCGTGGCGTCAAAATGATACATTTTTTACAAAATATTTGTCAAAAATTTTGAAGTTATTTTACTGATTTATTGAATTGATGAGACAATCGCTTGAATTTCTTTGAGTGTGCGCCAAAACTTTTTGGGTTGCAGCCACATCATTCATGTAAGTCGATTTTTAAAAGAATTAATAGCAAAATGAAAAAAATATAATATACGTTCACTTTTTCATTGTTTTATCATAACCTTTCGGAAGTTTACACCAAAAATTTTTGTCTTGATGCCATGTGCGAAAAACATGAAGTATTGCAAATTGCAAACATTAAGTAATTGCAAAATAATTAAACTTAAACAAAAATCTTTGCACAGATATTTTCCACATTTGATATTTTGCCCCAAAGCATTTGACATTGACGGCTCGTAATTTAATCAAATGTGTGGTTTTAAGTTATATTTGAGAACCATTAATTAGTATAAAAATAAAAAAATATTTAAAAACAATACTTTAGGACAGGTTTGGCATTGTGCGCCAAGAATATTCATCTTCTTGCCATGTTAAAACTAATAAAAATCAACCAGTACATAACAGAATAAGAAAGCAAAGTTCAAAAATCGATAATTTTGTATGAATAGTATCTAACATTTGAAATTTTGCACCAAAATTTTCTACCCACGCAATTTAGTTCAATTATAATATGTTCATTGTTCTACCTTATGACCATGAAGCAGTATAGGCTACGACAAAAGGTATTGCAATAAAAACCATACTTGTTGGCAGTTTTGATATTTTGCGCCAAAACATTTCACTTTAATGCCAAGTTTTTTAAAAAAATCAAATTGTTGTTTCATGTTGTAAACATGTAACAGTATGTGACAAAAAATATAATGTAAAATGAAAATGGTAATTTTGAACATATTTAGTTTACAATTGGTATTTTACGCCAAAAATTTTTTCCTTGACGCCAATTCATCACATTAAAGTGCTATTTTCATGTTGAAACAGAAGAAAAAAAACTAACAGTGAAAGAAAGCAAAATAAAAACAAAAAGGATAATTAAATTTGATTTTTTGCGCCAAAGTTTTTTTCATCTCGACGCCACACCATTCAATTTAATCATACTATGTTGTTTTATGTTATGATCATAAAGCAGTACAAAAAAATAGATAATGAAAACAATAATTTTGAACCGTATCGATATTTTGCTTTTAAACTTTCAACTTTGACACCAAGAATAAAAGTAAATCAAGGTTGTACAGTTCTTTCATGTTGTATAACCACAAAGCAGTTGGTCTAGGTAAAAAAAATGCAGCAAGAAAATACCAAATAAAAATTGAAAACGATAATTTTGTTTAGATTTATTTTACATTTGGTGTTTTGTGTCAAAATTTTTCACGTAAACATTACGTCTTTTAATTGAATTGAATCTGGTTTTCCATATTGTAATAAAAAAGCAGCAAAAAAATAGAAATAGAATAACGATCGAAAAGCATTAATTTTAAACTCAATTTGATATTTAGGCCAAGAATTTTCACCTTAACGCCACGCCGATTAATTAAATTTAGGTGTTGTTTTATGTTCAGACTTGTAACAATGAAGCAATACGTTATAGCAAAAGAAAGCAAAATAAAAAATAAAACCGATAACTTTGTACATTTTTAGTTTAGTTTTGATATTTGCGCCAAGACTTTCTATTCTATCAAAATAATCAAATCAAAAAATTTGCGCCAATAATCAAAACGCCACGCCATTAGATCATTGTAAGTCAAAGTTTGGTTTTGTAGTATAAACATTAAGCAGTCTGACATTGAATGCAAAATAATTTAACCTAAAGGTAAATTTTGTGCTAATATATTCTGCATTTGATGTTTTGCGCCATCACATAGTCGTGATACTTTGACGCTTACTGATAAATCAAGAGTGCTATTTAAAGCTAAAATAACCTCAAAGCAGTACGTGACAAAAACAAAACAAAAATAGCAAAAAACAGAAGAAAAATTGAAAACAATAATCTTGAAAAAATTTAGTTTAGATTTGGTATTTTGCACCACGAATTTCCATCTTGACACCACAAATATTAATCAAGTTAAAGTGTTATTTTCGTGTTGACACTACAAAATTATGAAGCAGCTCGTTAAGGAAAAAGAAAGCAAAATAAGATTAAAAACAATAATTTGTACCAATTTAAATTGGATTTGATTTTTGCGCCAAAGTTTTCCACATTGACGCCACGCCATTCAATTTAATAACAAGTATGTTGCTTTATGTTATGACCAAAAAGCAGTACAAAAATAAAGGTAATGAAAACAATTATTTTGAACTGAATTATTATTATTACCGATTTATTTCAGATACTCACTACAAGCAGGAGCCCGGTCCATAGGAGAAAAAATTATAGCTTTTATTAGAGAAACAAAACAAAGCAAAAAAAGAAGCACAAACACTTGTCAAAGCACGACCGCAGCACTTCGATTGGAATCAGCATAAGCAACTAAAAGATCGCATTATTTCGCTGGGATATTGGTAGAAACATCCAGTAGACATTAAAGATGCAATTAGATTGTAAGTAGATTTAAGACAACGTGAAATGAACAAAAAGATGGCTTTACTTAGTAGCAAATTTAATGTACTCAAAAGGAATTGTTTTGCACCAAGCGCTTTTGTTTTGACTCCACATCATTTAATCACATTAAAGTTTTACTTCATGTTTCAACACAATTATAACGTAATTACATATATTATAATAAAAAAAAGCAAAATAGAACAAATAAATTAATTAATTTCGAGCAAATTTAGTCCAGATATGATATTTTGCGCCAATATTTTCCTCCTTGACGTCACGTAATTAAATCAAATATATTGTTTTATGCTACAAATTACCATAAAGCTGTAGAAATTAAAATAGTAGCAAAAGAAAATTTTGAAAATACAAATTTTGTTCAAATTTAATGTAAATATAATATTTTGCGCCAAGAACATTTGTCTTGACGCCACGCCATAAGATTACTATTAGTCAAAGTTTTGCTTTGCGTGATAAACATTAAGCAGAACAAAAATTATTGCAGTATAATTAAACTTAAGCGATAATTTTCGAGCAGATATTTTCTGCATTTGATATTTTTGCGCCAAAGTTTTCCACCTTGACGACACGCCATTTAATTAAAGCGGACCAAAACTGAAAGTTAAAACAATAATTCAAAGCAATAATTTTAAGCAGAATTGAAATCTTGCACCAAACCTTTCCATTTTGCAGTGCGGTGGTCTTTAATCGGGTAGGCACTATATACCATACTGTATACTACAGTAGATCTAAGCCAATTTAATGAATTGCTGACGACCTTTAACTTGCGCGTCGTATTAAAGTCGCTTTGTAACATCCTCGCACTCGAACAAGTTTGTTCGATTTTAGAAAGCTTTTCTCTACGGCTCCAAGAATTGCAAAATCCTATGACTTCTGTCGATTTTGTAAGATTTAGTTTTGGCTGGTATCCGAAATCTGGTTGAGGTGTTCTCAACCTTGTTCGTTTGCATTACCGGTAGTTATCTTTCTCCCTTAATTCTGTATTCACTTTGTTCATTCATTTATTTATTGTTTCGCCTGATCAATAGAACAATAAAGATATCGCACAATAAGCCTAACAATCAGGCCAGGAAGCACCGAATAACCCGGAAGTTTTTAAATCAAGGTGACCCCTATTCTAACTATATGGGTACACTAAATTTCAGTTTTTCTTACTACTCTTCTCAATCTCTAGTACACGTAACAGAAACACCTCTTTAATATTTGCTCCAGTTTCTTTTTCCTCTGATTTCCTACTGAACTCAGCAGTGTTTTCACCCTAAGCGATGTAAAGCCCTATCACGCAAACTTGGATAGTCTTATTACTCCAGATCAGTTGGGTTGTTGACTTGACCACCTCCTCCTTTCGCGACATCTTCATCATTCGATTAGATAGAAATTGTTCCTCTATCTGGCGAGTTATGGGCAGATATCTGGCGACCTCTTTATTAAGATTGCTCTTGTTTTGTTTTTTTTGTTTTTTTTTTCAGGAACGTCAACTCAATATCTTCCCTTTTCTTCAATTTCAATTCAAAAATGTCTGATGGAATGACTACAGCAGCTATGGTGCATCACTGAACTTCTCTCCTTTCTTAAAAACTCAACATTCAGCAAGTTGTTCGGTTTTCCTCTTTGATACTGCCGAGAACTCTCCCTTTTGGCTACCTTGATTCACTTCCGAAGACTGATAATCCTGGAAGTAGAAAAAAAAAAAACTAAAACGACGTAGGGCGCTCTCCGAAAGTACGCTGTAGTGAAGATCACCGCCTTAGATATTTAAACACGTCTTGGAGAGCGTCCTCGGTAACTTCCAAGCCAATTAGGCGGCAATGATTACAAAGTTTGAGGGGGAAGCATCGCAAACTTTGTCAAAATTTGTCTCTTAAATATCCACTAATATCTAAAAATAATATTATTATCTTTCTGGCTTAAGCCATTCAAAAAAATTAATTGTGAGGGCCAAATTTGGGAGGGTTTTTGGGCAACTGGGTCCTCAACCTAGTGTATGTTTAAACATTAGTTTCATAAATCACCACTGATATAAAAAAATTAGTTCTCTTGCTCAAGCCGTTAAAAAAATAGATATGAATAGGTCCAACCTATAGTGTGCCTAGGGGGTGTGCGAACCCCAAACTATGTCAAAATACTAGTTAGAAATATCTATGCTGATAGCAAAAACTAGTTTTCTAGTTTAAAAGAGGAGTGCAGGCAAAATCAATGGGGGTATCAAAAGTTACAGCAATCACATTAGGTTTCATTGGCGTTGACCTCATTCTTTTGGACTCAGCCGTTCCAGAGATATTTTACTTCAAACACGACGTAATGCTTTCCCGTTTTTTGACACTTTTATTGGCAACACTGACGTTGATTAACGTTTACGCCGCCATAATCGGATTTCTTAGATAAGGCAATAGCATGCAACGAAATAACTCGACGCAGTTTAGCCTAATGAGCACCTGCATGCCATTACCTTATGTTAGAACTTGGATTATGCGGCGTAAACGTTAATCAACATCAGTGTTGCCAATAAAATTGTCAAAAAACGGGGAATGTTACATGGTGTTTGAAGCAGGGTTGCTGAGTCGAAGCAAAATCAGTTCGACTCTGACTCTCAGCCATTTTTTCAGTTCGACTCTGACTCCCACAAAGTTGAAGAAAGTTTTGTTTTGGATTGGGCTAAACTGATTACAGCAAAGCATTTTTCTTGCTTGAACAGGACACCCTGTGTTTGTTTGCCACTCCAACGCATAGCACCTTTTCATGTTAGCTCTGTTTCCATTGTAACACTGGGCAGAGGTGGAGTCGAGGACACAAGGCTCGAAGCCAAGGCCAAGGACACAAAAAAAAATCCGAGGCCAAGGCCAAGGACAGCTTTTCCGAGGACAGACACTCTCGAGGCCAAGGACAGAAATGCTCGAGGCCAAAGATCAAGGACACAAGCGCAAGTGCTCTCCAAAGAAAAAAAAAGGTGTCCACAAAATTTTTTAGGCGATCTCCAAAAAAAAAAAAAAAAAAAAGGTTTTCACAAAAATTTTTCAGGCGAAGGTCTTCACAAAAAATTTTCAAGCGATCTCCACAAAAAAACGTTTTCCAAAAAATTTTTCAAGCGCTCCACAAAATTTTAACAATTCAAAAGATACTACTGTCCTGGAGCCGAGGACAGGCCAATTTTCGAGGACTTGAAGCCTCGAGGCCAAGGACTTCAAAATGTGTCCTCGAGGACTCCACCTCTGACACTGGGCCATTACGACAGATAACATACATGCAACTTGACTGCAGTTACGTTAACACAGGACGTAGCTTACATTTTAATCAGATTTTTGTGCAACACTGGGAGTCGGGAGTCTAGCATAAATTTTTCGACTCTGACTCCGACTGCCGACTCCGGCAAAATCCTTTTTTCGACTCCGACTCTGACTCCGACTCCCCGTAAAAACCTTCAACTCCCTCGACTCCGACTCCCTAGTCCGACTTTGCAACAAACAGAACAGAGCAGAAATGATTTATTTAGTGGATCAAAACAAAATTCGGCGGCATAATACATTTTCTCGGATACATTCAGACTATCCTTGTTCCACAGGAGGCTGCGAAGGGACCGGTAAAGGTCTTCGCGTCAAGCAGCCACCCAGAAGATTAGACGCAGAAGCATCTTCAAAGAGTAACTATACTGCAAAAGAAACACTAGCAAAAAGAGTTTTGAAACATAAAAAAAATGAATGTGCAAGCATCGTTCAATGTAAAATAAAGTAAAAAATACTTACAAATAAATATTATTGCCAATTATCCTCGGTATTTCTCGAGAAGTGAGTTTTTAATGTTACATTTGAATTTATTCAAATTTTAATCTCTAATGTTAATGGGAATCGAATTCCAAATTTTGGCGCCTTGGTATTTAATAGACTTTTGGCATCGTGAAAAGGAGAATTTTGGAATATACAGGTTTTTCTTAGTTGAAGATCGGGTACGACGACTGTGGATAGAAGAAATACGAGAAAAAAAACGAGGAGATACAGGGAGGAAGAGCTTGTTTGGAACGTTGGTACATCATTTTTCCAACTTCAAATGTGTACTGATCAGCAATTTTTAAGATACCTAGTTTATAAAAGTGAGGAGTTATCGGGCTTCGGTAATTACAGCTAGAAATAATGCAAAGGGCCTTATTTTGGAGACGTTGTAATTTAGCAAGATAGGTTGAGTAGGTTTTTCCCCAGAGCAGGAGACCAAAGAGCAGATGAGGATGAATGAGGGCAAAGTACAGCAAAAGTAAAGTAGAAGAAGGAAACAGATATCGTACTTTACTTAAAATTCCTACCGCTCCGGCCACTTTGTTTTCTATTGCATGGATGTGGGATTGGAAGTTTAGCTTATTATCAATTATTACGCCTAGATATTTAGATGAATCACAACAAGCTAACGTACAATTATTATATAAAATCTTCAATTTTTCTTCATTTATATTTAGTTTAGGGGGGACATAAATTGATATGGATTTTTTTGGATTTATTTGAAATTTGTTAGCATTGCACCAATTTTTTAGATTTTCCAATTCAGCATTACATCTCTGTTCAAGAGAAGAAAAAGAAGAGTTACTTACAACCAAGCAGGTATTGTCAGCAAAAAGACATGGATTACATGATGTGGAATTAGAAAGATCGTTTATATATATGAGAAAAAGTAGAGGCCCAAAAACAGAGCCCTGAGGAACACCTATGCTAATTGGTTTGGAGGAAGAATAACAATTATTCAAAGACACAAACTGACAGCGATAAGAGAGGTAACTCTCGAGTAAAGAAAATGCTGGTCCACGTATACCATAGTGATACAGTTTATGGAGAAGAGTGGGATGTGACACAGTATCAAACGCCTTTCGGAGGTCCATTTGCAGTATTCCGGTATGGAGATTATCTTGAATTCGATCATAAAGGGGGTGGTTTGAAGTAGAACATCTCTTCAACGGCTGAGTCTAGAAGAATGAGGTCAACGCCAATATAACTTAATGCGATTGCCCTAGCTTTTGATACCTCCATTGATTTTGCCCCCACTCTTCTTTTAAGTTCTTCAAAAAAATTGGTTTGGGGGTCTTAGTTTGGGTATGGACCACCAAACTACGTCAAAATATTTGTCTCCAAAATGTCTATCAATAGCAAAAAAACAAACTAGTTCTCTAGGTTGGGTCGTTCAAAAAATTTGCTTTTGAGGTTCAATTAGGGAGGTTCCGATATAGGAACCTCAAGCTATCTCAAAATATTTGTCTCATAAATATTCATTGAATAGTAAAAAAAGTAGCTCTTTAGCTTAAGCGTTCAAAAAACTCATGCTAGGGGATCTAGTTTAGGGAGTTCGCAGGGGTTAGACCCCTCGATCTATGTCAAAATATTTTTCTCATAAATATCTACTGATATCAAAAAAAACTAGCTTTGTTGCTCAAAATTAAACAAAATATTGTTTTGCTCTATCCACAGTCTGCATTTGTATATGGCAACACTTAATTTTTCTTAACTTTTTATTCACTAATGACAAGAGCGCCATTTTATCTGCATAATCAACATGAAAATAAATGACTTGGATTTTAAATGCTATTCTTAAGTATCCAATTTAACCGAATATCGCACCTATACTCTACTTTTGTTGAGAAACAGTCTTCGATATCTTTAGGAGGGAATTATTTTCGACTGTTGATAGGTCTTATCTGAAGCCTGTCTGCTAACGAAGAGCGTTGGGTCAATGATGGTTTCAATAACAGCATAAGACTGTTACTATAGATGAGTAGCTTAAGGATTTTACAGGGGAATACAAGATATGGAAAAAAATTCTTAAAGGATTGTTTAGTTAAGGAATAGCGATAACCAGAGATTTTCTCCATATTTTAGGGATTTGGGGTTGTTGAAAGTAAGATGAGAAAAGCCTGCGGCGCCAAAATTTCCACGATGAATTGGCGTGGAGGATGAGCTCTGCGCAAAATTATTTGTCCTCATTTCAAATGTTTGAGGTCGGCTGAAAGTTCATCCGCAGTGAAAGAATCGACATACTGCTGCAGCTGAAGCTGCTGAATTTGTTTTCCAAACTTCCGATGTTTTTTTGACCTATACAGCTTGTATTAAATTGCATGTACTGGTATGTTCCAATATGTCTTGTGAATAAACATTTTCTAGCATTTTTTTGCAACTAATTTTGTTTCGTGTTCAATTAAAACTAAGATCTTTTATTTCAGTTTAACTTGAGAAATTTTTGTTCAAAAAAACTTAAAGCATTTGACATGCTTCGTTTTTAATAGTAATTGTTGTTTACTCTCAATCATACTTTCAATCATAACATTCTTCGATACTAATTAAGGGCCAGTTTGTTCTAATTTGGTTAAAAACAGCAAAGCCTTAGTAAAAACAATAAAATTTTTAAACGCTGCGGACTTGAGTACGTCCATTATCAGTAAAAAATGAAATTTTATTCCAATAGATTTGAAAATTTGAAATCAGAAAAAGCACCACTACCAAAAGTGGTAGTGAGATCCTAACTTCAAAAAGAGTGCTTAAATCCCATTGGATGAGCGTAGTGCTATACCACAAAAAATTCTTTCAACGTTTGTTGAATCAAATCGAATTGGTTAAGATTCCATTTGCATAAGACCTTAGTTTTAAACTTTTAACTGATGATGGACGTAGTCAAGGCCGCACATTTTTGATTTGCAATTTTAAGAGTTAATGTTAGGGTTTGATTTTGGGCCAGTTGTAAGTTAAAAATTTTAGTTTAAATTTGAGTTGGATCAAAACTGATAAAATAAGACCAAACTTGCTACAAAATAAAGCTTTTTAAATTATTATTTCTCAAGAAAAATACCACCAAGGCAACCGAAAATCAATGAAACAAGCACTTTTAATCTACAGAAGGCAATTTATCGCAAAAGAGCATCTAAGGCAGATTCATTTCAAGTTTCGTCAGCTGGGCTAGCTGGGACGATTTAAGAACTATTCAACAGCTAAAAAACTTCACGTAGCTAGGTGGCATATTCTTGAGAAAAAATAACTAAACAAATAAACCTTGCTTATATTATTTACAGATCGGCGCTTCTGGTGCTGCTTCTAATTCTATCTCAAAAAGAAAAATATGAAAAAATCGAGAACCAACATTGAATAATCAAAACGTACTGTATGTGCCAAAATTAGATGTGATGTCAGATGTGATGCTTAGCATCACATCTTATGCTCTTATCTCAACGGTTTTTGTTATGTTTTTTTTTTTTTTTTTTTTTTTTATTACAGTAGCTGCTATGCATGATATTAATTTATCGTGCTTATTTTGTCGCAACGTGATGCAATTTAAGTTTTGTGAAAAACTCTCAATTTCTATAATAATTTTTGCAAAGAAGTTTTTGTGAAAGACAGAGACGAGTTTTAGCAGCAAGAACTTCGCAGCTACACCCCAACATTCTGTACAAAACATAATTTTTCTCTTAGTCTTACGTAACATTCCACGTGGTATAGCAGAGAAACTAATAATTTCACATGAGCAAAGTTTGTTATTTTTATGTTGTTGAAAAAAATAAAATGGCCGATTTCAATTTTAATCGTCAAAATTTGCTTAATTTACTCATTTTGCCAAGGAAAAATTTCTATTGTATACCGGCCGACAAGGTACTGCATATGAATGCGATATGCCTATTATATCCGATCAATAAATTTGATTTGATGATTGAATGACACCTAATTGGTGAATAAAATTTGTTTGTGACTTTTCCCTTTGAAGACTAAAATTTTAGCATTAAAAAAAATAACGATCACTTGTGTTGGTATTATGAGTTATGACGTAATGCTAAGTAAAACAAAGAAAGTTTCGATGCGTCAAAAACAATATTTGAAGTTACTTATAAGTCCACCATACTATCCTGCTGTTTTGAAAAACTGACTTTCCGAGCCTCGATGAATCAAATTCAACACACTCAGCAAGATCTTTCGTTTCAGACGTTTTTGTACACTGCTACTAACTTTTTCGCAAATTGTGCATTGCTTGTCAGAAAGCTGCATTTTAAAATGAATCACGCTCTGGGCAATGGGAGTGTTGTTCTGTAGTAGGCGAGCAGTTAAAATATTAAAGTTTGTTTTTTAAATTGTTGTAAGGGTCATTAATAAATCTGTGTGAAATTTGTTGCATTAGGATTAAACAGCGTCAACTTGATTGAACAACAGCACAATAGCAGCTCGAACTATGTGCAAAATTTTTGTATTCAACACGCAGACATTCAAGTAATGTAAATTTAATATCGCTTGGTTAGACATTGATGAAATAAAAGCCGCAATTGATTATTTTTCTCAAAATGGGTCGCTGGCTCAGTTGTGTTTTGACTACAAAGGTTTAGGAATTAAGTTTTAAAGCCCGTTTAATCTGGTACACTGCAGCGAATGGCCATTGGCCTGCTTCTTGTGCGAGATTTCTTTGCGGGAAGGTGTGTACAGAATATAAGGCCGCCGAAATGAGTCCGATCGACTCGTTTCTGTTGCCTCACTTCTATATTTGGTGAAACAGGATTTGGAGCGAAACCGTTTACTACCTACTTCGTAGCGATTTACAACTTTTATAAACAAAAGTTTTTTGTTTATAAAAATCCAACTAAGGTTACTATAGTACTATGAAACGGCGTTGCGTTTATTTATTATTTCTTTCTACAAGTGTCACTCTTTGTAGATGTTTACAAAAAAAAACAAGCGACCCAAAAAAATTTTTAGGCGACCCAACTTTGGGTCGCGACCCGTAGATCGAGAACCACTGTGATACGGCATAAATCGGGGGACTTGCATATTATGACATCGTTCTATAAGTTTCTTCCATTTCCTT
Organism: Trididemnum nubilum; assembly: GCA_963965965.1. NCBI lineage: Eukaryota > Metazoa > Chordata > Ascidiacea > Aplousobranchia > Didemnidae > Trididemnum > Trididemnum nubilum. The sequence goes on along the minus strand of OZ014478.1, from coordinate 42,046,286 downwards.
GCTACATTTTCAACAATGGAAAATCAGCCAAGTAAAATAAAGCATTTATTTAACATTTCCACAAAAACTGCTTCAGGACATAGGAAACCACTCCACATGGTTCACTTTGAAAACATCGCTAATAACATCAACTGACCGAAAAGTGAACCTTGCTGTTTGAATCTTTAAAGAAAAGTGTGATATGATTTTCCGCTAACTTCAACATGCGCAGTTGGATTCCAATTTTCTCATTTCACTTGTCTAGATGATTGATAGTTTCAGCGATCTAAGATTTGCCATTGTTTTATTACATTCTAAATTATATGAAACAGTCTCCGTGTTGGTCGTCACACAATGTTCAGAAGTGTAACAACAGAATTAGATTTGATTTTTAGCTCAGTAACAAATACCTTACTGCAAAAGCATTATTACTAGCGAAAAAAACAAATAAAAAACAAACAAACATTGAGCAAAGTAGTCGGAAATAGAAAATCTTTATAATAGCTTCAAACGCTCAGTTATACTTCTGTGTACTTGTGAATATTGTGCTTAGTTTATTATGGCAAGCTTTATTCATTAAAAAGTTTGATTTTATATTGTTGTTTTTAAAATTCTTTACTCAACAATTAACTCAAATTTAAACCCTGACTTAACCTTTTTTATTTTTTGTTGTTGTAGGGTAGTGGTTTCCAACCAGGGGTCCATGGTCAACGGACCCTTAAGTGGTCCTTAGAAAGCTTGCCGGGGGTCCGCGAGTGCATTGAATTCGACAAAATTAATCAACATCTTTTTTGCTGATTGTGACGTTTTTCCAAACTTAGAGATTGAAATCACACGTTGATCAACCTCTATGATGCCACAGTTTCTCCCAGTTCTATGCCAAGCATTAGTTACTACTAATAGCAGTAGATCAGCATTAGCAGTTAACTTAAGTGTTTTGGTGCATAAAAGACAGCAACAGGCTTCTCATTAAAATGCACCAGGGCACCTTTATTCGTTTAAAGTTACCGTACTTTTCTAATTGTTCGAAAATGTAAAACGTTATGATTGAGCAATTTGTAATTTAATTACACTTACAATATTGCATGTAAACTTTGCAAGCGTTTGTAGAAGTAAGCGTAGCTTACCAAATTATTTAAGATTGGACATAAAAATGTAGGGGTCCGTAGGCTTGGTCATTATTTGAAAGGGGTCCATGACTTAAAAAAGGTTGGGAACCACTGTTGTAGAGCATATTGTTAACCGTAACTATATAATAGCAACACCTACCGTAGTGTACTGAGTACTCAAATAAAAACCCTCGAATATATTACCGATTTTTGTCCGTTTTAAGTAAAAACTTCTGGAGCTGATATCATTCCAGAAGTTTTTTTGCGATTTTGTTTTCAGAATTTTGTTTAAAACATTCCAGAATTTTGTTTGCAACAATCAAAGCTCGGATTTAACTTGAAAAAGAAGACATTTTTGCATTTTTTAAATTTTTTTACAGTAACCTTATTGTCTGAAGGTAAGTTTTTGTAATACTTGTTAGGCTATCTTAGGTGTTATCGAGCACTTACAAAACATTAACATCAAACGCAGATTCACTAAATTTACTCGATATTGTAATTAAATTTGTTTGCGTTTACTGCATGACATTGCTATGTAGTGGTCTACTCTAGCAGTGTTCAGGCTACTCTGCTTTGCTTGTAATGTAAATTGATTAAAATACATTCAAAAGAGTTTTTGTCGTAATTAATGCTTATTTTTTGAAACTGTTTATCAGTAGTAAGTGTCAGCTTATCTTTATAAGTGGATGAGTTTTAATATTCATAAATTTGTACGTTTCTGAGTAACTTGACGATCACGCGAACTTGAGTCAAATTATCATCACATGTAATATTATGATGTTTCCGTGCTGCCTTGGACAGAATAGAAGTGACTTGTATTGTCTTCGAATGACGCTGACGCATAAGAAAAGTGGATAGGTTTGAAGCGGTAAAACTATTGACTATAATCATTTGATCCTGCTACTATTATTATAACAACTGCACTGTAAGTTTGCAACGACTTCGATTGGGTTTAGTTTACTTTCTCGCAAATTTGTTATTATTTTTAAAGTTATTAATTTGATGATGCGGCTTAATAAATAGTGATTATTTAATAAATAGTGACTACTTATTCATAAACAAACAAAAAAAGTATCGCAAATGTAGGTATCAACTTAGCGCCCCATATAGGACCTGTTGAATTAATTTTGATTGGTTGTTGAAAAAACCTAAATGCTGATTACGTCATCACATTTTTATATTTTCTAAAACTATATGCATTCCATAGTTGTATTCAAAAACTATTGCGGCACATTTGAGTTGGTATGAAAAGAATTTCTTAAAATTGCTGCTTTAAATGTAGCTACATGGATATTTCTAGACAACATCACAGTCGAGTACAGAGGTAGACACTAAATTAGATGTGGTAAATATTTAGTAGAATGATAATGTAAGTTAATGAGTAAATATCAAGAAAAATGCGAGTTAAGCCATTAATTTTTTTTTTTTAGGGTGAAAACACTCATGTTTCACCGTTTATTTCATGTAGATATTTCTTACGCAATTTCAGTGTTTTTTTTTCAGTCGATATTATGTGGAATTGCTAAGTTAATGAAAAATAAAAAGTACTAAAAATAATAACAAAATTTTTTCATATTTGCATTGCTTGCAAGCTCCACCCGGGAAAAACCGTCATCGTAAGAGTGAGCAATTCAACTTGAATTAAAGTTGAAGTATGGCTTTATAGCACCATGATATTTTTTCTCGTCCAATCATGATATTTTGGTTTAATGGTTATATTGGTTGATTAAATAGTAATTTCTTTGCGCAGTCGATATCCCAACTTGTGATCAAAACTGGTGTTCACTTTCAACGCTGAGGTCAAATCAAATGTCGTATTGTTAATGTCAATAACTACTGTAGGGTATGCGCCATACGACAAAATGTTTGAGCGTGATAGAACTTTTGTTTAATATTGCACAGCGGATGCAACTTAAGTATAGCACTTACGATGTTCATTGTTCATAGCACTTACGATTGTTCATTGTCATTAGGAAGTATTATAAGTTAATTTCTTAATTGAGGTAGAAAAAAAAATCTTAAATTTGAAAAAATTCAACATTTGTAGGCATTTGAAAAATTAAATCGCTGTTTTTGGAAAGCTTTTAACCACTCAACTATACAGGCAAGGCTGAAACAAGTTTAAATGCTTGTATAGTATAGTATTAAAGCAAGGTTTAAACTGTGCTTAAAATGGTAATCGCAAGGCTAAAACTAAAACGGATGAACCGAGGCTATTCATTGCTGCTTTTGCTTGAAAGTTAATGCGCACAACTGAGGCAACTTTGTTTATTTATTTCAAGTGTTTACTTGTAAATGTTTAAATTATTGTTATTGGATTAATGAATAAGCATGCAATGCATGCCTTGCATGCATAAGAATACGCCCCTGGTTAAACACTTACTTTATTAACCTGTTTGTATGTAAATAGGTTTTGAAATAACAGATTGTATCAAATAAATATCATCATTATTGCGACCCCATTGCTAACTATCATCTTACTTTTCATATTATTGCAATAACAGTTGTTTTACATTAAGGATCATCAATGGCAAGTTGTTCCGTGTGCAATAAGGATGCGACAGGGGCCCACAGTTGCATTATTTGCCAAAAGATCGTGCACATGATATGCGGAACACTCGCACCAGGAGCGGAAGAAGGCTATGGCGCGAAAATTGTGTGCTTTAATTGCGATAGTACTAATGCCACTGTTTCAGATCCTGCAGGCAAGTGTTTTGCGAAATAAGTATATTCTGAAAATAACTTTTAATAAATACTATTCCAAAGATTTAGTTAGCGTTTGTAAGCAGAGCAGTCCATTTTTAGGAATGGGGAATGTATTATATTTTAGGCAATCAAGCAATGGGGTTCGTGTGACTATTGACTCGAATTTGATTCTAATTTGACTCTAATTCAGCGTGTTGCGATTTCGAAGCAGACAGTAGACAAATCGAATCCGTAACAATTGTATACAGTATGTTACCAATTTTTGCACTTTCGTCAACAGAGAGTTGTAAACGGGCCGAGTAGTTCAGGCCCGAACCCGAAAATTAATTTGAAGCCAAAATCATGCCCGAAAAAATCCGAAAGTTAAGTTAGGTCTGAAAAATTTAGTGATTTTGCCAAGTTATTGTGATTATATTTTTGTGCACCTAAAACACAAAAGCACGTCTCAGGCCCAAATTAAGCCCGAAATTTTAGTCGACTTTAAACCCGAAAAGCCCAGCCCGAGTTACGACTCTGCGTCAACAACCACATCCCTGAAGAAAGTTTCACTCTCCACTTGAAAAAAGTTCTCCCTTTCTTCTCTCCTTTTTTGTAGTTTAAACCCTCTTCTCTGATACTAGGGCACGATTCCAATCCTAGTTGTTGATTTTATAGCATTATTTTACAGACATGGAAGTGGTTGAAGAATCACTTAACAAAGAATTTATTTCTCGACCACAATCATCAACAATAATTGATGCAGGTAAATCAAAACAGTTATGGCATCGTATTTTGGTAATTTTGCCGCGCTTTCGGCTTGAACGTTCATGTATTATTTGGGGTTTATTTTCCACGTTGGCCAACGCCATTACTGAGCAATTATGATATTTAAAGCTTTGAAGAGCCAAAATTAAGCTTGCGAGAAAACGTCCTCTTTAGCTCAATCGGTAGAGCACTGGACCGAGAATAGTTAATTCATAGACTGCAGGTTCGAATCCTGTGGGGAGGACAACTTTTTTGCGTTGCTTGTTTTAAGAAGTCGCCCTTCTGGTAGCTTTTCCCTAGGCTTCCGCTCTGGTACGTTTAGGCCAAAAAGCACGCAAACGATTAAATAAAAGAGAAAAAAATGTTGAAAATCAATGCTATTACTACACTCACACACAGTAAGCATCCCTCAATTTCACAAAAGACCAACAATATATAGCAATTTATAAGACCAACAATATATAGCAAAAAACCAACAATATATAGCAATCGGTTAATATATAGCAAATTAGCCAAACCGACAAATGGCTTTGTCTATAAGGGTGTGCGTTGTGCATAATTAGTGCAACCAATGACATGTATTATGCTATTGGTACAACCTTTGGAATTGCCGTGACGAGGGCCAAATACTAGCAATTAAATGAAATCACCGTTGGAATATAGCCTCTCGGTGTTTGGCAAACGCATAACATAAGGATTTCAAAACCGCTTTTACATGTTTACTATTTCCTTTTTTATAGATGCTTGACTGATATTAATTTTTTCGCATGTAGATTTATTCATAGCAGGTTTTTTTGGGTTCACTGGCTACTTGGAAAAAAAACTTTTAAGCATTTGATGGCGCTGTTTCTTTAGAAAATTCCTTTCTAAAGTGTTAATGTTTAACATACACAAAAATCATGAACATCTTTATTACTCGAACCCCGGCCGCTACTCTTCAGCAGCTCCGTGAGCTCTCTGCGATCATTACATGATCGATAACTTTCTCAACTCGTTTAGTTTCCTAAAATCGATAAGTTTAGTTACCGCTTCATTGAACCTCGCATTGAAATCAATTGGTGTAGCAAAACGAAAAAGCGATTTTGTAAAAAAGTATCTTTCTCTAGCAAAATCCCTTTACCAGCTGCTGGTTTAATGGCATAAGCATAAATAGCGTTTAATATGTTTTTGCGTTACCGAAATTATTGCTACATGTTGCTAATTTTTTCGTAATAAGTGGATAAGAATTTTTGAATTTTTTTAACATGACAGGGTTGTACCTGACAAAAAATGTTTCTTCTTCGTCGAGCTGGCTGGCCAATAAACGGGCCTGAGCGAATTTCCAAAAATGCTTTTTCAAGCTGAGCCGTAGGTGGAAAAAGTTTTATAAAACACAAAATTAGAAATATATTTGGAGATTATTTTTAACTTTTCACCATAATGGGATCTTTTTTGCAACGCAAGAATTAGGACGTCCGACTGTTTTGATGGTTCTTCATTAAATCAGATTAACACAATGTTAAGGCGAATTTACACACTATCCGTTTTTCGTCTGCTTTTGTGCGTTTTTGCACTTTTTTTTCTTCATGAAAACATAATGTTGTGCTTTTTCTTCCGCATTTTTGGATGTCCATTTCCGAGCTAATCAGTTGTCACATACCATAGTCAAAAGTTCAGAATAATTTTTTTTTTTTTTTGTAAAGTGGTACAGGTCTATGTTGAAATACCGCTTTTATCGTTCATACATGAAAGTTTGAACAAAATTTTGTTCAATATTGAACGGTCTACTTAGTGCGGATATGGACTTATAAATATGATGACGAAAAAGCGAAAACTTCTTTATGGAGAAACAAAAACGTATAAAGATGGACAAAAGCAGAGGAAAAACGGATAGCGTGTAAATCCGCCTTTCCTCTCTTACACGAATGCGAAAAGTGTCCATAGCTCGTTCATTCAACAATAACAATAAAATGTTGGCCGTCCAATAAGTTTTCTGAACGAGCTAATTTTTATGTAGCTTAACTATAAACATAGCGACTTTTGTTTTCAAAAATATAGATTAAGATTTTACTTTATGACAAGAAAACAATGTAGATAGACTGTATAACTGTAGTTAAATGCACACCAATTCTACGCGAACACTGTACGTGATTTCATAAAATGAGTCACGTCCATTGGCGTACGCAGAATTTTTCAATGTGGGGGGGCTCAAAAGTGACACCCGAAATTTGTTCTCGATCTGTACTTTGACGACTATAAGTTTATGCGAATTCAAAAAATAGAGAAAAAATCATACAGCGCGCAATGCGATAAGGCCAATGCCGTCGCCAGAGCAAATAAAATAAGGGGCTGTAATAAATAAAATAAGGGTCGCCAGAGCAAATTAAAATTGATCTTATACGGCTACAAATTATGTGTAATTTTACTGCAAAAATTTGCATTCATGTAAAAAAAGAGACATGAAAGCGGGCGTGTAACCAGGATTTTGCTAAGGTGGTGGGCTTAAACTCGTGGCTAATATTTATCTGCGTTTCAAAGATGGGGTCTGGAGGCGGTTCCCCCAGCTGCCGTAGGCCTTAAGGATGTCAGCTTCTGGGCAATTTATGTGATTTTTTTGGCAAAAAATATCGATTTTGACGCTATTTGGATGACATTTCATACAGTTGCAGAGCCATTTGAAGGAGATAATCGGCTAATTATCGACATTTGGAAGCTATTTGGCAAAAGTATATTAAACAGCCCCTTCAGCCCCGTTAGGTTCTGGTCAAGTTTAAAACATGTTTAAAAGCATTCATATTTTGGTTAAATGTTCTAAGTGACATGGCTAAAGGAGGGGGAGACTGATGCCTCCTTAGCCCCCCTGGTTAGGCTACTGCATATAAGGTCGGCTGCGTTTCTTGTAGCTTTTGAATAATCTGAGTTTCACTACTAGGGTCTGGATGCAGAGTGCCTAGCCGCCAGAAATTATGAGGACCTGGAGGCTTAACCCAGCCGCTGGGCGATTTTGAGATTTTTCGGCAAAAAATTGCCATTTTAGCGTCATCTGGATTACATTTTGCACGTTTGTTGAGTCATTGGAAGGAGGTAATTGCTAAAAGTTGAAAGCCTTTTGGCAAAATTATCTTGTCGTTACGTGAGGTTCCAAAAAAGTATTTTGAGTAAACGGAACTGGGGGCGCACAAGCAACCATCAGGGAGGTCAAGGCTCCCCTGGCCTCTCGGAGGAGCGGCATTGGAATAGGCACGTAGCTAGAAATCTGCCATGGTGTGGGCAGTTTTGGGGGTCTGGGTGCGGAGCCCTCAACACGTAGAGATTTTTCAGTTTTTTTTAGCAAAAATAAATTAATTTTAGGTCTATTTTGAAAAAAATTAATGCTTTTAAAATGTGGCATAAAAAATTATGCAAAAACATGATTAAATATTCTGCGTAAGTGGGATGTATGGGCGGTGGCTAATGGTAATATTTCAGTTCTAAAATTTACAATCCGGTAAAACAGAAAATAATAAATTTAAAAAAAAATCACAAGGATTAATCGTCTGTATTTCATAAAGAGAGATAATTGGGGGTAAGGGGAGGAGAGTTGGAGGAACGAGACTGGAGAATGTGATTAGCGATTTAGTGATACTGCATGAGTGATTAACTAATACTGAAATCCGTAATTTTGATGAAGCAAATGTAAGCAAGTTTAGCGGTTCAATTTGCTGATTTTGACCATTTTTTAAAGTTGTTACTAATTTTTAAGTTATATCTTTCACAAACTAGCCTCATCCAAATAAATGTTTCAAAAGTGTCTTCAGTAAACCATGTTGGAGTTCATGTCACTGCAAAAATCTGTCTCAGAAGTGCTAAAAACGTGGTATTTTTCTCATTCTGCATTTTGGTCGGCAGGCCAATGGAGGGGGGTTGAACCCCCAAACCCTCTGCGTACGCCCTTGAACACGTTTGCTGCATGTCCCTTTATAAATATCTACATTCCACTCTAGTTGCCAAGTGCTTTAAATAATAATTTTAAATTTATTAAGCATTAATTTTCATAGGCTCACTAATGTCATGGTTCAAGCCGCGTGGTGCCGAAAATGCTACGAAGACAACTAAACGTAGTAAACAAATACTTAACACTGAAGGTTGGGCGATATGTCTTACATGTTTTAAGTAAGTTGAAGTAGCTGTGGCCCAGTAAGTATTAGGACTTCTTAAGACTTATTTTTGAAAATTGTCGTTTAATCTGACCAGCCTATGATCTGACATTCTATAACCAGCATTAGCGTTTTTGCTTATCTCTTTTTCAGGCCTTCATGGTTTCGATGTATGCTTATTGCTAAGTCATGCCGAAAAAGTCCTTTCTGATATTTAAACTCTTTGATAATTTCGTTTGTATAGTTTCTTCATAATTTTGACATTTTTTGAATGACTCAGCAATAAGCGTGGCCTGGAACCAAGAACTGGGTCTTGAAAAAGGAACATGCAAAGCCGCTCTATTAGCCTATTTACATGTGCACTTTTGTGAACAAGTTCTTAGTTCTAGTGCCTGAATTTTGCTGAGTCACACACAAAAAAGGTTTTGTGTGTGACTCAGCAAACCTTTTTTGTGTGTGACTCAGCAAAATTCAGGCACTAGAACTAAGAACTTGTTCACAAAAGTGCACATGTAAACAGGCTATATATGTTAACGATGTTTTTTTAGTGGTAGTATTAAAATCACAATTATCTATTTAGATGTCCACTTTTCGGCTCGGTTGTTGGTTACGGTGCCTACTTTTTGCTGTGTCATGCAAAATAAAGTCAAGTATTGCAAAACACCGTGCAAGCCAATAAATTTATTACGCTGGCGATGTTTTTTTGATGGCATATTAACTGTTTAATTGGCACGTTTTTCTATATTTCGGCACCTATTTTGTCATGAGGCAGCAAAAAGCAAGTACTGGAACCAAGAACTGTGCCTAAAAAATGGCCATGCAAACAAACTAAATAAAATAACGTGGAAGCACTATAACAGACCAAAATGACTAAAATAATTTGAAATGACTCGCTCCATACAATTTATGAAAGTACTCAATTCAGTTTTTACGGTATTTTAATTCTGTATAGACTCTAGTTTTTATCGTAGAGCACTCTTTACAGATGGTTTCTAACACAAAATTTTTTAGTGGTACTTTACATAAACTCATTAATTGGAATGGTTCTTTTATAATTTGAAACTTTTATAATTTTTTAAGCATTGGTTCTGCAATAAGCTGGCACCAGCAGAACCAAGAACTGGGACCAAAAAGTGGACATGAAAAATGCTGAAAGAATTGCAAGCAATGTATGATTATGAAAATTTTATTATGACGAGAAGTTAAATTTAGTACGTTATCGTATTTTAGAGCGAAAAAGAAACCTGCAGTTTTCAAGATTCGTCGAAACAACAAATCTTCAATTACGCGCCACAATGGGCGACATCACAAAAAATCCAAAGGTGGTGACATTCGGTCATTCAAAGATAAAGCTTGCAAAGATGCCATACAACATGTTATGGAATGGGAAAGTAAGCGCCACGCAGCCAAACAAGCCAAATTACAAACTATGAAAGCAAAGGACGACAACCAGGCACCAGCAGAGACAACAGCAGCTGCGAAACCGATACCTGACAAAACAGAATCGACATCAAAAGATACACGCGGAGAGCATTTCGATGTAGCAGAAGATGCTACCAGCATAAGCTCTTTGCACATTAAGATGGACATGTTAATCAAGCAATTCAAGCAATTTAGGGTGAAACCTTTTCAGGCTAGTTCTTCAAAGCCGTTTACATCTATTGGAGCAGACGATGCAGAATGCATATCGAAAGTATTGCAGCAATGGCCATCAGCAAAGAACATACAAGATGCTATTGAACTCAGCGTTCACATGCGCCTTTTTCCTGGGATGATACAAAACGGTCAACTGTCGGTGATTAGATGCGAAACGTGTTTTGCTTTTTTAAACAGCAAGTTCTCCAGCACTGGCAGATCTCCTTCAGAAGTAGCAAAAAAAGGATTAGGCGGGTGAATACACTAAAAATGCATATAACTTTTTAACATTTTATTTGCGTGACTTTGAAGTTTTGTTGTAAGTTGTAACGTAAAACTTAAATTTTTTTTTTGATTTTCGACCATTACGATGTTTTCTTGAATATTGCGACACCATGCTTCTAGTTCAAGCCTTACAAGAAATAACGGTTGGCGTAACAAACTGAGCAACAGAATAACGGCGATAGCTCAGTTGGTGAAACATCAAGTTAGTGATCGAAAGGTTGTAGATTCCTGCAATGTGTCGTCGTGTCCTTGTTTAGAAAGACACTTTACGCTTATTTTCATTGGAGCCAAGCAGTCTACCCGTTGTGGTGGCCCAGCCCCACGAGACTAGCTAACAGACCTCCAAAAGAGAGTGCTCTGCGTTGGTGTGGTTTAAATAGTCCTAGAGCGACTATATGTCTAGTTGATACTAACAAACAAACTGAGGCAATTATTACTTTACACAAATTTTTTATCAATGATTTGGATCTTCGAAAAGTGAGGTATAGTTAATACACTGCTACGAGAATAAGCTCGAAATATAAACAAAGATTTCAAATAGAATAAATCTTCGTCAATTCCAGCTTTCACCGATCTACGTTTCGAAAGATTTTCACTTTGAGCTTAATATCACTGTCACCTCTCTTGCACTGTTTCAGCAAAAATATATTCTGGTACAATCTTAAAGAGTTTGCTTTCGTATTAATATGATTAAGCTATACAAATTCCACCCACAACTAAATTGGGAAGTCCATTTGACAATACAATATCACGTAATCGAGCTTACTCTACAAAAGTTGTCATGCATTTTTCTGCATACTGCAATACTGCATGGTGCACACAGACTGTAAGCCAAAGAAGAGTTTGGTGCAAAATTTTGTTACCTATGAAAATCGCACAGCAAAGCTGTGTCTAGATATCGTTATTAAATTTATAATTATTGCAGGTACTCTGGATCACTTTCTACAGGTCTAGTAATGACACCAAAAAAGATGGCATTGCTTTTAGAAGGAGGAAACGAGACGTTTTATCGACTAAAAAATGAGATAAAAAATCACATAACTCTAGCATCGGGCAAAACTCATTATGAAGCACTGCAAGTAAGCAATAGGCAATGTGCAGTAAAGTTTGTTACTTTTTATTTTTCGGTTGTTTACTGCATATTTGGCAGAAAATACTGTGTTGCATTAAACTAGTCTATATTCTTTTTGGTGACCCAGCACCTGTGTTCCCTCTAGCTTTATGGCTAATCGGCGAGTGCCCAAATTTTCTTGAAAGAATTGTGCCCAAAGCTCTAAAAAGACGTTTATGTGCCCTAAATTTTGAACTAATCCAGTATTAAAGTATACCAAATGTCATATTTCCACAAATTTGTCGAACTTTCTAAAGCTATGTTTACTATATTGCAAAAACTTATTTGCCCTTGCTTCAACAAATCGCCGATTTGCTGAAAAAAATCGGCTTAGTGGGAACACTGCCCAGCACCTAGCTTGACGAAAAGCCCTCAAACAGAACCCAAAAAGGGTGCTTTGCGATGAAGTGGTTAGATAGACGCTGAGTATACTTGGTTCATGCCTTTAAACAAATATAGTGTTGAAAGCTGGCTGTTGTTCAGATAGCAGCTAAAGCACTATATCTTCCGTTATCATATCTCCTTAAAAATTTAACCTATGTTAACCTATATAATATATTCAATGATCAATTTTGGAAACGGAGATAACTACAGGATAATGCACTTTTGGAAAGAGATTTAACTATTCAGCATAATGGTACAACTGCAGTAAATTATTTTATGAAGTGTTAGTGGCATGGAAATAATCATAAGATAAAATCATAAGACTCAAAACTACAGTTGTAGCTTTCAGTCAAAAGCCTAGTTCTTAGTTCCCAACCAACTGTGGCAAGAACACTGGAAAAAGAACTTTACCATACGAAAAAAAATTAAGCAAATTTTGACCTACTCTCTTATAATTTTTTTACGATTTTTTTAATGAAAATGGTTGGTGTTATAGGGTTGCCCACTCAATGTCCCCACCCCCTAACTATAGAGATGTTTGAAACGTTGCACGAAGGTCTTCAGCTGTATGCTGCAAATCTGTAATACTGTATGTTTTTTTCATTCCAAACCATTTTACAGCAAACGCCTCTTTATTTTTGAAGTATCACATGGCAAATTATCTATTTACTTTTAACGAAGTTTGACAATTGATCTGATCGAAAGAAATTTTTAGAACACCTAATGATTTGTTTATGAGTTATAAAAATTACCAATAAACAATGCTTCAAACGAGCATGACAGTAACTCAATGCCCACCTGGTATATTTACTTTCAGAAGAAGGTAGAAATTTTAGTTTTTTTTTTCAATAAAATTGGGTGCAGTATTGTTGAATTCGAAACATTAATTGGCCACTGAAGTTTATTTCCCTAATCCGATTGCAGCTTGACCTTTTGTAATGTAAGCAAATCCCCAAATTCTTCGTCTTAAATTTTTGCAGAGTGCTTAATAAGTTACAACATTATAAAATGACATCAAAATTAACAATTTTAACCATTTTAACAAGATTTCATCTGTTGTGATGTTTTCGAAACAAAGTCGTTTGAATTTCTCTCAAAATTGTGGCTATATACTTGTGCCACTGTTTTACGCACCAACTGCACTGATGATTTGAACGTAAAAGTGTAAATTATATAAATGTAGTTTTACAATGTCTTATTTTTAAACGACTTAGCGAAAAATTAGTTTCGAATCGAATTGATTGGATATTTGTTGCTAATGTCACAAATGACGTCGTTTTGTTCATTATGACGTTATCTTGAGGTGCCACTTAACGGATTTTATGTATGTTCATTGTTCAGCCTATCTCAAAAATGGAAAAAAGGGAGAGAGTTGATATTTGCACCAAAATGACCGAAAAGATCTTTCTTCAGCACGTTATAAAACGCTACCAGCAACAGAGAACAAGTAATTTTACGAAAAACATGGTTTTGATAGTTTGTTGAATGAAAAACTTCAAATATCTTGAATGTTAATCTGCTAAAAAAAGTTAGTTCGTTAGGTTTTTACAATCGGAGCAGGACAAAATCACTAATTCAACCAAAGCTAACCACGGCAATAAAATGATAAAGAAGTCTTTGTTTAAACTGTTGCATCTTGGTTATCTTCCCCCTTATGTAGCTTTGCCACTCCAAATTTACCTTCAAGGAAATTGCATTTTTTCATCATCATTTTGTGTTTTTATCTCAATTGCATGCATGTAAATATAATGCGTGTTAAGAAGTCGTTCAGCTTTTTGATTAATTTCTATTGGCAACTTAACATTAACGGCCTACCAAGTGAACATTGTACTGAGAGAAAGAAAAAGGGCAAAAAGGAAAGGTTTTCACCGATTTTAGTTGTGTATTTTTCGCAAAATTTAGGTGAAGCCAGAAGAAAACTCTTAATCAATTTAAGTTTGTCTTCTCGGCGATCTTCGTGATTTGTCTTGATCGTTTCTACCTTTTCGAACGACAGATACAGCCACATTCACAACATGTTTAGGGCTAGGGCTTACCCGGGCTTACCTTGCCAAAAAAGTAAGTCGGCTGAGCCTACCCTCGACGGCAGCATTAGGTACGGATCATCTGCATTAATTTCCATCAGTGCATTGGGCGAGCAAAACTTTAAGGTTTTTGGAACAAACATTGCCGGTGTTATTCATGACATTATCTGGAAACTGCAGGTTTCTGCGTGGTTGCTGTGAACTTATTGTGATTCTCAATACTGCAATTACATTTGGCGTAGTTTGTTCAACGTATTATTTAAAAAAAAAGGCTTCTAATTTCAACACCAAACCTATAAGATATAAAATAACTTTTTTGAAGCTGTAATAGGTGACCAGGCGCTCAAACAAGATTTTTTTTGAGGGGGGCCTTGAACCAAAACTAAAATTTTTTGTTTAAAAAAATGTATCTATTGGGAAGCGTGTTGAGCAAACTGGTACAACTAAAACAAATCACAGACGAGACTGTGGAGGTCAATATGTATGTTATGCATTTAATGCGCAGCTCGTGGAATAAATTATTTACTTCCTATTTAGTGTACTTTCAAGCCTCCAGCCGCTGGGCGATTTTTGTGATGTTTTTGGAAAAAGTAGCCATTTTACCGCCATTCGGATCAAAATTTACAGGTTTTTGGAGGCATTTGAAAGAACTATATTGCAAAAATTAGAAAGCCAGTTGACTTACGCCTAGCCCTTCACCTGCGCACTTAGTTTGTACAAATCAAGTCCGAAACACATTTAAACGCTCCGTTTTGGAGGTTAATTTTTCTGAGTGATTTGGCTAAGGGGGTGGCTGAATCTCTCTTAGTAACCCTGGTTGCGCCACTGTATGTGACTTGCGTGCAATTAGATTTGGCGTAGTAATGCATAATAATGAATTACGCTACTCTAATTCATGCATATATGAATTATTCTAATGCATAATATTCTAATTCATGCAATAATGCATAATATGAATTACAGTATATCCTACTGCAATATTTAAGCTTTTGATAACGCTTATTGATGCGTTAGCGAACTGTCAACGAAAACAGAAAAATATTGTCAGTAGGAATAGTTGTTCTATTTGAGTTTGAAACAATATTTCTTTGTGTTCTGTCTAGCCAACCAAAGAATGACATGCTTGAAATGGTAAATTGGGGTAATCAAAAATAAATTGAAAAATATGCGAATGCAAATGGTACTCAAAGAATCAAGGCAACTGAATATTAATGACTCCTATTGCATCTTTTGCTCTATCTTACCTAATTATAAGGCTAAGTAAGATTTGTTTGGGAGGGGGGGAGCAAAATAAAGTTTTGTACTGCAAATGCCCACCTAGTGGCTACGTGCCTGCTTTAAAAAAGAAAAAAAAATGTTGAGCTTATTCAGGGAGATGGGCCCAGATCTTCGTTTGCGAAAAAGAGATAACATTTGGGTCCAACCCAAATCTCCTCCCCTCTCTTTAGCAAAATCCTGGTAACCAAATGTTATTCCTTGTTACAGGCCTGGTTGCAGTTCGCGTTTTGCAATCTATTGAAAACAGATAAAAAGCCGCTCCTTCCGGTCCATTTTTGAGCAAGTTTTAACTCTTTAGGTTTTTCCAATTTTAAGACAGACTAATAATACATGAAATTCGCTAAGTGTCCTTAAGATAAGGTCATAACGAAAAATGACGACTAAAAATGGAACGCCCTGCTGTATGTAGAATTTACTTGCAGTACGATCGAGAACGAAAAAAAGTTATCAACCGCACCAAAAAAGTTATGGAAAATTTGGTCGGAATAGCCATTTCAACAATCAAATCAAAGTCAGCTGCTCGCCATTTCGAAACAATGATTGCTGCACACCAATTTACTGGGTCAGACGTCGGAGACTTTGGTCATAGCCGAAAAAATTTTCCAGCAATTTTGAAAGCTGCTAACGTTTGGTTCAATCAGCAGACTACTAACTTTCTTCGCTCATCACTTCCTTCAACCGGATTGCCACCTCATTTTTATGTTACCTGTGACAAATCAACCCCCAAAAGACTTACAAATCAAGCCATCGTGTTATGCCCAATGATCGCGGGTAAACGTGAAGCCATTGTTGTAAGCTCACCAGAAGTATATCAACCAAATGATTCTGGTACTGACGGTGATGTTCAGGGAGCTAGTGCAGACGTCCTATCGAAAGCCTTGTATCACGAAATATTCAAAGCATTTACGTCAAACCCTTCATTCGTCATCAAAGATGGTTGGATGGGGACTGTCTGTGATGGAGCTTACCAAGCGTCAGAATTCTTGTCTACTTTAACAGCCTTAATTTGCGATGGCCGAAGTTCCACCAACATGTTTTTTAATGTGCTATGGGACGTCCCTCACTTTGTCGATTTAGCTTGTGATGATATTTTTAAAGGGGTGGTTGGATCATCCAAGCCTTTTGTTTCTCGTCTGTTCGAGCGTTCCAGGGCTATTCACCAGCTTTTTCAGCGAGGCAAATTGTTAAGTCACGCCATACAGATGGCAAAAACTAACGATAAACTTGTCTTCAAGGTAACTTCAGGGACATGCTCTACAAGGTTTGCGTCATCTCAGTACGTTGAGTTTCGAAAATTGGTTGACTCGTTGCCCTAGTTTATCAAAACGTTTCGACAGTTCAAATATACACAGATCAAGGAATACATGATCGCCGGGCAAGATTTTGTATTGGATCTCTGTGGTATATGCGACATTTTGGAACCAATAATTACAGTCTTGGTAGAGAGTCAAAGAATTTCTCTACCATGCTGGAAAATTCTTGTTTGGTGGCCTGTGTTAAAAAACCACTTGGAAGAAATTCGATTAGGCCTCGAATCCAAATGTTATGATTTCTTGCCTCTGCTCTTTACCAACCTTGGAGACCTAAAGAAAATGAAATTTAAGGACGTTTCCCTAGTCGACGGATGGATGGAAGTCTCTTCAGAAACCATAGAAAGCTCTGAAAGTGGGAAACAAACGTTAGTTTCTTGGAAAGCTCGGGAGAGTAAAGATTCCATGCGAGATTTAATTGCATTTGTTACTGACATGATTTATTCTTTCAACGGCAGGATACAAAAATGCACAAAAAAAATGATGAATGTTCTTACGTGTCTTGATATGGATACTCTTATTTCGCTGATGTGTGGTGAAAGACTTCCCAATGGAAGGGTAAAGTTAGTGGCTGGGGACGCTGCCTTAGAAATGCATGGAAAAGAGGAATTTGAGGAAATTTTTGGTTACGTATGCTCCTTGCCTCATGTGCAACATCTTACTGAAAATTCTAGCTCTACTCTTAAATTTTATCCGGCTTTTTCTAGTGCTATTTTTCATCGACTTAAGCAAGCCCTGAAGTTGCGTCTCTGGAATGAAACATCGGAAGAAGATACATGCATTTCAAAGTGGTTTTCTTTGCCAAGGTCTTTTGGGCCTTTAAAAAGCCTTTTTGAAGTGCACAAGTATGGAGGATCGGGCTTTTGTCCATGGAAAACCTATGAGCTAACTTTCATTAAAGACGACACAGTGATACAGGCTTGCTTGAATGAAGACGAGCTGTACAAATCTATCTACACCGATGAACAACTTTACCATTCAATTGGAACTGAAGGCTGTACTGTTATCGATGTAACAATGGCAATGGGAGGAACGGAAGCGGTAGTGGAGTCTTTTTACAGTGTTATGAAGTCCCAAGAGCAGAGTGGTCCCCAAGAAAACGATACTCTTTCTTTAAGGTATGCTTTACAACGTATATCATTACTTTTTTAAACTGCTTCGTACTTCAACATACTCTTGAAAAGTGCTTAATAACAGGAGTTGTCAGAGCAGTATCAAATATTTAGCACACCTCATATAAAAACATGAAAAATTCTAGTCTTGAACGGATATTTTTGAGTAAGTAGTCAAAATTCCGTTAAGTAGTGAATCAGACACTGGTTTTAATGTGTAATCTGTAGTGAGCTTAAATATTTATTTACTTTTTTAATAATTAGTATTCAAAAGCAATACACTTTTTTTATAAAAACAATTTTATAAGAACTTGAGGCTCATTTTTGCTCAAAATTTAAGGACAAATTGAAAATAATTCCAGCCTCAGCAACTAAAAAATAAATTAAGAACAAACGAAATACAAGAATAAACTTTAATAAAAAAAAACAAAAAAAAACTAAATTCTGTACTAATTTAGAACGATAAAATTTTAGCAATTTTCAGTATTTGCAAGCAAAATTGCAACATTGTGGAGTGCTGTTGCGCACTGCGCACTTACTCAAGTTAGCTTACTGAGAAAATTTTAGGCTGTCGTTCAAGTTAAAAAGGCTCGCTTTTTCACTTTGTTGCAAAAGAGTTTTTGCTAAAGCAGACAAAGTAGTAGGAATTAAACAGTTTTACAAAATTTTTGCTAAAATTGACATCAACACTCTTTAAATCTAAGAACAAATGAGGCTGATAATTGACCAAAAATTAAGAACAGCCAGCCTCGATTCAACATTTACTGGTTCTAATAAAAAAAAGTACACTTTCGAATAATTTTATGTGAATTTATATGCGTCAAGCAGAATGTTAATCAACTATCTCACGTGCTCGTCACTCGCAAGGCAAGCATTGGAATCAGACGGTGACTGTTCCACTTTATTTGATGTTCAATAAACTTATATAAAGAGGACAAGATACTGGTTGAACAGCAGTGTACACTGTATAATCAATGCCGTTAAAAACTATGATGCCTCAAAACGTTGATGTC
Organism: Trididemnum nubilum; assembly: GCA_963965965.1. Classification (NCBI taxonomy): domain Eukaryota; kingdom Metazoa; phylum Chordata; class Ascidiacea; order Aplousobranchia; family Didemnidae; genus Trididemnum; species Trididemnum nubilum. Next base: position 42,027,481 of record OZ014478.1, on the reverse strand, counting down.
ATTTTTTACCGATAATATAAAGCCATGCAGTTTTTAATTTTTTAGAGCAAAACTTGATTGGTGTCTGCCACGGCTGCCGAACGCAAAACGGGCAGTTGCCGAAATAGCTCAAATCTATTTAAATGGAGACGAGAAATATAATTTGCCAAAGCATTTAGCTCCGGTTTTGGGCGATAAGGCACGGTATCACAACCAAAGTAAAGTTCTGCAACGTCACCTTGAAGAAAATGTTCGGCTATCGTACTTATTGTAAAAGTAAGTTCTATGAATTTTTTCATAAACAGCAATTTTGAAACAAAACTCCATAACTGCTTTTACGTAATGATATTTGGTACATTTGCGTCAGCTATGACAAATGAATGGTACCATGGTAGAGGTTGACAACTGGTCATTGCTATTAGGATCAGGATCAGTAAATATAAGAAGAGGGACCGGTTAATGTGAGGAAGAGCAGTCAAGGTGCGACAGTCAACTGATGGGTAAACAAAAAAATGATCCAGAAGCTTGATTTTTTGTCGATTTCTCAAACACTTGCCTCGTCATTTTGACCAATCCCACGTTCGAGGAGGGGGTCACATGACTATTTGAAGGTCTAGGGGTCCAGAGAGAAGGGACAGAGTCATTGGACCATTCCTCAATATGATTGTTGCCTGTGATGCCTTGTTTTAGTTTCTAAATTTATTTTTTTATAGTTTTGCTTTACAGTTAACATAAGTTACAGTCTAATATAATTATTGTGGTTATGTCATTTAAATATCATCAAAATTCTTATTCATCTAAATTGGGCTGGCTGGCCCAACAACAATTGTCTGGCATACTGTAAAGATGTCAACTCGTTTTGAAAAACCGTGCGTTTTAACAAATAAATTTCAATTTCTTGCAGAGCGTTTGCCAGAGTAAACTGTAGGCATGCTTTTTCAGTAGCCAACAAAAAACTGACAAACAATTTTCTCTCAGTTTTGATGAAGTTGTAAATAACAATATTCCCAAAATTGTTGAGTTTCACCTGAATTTTGCTAAGCCTCAACTGAAGTACACGTCCAGCTACAGTATACGACCTTGATTCTTATCCCAGTAAATATGTTACAGTAGAAAAGATTTGAAATATATGTAACTTTAAATAAGCAGAGACATTATTTTTAGAGCACAAAGTCTTGATTTTTGCGGATTTGGTTGTCGGTACCCAGCAGCAGATCCACGACACAAACTCAATGAGGAGAGCAGCTGAACAGCGCCACCTAGATGAAATCATACGTATTCAAAAATCCAAATAATTTTGAGAACTTTTTTCAAGTTTTAGCGATAAAAAATCTGACTCAGTATTGGGTTTTATAGTTACTGCTCTTGTTTGCTAGCTTCTCAGAGGCATCGACTTCTATCCAATAGCTGTGTTTTATTTTACGAGACGGGTTACGCCATGACTTCTTCTATAGCTATCATTTTTGTTAAAGACAGGCATTGGCTTATTTAAAATTGTAATCCTCTTTTTTTATCCTAATTTTTTTAACAACCAACAATTTCAGAAATATTCTACTTCAAAAGCTGGAAAAGAAATTCTGGGATATCCTTGAACAAGGGGATAACTCGATATTGCAAAGTGTTCCATCCCTGTTTAATCTATTAATGTACTCGCTTCTTATCGGAAACTTTTGCTTATTTATTCAATCGTTTCACTTTTTCAGTCTTCGGAAAACAACGGTAATTTAAATCACTTTGAAATTGGCAACGTTACTGAGGTTAAGGTTTTTGTTTTTTTTGTTTGTTTTTTTGTTTCACAAGTACGTGGCAACAAGATACGAGTTTAATTTGCATCTTGTTCCGTATTTTACTTTTTTATTGCGAAATGTCTTTGTAGTCCCTTCGAACAAGCTAAGCTGTAGCAGATGCATGTTAATGAAGAAAAAAACGGCCATAGAGAGCAAATTTGAGTATATCTATACCTCATGACGTTTATAATTTGGAAGATTCCATTTCACCAGCAAATTCTATTTGTTTTTTATTAATTTGGACTCAAATCTAACCCCAACTCATATTCTTGATACAAAACTTATCTCAAATGTAACCTAAACTCAAACCCTAATCTTCACCCTTAAAAATAAAAAAAATGCGCGGATGAACATTCCTCATTTTTGTTTTACTCTCTTTGACTTAAAATTTGCCTGTGGGTCACTCCCTAATAGGTTATTTTGAATCATCATGGTCCAGCAAGTCGATGTCGACTGTCAACTTCATGAACTGCAGTTTTTCCGGGGTTTCATCTATAACCATCTCCATCTTGGTCTTCCTATTTTCTCTTCAGTAATCTTTTTTGCATAATCTCTCCTTCCATAGTGTTGTTTGTTTTTTAAAAATGTGTCCGCAATACTTTGGTTTGCTTCTGTCAATGATATTGACGAGTGACATGTGAAACTGTATCTGCTCAATTGCCCAATCATTTGTTTTTTTGACAGTACATGGAATTTTTTTCATTATAAGCTTATTTGCCAGTTTAATCCTTAAATTGTGACCCATGGCTAGCATTCTCCGAAATTCTTTCTCGCAATCCGCATGGTCACAAATTATAATTGACCCCCACGAAATTGAGGTCTTGCACAATTTTAGACATGGGCAAAGGCAGTATGTAAAAAATTGTTTATAACTGAATAACTTATGATTAAGATTCTAGCGATAATTTGACATTGTGTTTATTTTCATCATTTGCGATTGAAATATCTAAGACCGTGTTTTTTTGCAATAATCCATTACTACGTAATTGGAACCAAGCACTCAGCTAGCGATTTGATGCGAAAATATTCCAAAATCCAAGATTTTTTAGGGATCGGCTTGAAAGCCGTTCTGAGGACCAAGAGCAAAAAAGGGGCAATACTTGAAAATACTGTACGTTTTTCACAAAATCATTATTTTTTAAACTTTAGTCTCTGTCATTGCTATTTTGAACACTGTATTACATAGCAATATTTGATCTAAAGCTATTTGTTACACTTTCTCATTGGCTTTAACGCAAGGCCAAATTTAGGGGGATTCAACCCCCCAAAATATTTTTGTAACTTTCATTTAAAACCGCTAGCCTAGTAATTATCAAAAAAATACTATGCAGTCATGCTGGGCTGTATGCTATCAAATGCAAATAAAATATATTCAGGCATGACGTGACGATTACCGATGTACAAGTGCTAGACTGTATAATCCTTATGCGGTACCGATAACGGACAGTGGCATAACCGGGGGGATAAAGGGGTTTACTCCCCCTACTCAAGTCATTTAGAAAATTTAACCCAAATGTGCATGCTTTTAAACATGTTTTCAACTTGATCAAGAAGTAATTTTAACTTTTATTTAAATGACTCTACAGACATCCAAAATCTCATTCAAATGACGTTGAACGGGATATTTTTTTGCAGAAAAATCACAAAAATTGAATTACACCTGGGGGCTTCACTCTCAGATCTAGATTCCGGCTGCTGGGATTTCCGTCCCCAGACTTCCGTATGGCGAATCATGAAAAAACGCAGATAAATTTTAGCCTTGGGTTCAAATCCTCTCCTCTTACCAAAATTCTAAATATGCGCCAGATAACGGATATTTTTATCAAAATCCCTTTTTGAAATATTTACATAGATATGGCCCGGCTTGGACGCATTATTTTCTTGTGCGTTTTTATCATCTTTTCATGAAGTAATTAGGTTATACTATTGTTTTAACCATGCGCACTTCGCTCAGATACGTAGCGCATAATAGTTGCCTTAAAAGCATAATATGCCAAAATATGTCAAGCAGATAAACTTTAGTTTTGGGTTTAAATTCCCTTCGACCCAGCCCAACTTAGCAAAATCCTGGTTATGCACTTTTGTTGCTGAAAATATTATTAATTTAACTATTGTGTAATTTAAATAATCTGGCTTAAATTTGGTGAGAAAAGTTTGGCGTGCAATCTTGTTGATTTTTGGCGTGGCGCAAATATGAGTAGGAATTTAAATGGCGCAAAAATCCGGCGCACGAAAATTCAACTTTCCAACCTGGCGCCGGTATCTACATTCTACAAATCTAATCGAGATGGCAACCGCGCATCAGAACTTGGCACGGAGTCGGATACGGATTTGAGTTTTTTGTATAAATCTGAGTCCGAGTTTTAAATTTTAGATTGAAAAATTTATTTGACTGAGAAATCTTTTCAATTTATTTTGCAATTTTTGTTTGTTCCCATCCATTCCGCAGTAGCATTCAATAGTTACTCCGTCCAGTATTTCCAAATTTTTAGACACTGAAGATTTTGGTTTTTGGCTATCTAGGGCATTTGAGCTCTGAGCTGAGAGTCATAAACTAGGCTAGTGGTTGAGTTGTTTAGATTCAGAAGTTTCAGACTAGCCGTTAGTTTAGCTTATCGTTAACACTGAATAATGTGTGAATAGCACTTAGTACCATGCTACTTATAGGCCTATTGTTTTTTATACGCTACCGGCACATGAATGACAATTGACATAATGATATGCTCCCAACAGAGATGGAGTCCTTGAGGACGTCCTTGGCCTCGAGGACACGTTTTGAAGTCCTTGGCCTTGGCCTCGAAGCCTCAAGTCCTCGAAAATTGGCCTGTCCTCGGCTCGACGACAGCGCTATTTTTTGAACAGTTGATATTTCGTTGGAAGCGCCAGAAACCTCGCAGAAAATTGCGAGCACCTTTTTTGTTTTCCTCACTTGGAGCATAGGTGTAGCCAAGGAAAGGGAAAGGGGGTGGGCCCCCTCCCCAATTGAAATTTCACCAATGACAAAAATGTGACAAAAAAGCCTATAGTTTCTTCAGTTCAAAAATCAATTAAATCAAAATCAAATCTTTCATTATACTCGCTGTACCGTATTACGCCGAAGCATGTAACGAGTTGGCGGGGCCCAATTTCGCGTCATTGCGCCCGGGCAACACAGCTCCTTGTGAAGAAATGTCGCAGCGGTGGCGAGCCGTTGGCAACACTGTGTCCGATTTAACTGGTCCGAGATTTGAACCTCAGACCTCCCGCTCCAGAGACGAACGCGTTACCGCTCGACCAACAGGCCGGTTTCAGTTTCTTTTTAGCATTTTTTGCTTACAACAGTATAACTAACAACAATATTGAAGACCAGGGGCTCCGGGTCCCCCTCAATTCAATTTTTGCCAGCCAATTTAAACGTATAACTCGAAGAAAACGGAGAGCTTTTGTCCTAAAAGTTGCTATCTCAGGCCCATATCTAGCCTTTTTGTGAACGTAATGCATTAATCAAGGCCGGATTTACCATAATATGACGCAGTACCAGCAGTAGCATAGCCATGGGGGGGGCGGGAGCTGTAGCCCTCCCCCCTTTGGCCTGTCAACCAAAATGCAGAATAAGGAAAATACCAGGGTGTCGAACCGTTTCAAATAACAGTTCGGGTTCAGGTTTAGCTCTTGCTCAAAATATTTTCGCGGTTCAGGTTTGGTTCGGGTTCACTTGAGCACCATTTTCGAGGTTCAGGTTTGGTTCAGGTTCACTCAAGTAAAATATTACTGGTTCAGGTTCGGTTCAGGTTCATTGACTTAAAATTTAACTGTCGTTACTCGTTTCGTCCAGAAAAAAAAAGGAGAAATTGCTAAATTGCTGATCCTGTTGATAATCACCACTGCTCTTATTGTGCGTGTACCAGCGCCAGCGGCATCCGGATATGGAAAAATATATTCTTACTTTTGTTAGGGGTTCAGGCTCGGTATGGGTTCATTAGAGCACAATTTTGAGGGTTCAGGTTTGGTTCAGGTTCACTGAAGTAAAATTTTGCTGGTTCAGGTTCGGTTCGGGTTCACCAAAATGAAACGGTTCATTTGGGTTTACGGTTCAGGTTCGGTTCGACACCTGGAAAATACCACGTTTTTAGCTCTTTTGAGACTGTTTTTCGCGCTAGAATTGACTAAAAGTGATTTAAAGCATCATTTGAAAGTTTGAAACATATATTTAGGGGGGGCTAATTGTCAAAAATTAAAGTCACAAATCAATGAAAACTTCGAAAAATGCCCGAAAATAAACAATCAAATTTGATCGCTAATGCAAAAACGCCAAACATAGGTTTTATCAACAAATATATCATAAACTCAGGAATAAGTGGAGGGGAGGCTATTCAATGTGAGTTAATTACCAGTCACTTCTCTCAAATATCTTTCTATTAGCCCTTCCCCCAATTATTTTTCTTTATAAATTATAGACGAAATAGATTACTCCGTGTGAGTTTTATTGAATTATAGGATTTTATGATTTACCAGCAAGTAAACAAGAGAACTGCAATGTTGTCATTACCCACTTCCCATATAGCCCATTAATGCAACCAGTTGAATTATGATGGGCTGCCAATTTCTATGCCACGTTCTAAAAGCATTACCGGATTTTCTTTTAAAATAGCTCTAAAATTAAGTTCATTTTGCAAAAAAATGCAAAATTTTCGAGCGCTAGAGGCTCCCAGGCTCCCAAGCCCAGATCCCAAGCTTTTGGCAGCTGGGGGCTTCGCCCCCTAACCCCCATTGGCCTCCGGCGACTGGGGGCCCCCACCCCCAGCCCCCAAAACAGGCCCCTCCCATTGCGAATTTCTGGCTACGAGCCTGAGTACCAGCTAGAGGCCCCGAGCTAAAATCGTAAGACTTTTTTTGGTCTTCCCATATATTTGGCAGAAAGATGTTACGAAAATCTCCAAAGTGCCAGGAGTCTAGCGCGATGTAAATCCGGCCCAGCAATAACATGATTAGTTGACGTAACCATCTATTTTAAAATTAGCCATGGAAAATGCTGATTGAACGAATCATTGAACTTCAATCGAGGGGGCATGGGCCCCCGGGCCGAACATGTACTCCTATAACTGGTCATTGTCATGACAAAACAAAAATCTCTAAGGAAAATCCTCGAGTGGATTTTTATTTACTGCTAAAATGTTGCAAGGGACAACGCACCTTACTTTCCCCTAAATGGACCGGATCACTTACAGTTAAATTTAACTCCGAAATGCAAGATGTTAAAAGTGTTTTAAACTTAAATTGCAAGTAAAAGGAGTATTAAACAATTTGATTTTTTCAATTGGCTTTCAAATGTCAAAAATCTAGTGCTTTTAAATGGTTCTGAACACTTGCGAAATGTGATTCAATGGCATTAAAATAGCTTTATTTTCAAAAAAATTACAAAAAATCGCCCAACGGCTGGGGCATTGCCCCCAGACCCCCAAAGCCTCTGGCGGCTGGGAGCCCTACCACCAGACCCCCCCGTCTGTGATACCGTTGAGTTACACTAGCTTTCTCAACACGTTTCCAAAGTTAAATATTTGCGTTTCCTAAATCCTGGTTACGTGCCAACAGGCAACGATTTCAGATCTACCATCTTACAATATCTTTGTCCCACAAAAACTTCCTTTTTGGAAAAATTTTGATGACGTCATATCATGTGATTTGTGGTTTAGGCTTACCCCAATCAAATTTTCTGGGTATGCCAATGAATTGGAGGTTGCCTAAAAAAAAATTTTGAAGACCTTTTTTTTTGAGAACACTTGCACCTGTGTCCTTGGTCCTTGGCCTCAAGCATTCCTGTCCTTGGCCTCGAGAGGTTTTATCCTCGTAAAGGCTGTCCTTGGCCTTGGCCGCGAGCCTTGTGTCCTCGACTCCACCTCTTGCTCCCCATATAGGTTAAGTCGGCAGCGTGGCCAAATGGTACAACGCGTCGTTTTTACGACGACCCTGATCGAATGATCTGGGTTCAACCCGCACCCTGGTTATGTTGTTGCGTCCTTGGATCAGTTGCTTTACGATGATTATCTCTGCTTGGTGGCTTCGAACAAGCAGCAAATTCAGTGAACGAGAATTCGAAGAAATCCACAGGAACATTGGATCATCGGAAACTCCTAAGCAGGTGCGGATTCCTCCAATCACGAAGTAGTCCTGGTAATGAAAAGTGAGCGGATCGTCCAACAAGTTAGCGTCTGACACTGTCGATGGATAAATATGCGCCATAGAGAACTATATAAACCCAGAGAGAACACAAGGCTGTATTACGTCACGTCACGCATTAATGAAACATAAGAATTCTTTCTGCTAGCGCTTGGAAAGTAATGGAAGTAAATGGATATCGGCATAGCCAAGACCAGGTACTGTAGCAAACAATAGCCAAAAAAGTATATATGGGGGTGTAGGCGACAAACGAAGTGGAATTGGAGAAAGTTAGTGATGTCTGTGATACCAAGAAAAGCTTGTTTCCTCGAATGTATTAGGATTTTTAGCCTAAAGACGCCTTCCCTTAGCCTCAAATGCTAAATTTTGCGGTTTCTAGCCATTATTTTAAAGGAGGTGAATCATCCAGCCAATTCCGGTGGTTTTATAATAGCTAAAATTAAGCTATGATTTTTGATATTTTTTGTTTTATTTTTGAGGCTGCGGTTGCAAAGATATTCAACAAATGCAAAAAGATATCCCCCGACAAAAAGTTTTTGGAAACTCTGAGTTTTGTTCTTCCCGCCAAAACCACAGTAGGTCCAATAGTTTAGAGAACTGTGGTTTTGGCAGGAAGAACAAAATTTAGAGCTTCCAAAAACTTTTTGTGGGGGGATATCTTTTTGTATTTGTTGAATATCTTTGCAACTGCAGCCTCAAAATTAAAACAAAAAATATCAAAAATCATAGTTTAATTTTAGCTATTATAAACCACCGGAATTGGCTGGATAATTCACCGCCTTTAATAGCGGTAACAGTTATTTATTAAAGACTATAAATTGATTGGAGGCATAAGTTAAAATATCGTTTGTGAGGTGGCTAGTCACTGTTTTAGCTGCAGACCGAGCGGTTTTAGCCTATTTTGAATGTACCATGGCTTATAAGTGCTATAACAGTGTGAGGTAAGGTTACTTTCTGATGTGTTAAAATATGACAAGTCAGTCAGTCAGTCAGTAGTTTATTCTTTCAGCATGCACAAAAAGAGGCACACAATGACATCTGTAAAAGCTGAACAATGCGAAACCACAGTCTATGCATACTGTGGATGAAGCGAAGGAGCAGTGCTCATCAAGTCAGCTTCACCCACAAGTCACTCTAAATTTAGTATTGTAGTTCTTATATAAGACAATCAAGTTTTAGCAACAAGTTTGAGGTTTCCTTTCACAGATGCTGGACCTGTATGATGGTTAAATGCACTAATTAAGGCAGTAGTTTCTTAGTCTCATTGCGTCTATATATTTTCTTAGTGTATAGTTTTAAATGTTATGCTATATACAACTATCATATAATAGTGCCTGTTTGATATCTGCTTATCTTTATAAAAACTATATTTTTTTCCAGATTATATTGGGTAGTAGGCCTTGTAATGGTATCTTTATTTGTGAATTTCCTTTGCCAGACAGAGTTTTTCACAAAATCTTATTTATTTTGCCTACAGATGATTGTGAATAGACCAAAAAGGTAAAAGAACCGTAAATGTATAAATAAATTAAGTTACCAACTCCATTCAAAGATTGTCAGCCATCCACTACGATTACCAATGTCACAAGAATTAAGAATCCATACAGACATAGGTGGGCAAGTTAATGCAAAACGTTAGCTTCGTTAATTAACCACTAGTCCGTTAACAAACTTCACACCTCCGTTAACGTTAATCCGTTATTTTCAGCTTTAATTAACGGAAGTTAATACAGTCCGTTAATCCGTTAACATTTTGCGTGTAATTTACATTTTGTTTTATTCACTCGCTTCTAGAACACGTATTGACGCTGTTGAGCTGATTGTAAGGAAATATTTATTGCTATGGTGATCTTTTTGTGTTTTGAAAGTTACATTTTACAGTCCAATCTAATTTCAAGATAAAAACAAGTTCAAATGCACAACGAAGCTGCACATATTAACGATAAAAACCTTAACGGAAGTTAACAGAACTTAACGGAAGTTACTTTAGTCCGTTAACAGCACTTAACGGAAGTTAATTTAGTCCGTACCATGAAAAAACTTTTAAACGGATTAACGAGTTAATGAAAAAGTTAGCTTCGTTATTAACGGATTAACGATTAACGGGCTTGTGCCCACCTACATACAGATAACAAATAATCCAAAATACCGTAAAACCAGATAAATTTTTAAGTGTCAAATTGTACATAAATTACAGTACCAAGAATATGAAAAATAAAATAATATTTGTTAGTTTAAGATGCAGCTACATAAAAACTCTACACATTACCTGGTGGCATAAAAAATACTGGTAACAATTCGATTGAAAAAACTGTACATATCAAGGCATAACTAAGTATTCACATCACAGATAAAAATAATAGTGACAAGATACGCATAACTGATCCAGATAAGCATTTACATTACACCTTATACTGGTACATCCATACTTGCATCATAAAACCACAAAATATTCAACTTGCATGCTGAATCATTTAAGATCTAATGAATAACAAACAAACGAAAATCAAATGCATAACCAAAGAACTACCGGTATTATCTGTATACACAAAAATCTAAACTTCTTCTCAAAAACAATTCCAGAAAATTTGTCATTACATGTTAATGCAGTTATGAGTCATCACATTTAAAATACACTTACACACACAGTGAATAGTCTATGCAAATAAATCAAGAATAAATTTATGCTGATATCTGTAAAAAACACCAAAAAAAGTTAAACCCAACAAAAACTAATGTAGTGAATCTCTAAGCACACAAACGAAAAAGGTGACTGCAACATTACAAATAGTACTTCTCTTCCAGATGTTGACCCTTGCACACAGTCCCAAAACACTAGCAGCATTTCCTCGTTGTATTGCCATTTCAATTGCTTGCATCAAGAAAACAGTAGACCTGGGTTCGCCAGACTCCTCTGAAATCCTTCTGGCAACCTCACGAACAATTTTTAAACTATTTGAACCCCACGGGCCCATTGTTTCCACACAAATAGGCACAAACTCAAAATCACGTTCAAGCTGCTCATACTTTGTCAGTTTGGCCAGTTCTGCCACTTTTCCAAAGTGACTAGATGAGACATCAAGGTGACTTTGGGCAAAGGTGTCGCTACACGTAAAGTCCCACACCATGCACTTTCCCATTCTCCACGGAAAAATTGTCATTCCATCTGGCCTTTTTTCGTCCGTGCGCGATACACCTTGCGGCTCCAAAATCGTAGGAACATGTGCAGACTCCAACGCTTTCCTTATCAAGTTGTTTACATGAGAATGTCTGGAGAATCTTCCCGCACTCTTCCTACAGCTGAGACCATGGACTCCAGTGGATTCTACCTGAGTGCCGCAAATACATTCTTGAGGTTGGCTCAAAGGTGAACCTAGCCTAAGCCCACAAGCAATCCTCACTGATCTGTTGTCCATTTTTAATCCAAGTGAAAGTAGTGGAATTGCATTAAGCCAATGTGAAGCATGAGGAGCAGAAACAGCTAAAAGTCTTGACTTGTCAAGAATGGAGTTTGATGCTTCCATCAAATGATTCAGTTTCAGCTGGCAGAGTGGAATATCCCAAGATTTCTGTTTTTGCGGATGTTGCGGAGAAAAAAGAATGTTAGACTTCTCAGACCAACTTGAGAATGCCAAGAAATAGCAAGAATCCTGAATTCCTGATGATGTGATATGGAAACTATCTGGCATGCTTGCAGCATACGTATATATTGAAGATAGGAATGCAGGAAGAGCAATGTCTTCTGCAGAACGAATACCCAATCCTCCAAACCGAACCGGTAATGTGCATTGTTCCCATGACAGTCCAGACAGTTGAATGTTTAGCACCTTTTCCAAAGCACAGCGAATCTTGGAATCGTATGATTTCAAAAGTGGAGACTGAAAGCAAGCTGATGTCCTCAATAGATACATGAGCTTTGGAATTGCAAAACAATTCCTAAGCAAAAACGAAGCATCATGTGCATCCACTTGATCCAGTTGCTCCAACAATCTCGAAAGAGCACCTAATTTAGATTCTAATGCCATATCAACAGCAGATGGCAAAACTGGTGCGCCAAGAAGGGTCATGTTTCCATGTTTAACAGATTTAATTTTAGGAGCAATCTCCTCAAACATTCTCAGAGTATTCGCATCAATGATGGAATTTAAACTAATTAGCTCGCATTTTGCAGAATTAACCTTCAGACCCAAACGATTCTCCGCAGTCAAAATTTTTTGAAAATCCGAAAAGACCACATTTGCTTTTTTGCCAAATGTTCCATCGTCCAAATACCACATGTTGTAATCACTTTTGCAGCTTGAAATCACATCATTAATTGACAGCGAGAACAAGAACGGCCCTAGCGGATCTCCTTGTTGGACTCCTTCTTTCGAAAACAATGTTTCATTGCCAAAAAACAACTTAGAAGAACTAGCATATGCCTGGTAAACAAACGGGTAGATCTGTAGGAACAACTTATAAACTTTGTGAAGCAGCACATCTCTTCTCACTGAATTAAATGCATTTTTGAAATCAATCTTCAGCAATATGTTTTCAGAATCCGTTTTGTTGATAAAATTCCTACATGCATGAACAACCACTTCAGCACCACAAGGAGTGCCAACACCCATTTGATGAGGTTGGAAAGTGCCGGGAAGATGTTGTGAAATCGTAAGCATGCAAGCCTTTGCAAATAAACGCCTAAATGTGTTTCCAATTGGAATTGGCCGTACTCCTCCATCCTGTTTGAAAAGGGCTATTAAGGTTGCACCAAAAAAGCTTGAGCACACTGCAGATGGGATATTTCCACAAAGTAGTATACCATTTGTAAACATCACTAATGCTTGTAACAGATTTCTTGATGTCTCACCCAATGCTTCTGAGGTAAGATCTTTAAGATGTTGTGGAGTCAAACCATCTGGACCACCGCTTGAACCATTCTTGAAAGATTTGAGGCTTCTGGTAATGTCATCAACAGAAACAGTGATGCTGTTGGAACAGTCGCTTTCAGAAGGAGCTGGAGGAAATGCACAGTCTGGATGTAAGTCAAGATGCTTGTCTTTTAGCTGGTTGATAACCTCTAAAGAAGATTCAAGAACTTTGGAATCTGATGAAAGTACTCTCTCAGTACCCTTTACATCTCCCAAAGCAAGTTTGGAAGAAACAAAGCTGCTGATATCAAAGGCTTTTGAAGAACAAGAGTGTTTGCGTTTCTTGTTCACCAGTGAGTTACCTAGTGGAACAATATCAATTTCTGCAAAATCTTTGATCTGCCTGTTTACAACTGATGCTAGAAATTTTGACTTTTTACCGGCTCTTTTTGGCTTCATGAAACAACTTCTTGCAAAATTAAACAATCGTTGCCATGCAGCTAAGCTATTTTCCATTACTACTTTTTGAAGAATCTCTGTTAGAAGTTTAGCAGCTTGAATCCTAAATGCTTTAGGCACTCTTTTTATGACTGCACCTTCCCTATTAAATGAAAAACTTTCTGGTTCTGGCTGGTTAGCAGCTGCTGAACTAGTGGAACAACAAGAACCAAACCAAGGTTCATCCATAGCTTCTATTTGCCTTTTAGTTAACTTTACACATCTGCTGTGAAACCGTACACTTGAAACTACCATAATTGTGAATTATGAAACACGCCAAAGGATAAAGATAATAATCAAATTCTTCTCTGAAGTTTAAGATAGACTGTTACTTCTTTTAAATTGCAACAGTTAAAGAAATTAAACAAGGAATCGACTTATGAAATGTTTCTGCAAAGTTTAAGAGTGATTATATGTTATCCAAGAAAACAATATTTTATTAACAGTTTACAATTTCTAGTCATCATAGCCTACAATTTGCAATCATGATCAAGACATTTCAACTTTGATCCAATTTGTTTCCGTATGTTAGAAGATTGTGTTATGCAAGTGTTTTAACCAAGACTTGATAGGTGTTAGATCTGCAGTCAAAATAATCAAAAGCTTTATATTGTGAATTTTGTCATGCTTTTTAAAATCACCATGGTCAGATTAGGCCTGGTGGCTTTTATCCAAAATGCGAACATACAGTATTTGGTTGTAATTTTCAATTGCTTTTAAGTTTAAAAATTAAGCTGTTTGCAACATTAATTATTACTTGTCGTTATGTTGAATTAATTAGAGATGAAGTAAGAAATGAAAATTGAATAAATACTGATGCATCAATGTGCAAGACTAGAATTTCTCGGAAAAAAATTCAACTAGCCATTCACAGATAGGAATGAGCTGCAAAGCCAATGCGAATGGATCCAAAACAAACGCATAGATACGTAGCTACTGGTACAGAAAGACAGTTAAAAGCTAACAAAATGTTTTTGAGTAACATTCAATGTAACACCAAACAGCTAAACTATCGATAAGCAAATACGGTAAATCACCGAATGAAATCTCAGAGCGTTTTGTTAACGAATAAATAGGCTACCTAACCGACGTAATCTCAGAGCGTTTTGTTTACAAATGAATACCGATACCTAACGGAACAAAATCTCAAAGAATTCTGTTTGCAAATGAACGCGATATAATTGAACATTATTTCAGGACTCGTGGGACTGCCATAGGCTGACTTTCTAATAGGGTTTGTCTTCTCTTTCTAAATTCTATCTTGACTTTCGATGAAAGAGCTAAAATCATGCAAAAATTGCTTTATTTTTTGCTGAAGCATAACACATGTAATAAAACATATTTCAGCAATCAACGCAGCAATCCATTGCACAAATAGCAAAAATTCTTCTGTATAATTGATGGTAAATCTACCTGTAATTAGAATTGAATTTACTACTAGTGGTATCATAAGATGAGAGTAGACTACTAACATCTGCACAAGGTTTATACCCTACAACGACGATACTGCCATAACGGCTTTTCCTGAAAAAGAAAAATCACAATAAAAAGCAATTATGGTGGCCTGTGCTATGCATACGGGTAACCTAAGTCAGCAACATAGGCCTAATATCGAATATGACGGGAGATGGATGTGTTGCGAGCGTTTCAGAACTGCTATTGAACTAGAAAACACCTTGAGCAATAAAAATTTTGATAATTGCTTCTCACTTTTTACGTCTTCGCAATGAAACACCGACTGCAAGAATAGACTAGTGCAAATCTTCGGTGGAAAGGCCAAAACAAAGCTTTAGTAGGCTAATATCGCAATACTTTTTTAAAAAATAACCAGTTTTCTAAATCACTGGCTTTATCAACTCTTTTAAATTCTACTTCCTTTGTCGCCTAAACATCCATAATTTTCTATATTTAACTTTATTTCCGTGTCTAGCCTAGACTACTGCTTCATTTACTTTCTATGCAGTCACATGCTAAGCTGGAAGAATTCGCATGTTTCAATATTCATTTATTGTTTCGCCTGATCAATAGAACAATAGAGATACCGCACAATAAGCCTAACAATCAGGCCAGGAAGCACCGAACATCCCGGAAGTGTTTAAATCAAGATGCTCCCCGACTAAATTCGTTCAAACATTGCGAAGAGAAAACAACCAGAAAGCACAGCAGTACAGAGAGCAAAAAATAATTAAAATAATTACAAAAATAACAAAAAAAGGAACAAACAGCTGACAGAAAGCAAGAAGCGGATAGAAAACGAGAGACAGCCATTATTTAAGAGTAAGTACACGATGAAGGATGATGCAATATATGATGCACTAAATTACAAACTGTATTGCGTGAAGCAAATGAAAGGAACATAAAACAATCAAGTTGAAGCACAATAAAGATCAATGTTGGCAGCACAGCACTATTAACTATTAATATGGGCAGCACAGCACTAAAACAGACAAAGTTTTATTTGGATAATAACAGCGACAGAAATAATACACTGGTGACATATATTGTTAATTGACAAAAAAAAAAAAAAAGTATTGATATATGACTGAGAAACAATTTAAGTTTCAACATAATTACTAATTAATCTTCTTTTAAACCGTTTTTTAAATAAATACCAACTTAAACTTTTGATTGAATTATCTATGTTTTCCCATAATTTTGCACCTCTATAAACTAATAGCTCTTTTCCAATAGATTTGTTTACTCGCGGCTTAAAATACACTGCATTTCGAGTTTGTCGAGTATTGTGGTTATGTATTTCATTTAGTTTAACGTAATCTTCAAATAAGGAAAACGGAAGTTTGTTGTTATGGAGCTGATGCATATACTTAGCTAATTCCAGACCATATATATCTTCTAGTTTTAATATATAAAGCTTTTGGTATAGTATCGTCATTTTGCAGTATTTACTACTAAAAGTTATTGTGCGTATTATGTTATTCATTCAAACAGATAACTCTCGTAAGTGTATTTTTGCTGCATTTCTCCAAATTAAAATTCCGTATTGTATTCTTGAAAGTATGAGACTATGATAGAGCATGCGCAGAGTTTCCCTTGGTACAAGATTGCGAATTCTGTAGAAAACTCCTGCATATCGAACTAGTTGAAGAGACAACTGTTGGATATGTGCAGACCAACGCAATGTTTCATCTACATGTAATCCAAGATATTTTACAGTTTGTTGACGTTTCAAGGGTGTGGAGTTTAGAATCAAACTAAGATTTGTATCGCAGGATTTTGAAGGCACCTTATTTATTATCATACAGCAAGATTTAGAGTAATTTAAGGATAATTTATTGCTTCTCATCCAGGTATCAATTTTTCTTAGTTCATTGTTCGCCTTGAGCTCTAGACCAGATAAACTCTTGTCACTTAGAGTTAAATAGGTATCATCAGCGAATAGAGTTGTGTCAAATTGACTTACTAGTGGAAGGTCATTAATGTACAATAAGAAAAGAAGGGGACCCAAGGATGAGCCTTGAGGGACTCCACATGTGATTTTTCCCAATTTTGATTTACAGGGATGAATTTTTGTGTATTGTTGTCTATTAGATAGGTAGCTCTCCATCAGCTGAAGTGCCAGGCCTAATCTGACCATGGTGATTTTAAAAAGCATGACAAAATTCACAATATAAAGCTTTTGATTATTTTGACTGCAGATCTAACACCTATCAAGTCTTGGTTAAAACACTTGCATAACACAATCTTCTAACATACGGAAACAAATTGGATCAAAGTTGAAATGTCTTGATCATGATTGCAAATTGTAGGCTATGATGACTAGAAATTGTAAACTGTTAATAAAATATTGTTTTCTTGGATAACATATAATCACTCTTAAACTTTGCAGAAACATTTCATAAGTCGATTCCTTGTTTAATTTCTTTAACTGTTGCAATTTAAAAGAAGTAACAGTCTATCTTAAACTTCAGAGAAGAATTTGATTATTATCTTTATCCTTTGGCGTGTTTCATAATTCACAATTATGGTAGTTTCAAGTGTACGGTTTCACAGCAGATGTGTAAAGTTAACTAAAAGGCAAATAGAAGCTATGGATGAACCTTGGTTTGGTTCTTGTTGTTCCACTAGTTCAGCAGCTGCTAACCAGCCAGAACCAGAAAGTTTTTCATTTAATAGGGAAGGTGCAGTCATAAAAAGAGTGCCTAAAGCATTTAGGATTCAAGCTGCTAAACTTCTAACAGAGATTCTTCAAAAAGTAGTAATGGAAAATAGCTTAGCTGCATGGCAACGATTGTTTAATTTTGCAAGAAGTTGTTTCATGAAGCCAAAAAGAGCCGGTAAAAAGTCAAAATTTCTAGCATCAGTTGTAAACAGGCAGATCAAAGATTTTGCAGAAATTGATATTGTTCCACTAGGTAACTCACTGGTGAACAAGAAACGCAAACACTCTTGTTCTTCAAAAGCCTTTGATATCAGCAGCTTTGTTTCTTCCAAACTTGCTTTGGGAGATGTAAAGGGTACTGAGAGAGTACTTTCATCAGATTCCAAAGTTCTTGAATCTTCTTTAGAGGTTATCAACCAGGGGAGGCACACCCAAACTATGTCAAAATATTTGTCTGTTAAATATTTACTGATATCAAAAAAAAGTAGAACTCTAGCTTGAGCCTTTCAAAATATTGATTTTTGGGGGGTCCATTTGGGGGGTCCCCGGGGGATGGCACCCCCAAACTATGTCAAAATATTTTTCTGTTGAATATCTACTGATATCAAAAACAACTAGCATCCTAGCTTGAGCCATTCAAAAAATGGATTTTTTGGGGCCCCATTTTGGGGGGTTCCCGGTGGAGTTGCCCAAAAACTTTCGGGAGAAAAAATTGCGTTTGCAGCTCAACAACTTTACACAAAAATTAGATTTCGATGTGTTGTGGTTTAGGAGAAGAAAAGCGTACAAAAATTAGGAAGAAAAAATAGGAAAAAAAAAGGGAAAAAAAAGGAAAAAAAGGAAAAAAAAAGGAAGAAAAAAAGAAAGAAACCTCATTGCAACCGAAAGTTGGTTGGTTGGAATGAAAGGGTATCTAAAGACATACAACCATATGAAATATTTTTTGCCGTACTTAAGCCGTTTTTGACTGAGACCGCTTTTCACGCTAAACTTGCAGGGCGTTTTCGGGTTCTAAAACCAAAGTCACGTGACCTATTGCCTCGAAATTTGGTACAAACATACAACTCATTAATCTCAAACTGCTGTCAAAATTTCATGAGGCTAGACCAAATCGTTATTGAGTTATAAGCAAAAGTCTGAAACTTCGCACTCGTTAGTTGGAAAATGGCCAAGTAAAAACAGAGGAGCACGCGACGCGAGCGTCGGTCGTTCCATAGATCGATCTTTGGCTATGCTCAGAATCGCGATTTTGGAAGTTCCACTGGAGGCGATAGACTGCATAGCAAAGTCGTGTAAAATCAATGGATAAAAATGGCGGGAAAATCACGCTTGCTATCTTGCTCTCTCTTTTTGTAGTATCTATGGTCGTTCCAATAAACTTGAACCGAAGGCACTTTTTACAGTGATATTGTTATTGTCTTCAATTCATACAATAGTTGCATCATGACTAATCATTCTTAGACATAAAGAAATTATTCACCAGCAATAATTGTAACAAAAAATGTAAAAAAACTAGATGGGAGTTTGCCAGCAAACCCAGTGAACGCGTAGCTAATGCTGTGACGCTCAAAAGAACTTTTTGTCTATGGTAAAATCAGCAATTATTCAAAAATTTCTGATTATGTAACCTCCAGAAAAGTGGAGTCAAAATGTTTGTCGGTTAAATATCTGCTGATATCATAAAACACTTGCACCCTAGCTTAGGCCATTCAAAAAAATGATTTTGGGGCCCATTTGGGGGGTACCCAGGGGGTGGCACCCCCTAACTATGTCAAAATATTTGTCTGTTAAATCTCTGCTGATATCATAAAACACTGCCACCCTAGCTTGAGCCGGTCAAAAAAAGATTTTTGAGAGGTCCATTTGTGGGGTCCCCGGGGGGTGGCACCCCCAAATTACACCAAAATATTTGTCTTTTAAATATCTGCTGATATCATAAAACACTGCCACCCTAGCTTGAGCCGGTCAAAAAAAGATTTTTGAGGGGTCCATTTGCGGGGTCCCCGGGGGGTGGCACCCCCAAATTACACCAAAATATTTGTCTGTTAAATATCTGCTGATATCAAAACAGACTGGCACCCTAAGTTGAGCCGTTCAAAAATTGATTTTTGAGGGTCCATTTAGGGGATCCCCGGGGGTGTGGCACCCCCAAACTATGTCAAAATATTTGTCTGTTAAATATCTACGGATTTCAAAAAAAAGTAGCACTCCAGCTTGAGCCGTTCAAAAAATGGATTTTTTGGGGCCCCATTTTAGGGGGGTTCCTTGGGGAGTTGCCCCGAAAAATTTCGGGAGAAAAAATTGCGTTTGCAGCTCAACTACTTTTCACAAAAATTAAATTTTGATTTTTTGTGGTTTAGGAGAAGAAGAGCATACAAAAATTAGGAAAAAAAAGGAAAAAAAAAGAAATGAACCTCATCGCGACCAAAAGTGGGTTGGTTGGGATGAAAGGGTATCTTAAGACATACAGATACAACTATATAAAATATTTTTTGCCGTGCTTAAGCCGTTTTTGACTGAGACCGCTTTTCACGCCAAACTTGCGGGGCGGTTTTCGGGTTCTAAAACCAAAGTCACGTGACCTATTGCATCGAAATTTGGTACAGCATGTAACTCATTAATCTCAAACTGCTGTCAAAATTTCAAGTAGCTAGATCCAACCGTTCTCGAGTTCATAGGCGTAGCCAGAATTTTTGATTGGGGGGGGCCCAAACCACAAATCACACGCAATGACGTCATCAGAAATTTTCGAAAAAGGAACTTTTTGTGGGGCAAAGATATCGTAGAATGGAAGATCTGAAGCCGTAGCCTGATGGCACTTAACCAGGATTTTGGTAAAGGGAGAGGGCGAAAACTAATTGTTGAAAAGTGTAAAAGTTTAACTTGGAAGACGTGTTGAGTAAGCTAGTGTACTCAAACGTATCAAAGACGGGGGTCTGGGGGCAGAGCCCCCAGCCGCCGATGGCTATGGGAGTCTGGGGGCAAAGCCCCCAGCTGCTGGGCGATTTTTGTAAGTTTTTGGAAAAAAAAGCTATTTAAATCCCATTGGATCACATTTCGCACGAGTTCAGAGCCACTTCAAAGAACTAGATTTTTAACATTTCAAAGCCAATCAAAAAAATTTAGTTGTTCAATCCTCTTTTTGCAATTAAATCCCAAAACACGCTTAGAATCTTGCATTATGGTGTAAAATTTTAATTGTAAGAGATTTGGTCTATAGGGGGAAGTAACGAACATTGCCTCCTGCAATACTTTAGCAGTAAATAATTAAGTTTATAATAACGTTAAACGAGGGCCTGGGGTGGCAACTTTTAGGTCAAAACTCTTAGATTTTTCACAGGTTTTGCAAAAAAATTTGCATTAAGGGGCCCCTGGCTCGGGAACCTTGGTCGTCATTCAGGGGCCCTTGGACTCCCTGGTTGCCAGTTAGAGGCCTCGTAGCCCCTTGCTTGTCGGTTAGGAGCCCAGGCCCCCTGGTTGTTAATTAGGGGCCCTGGGGCTCCCTGGTCGTGAGTTATGGGCCCCGGGGCCCCCTGGTCGTCAGTTAGGGACTCCAGGACCCCTTGGTTGTTGGTCAGGGGCCCTGGGCCCCTTGGTCATCAATTAGGAGGGCCCGGGGCCCCTCGTTGTTGGTTAGGGGGCTCCTGGCCCCCTGGTTGTTGGTTAGGGGCCCCGTGGTTGTTAGTTAGGGCTCTGGGGCTCCCTGGTTGTAAGTTAGGGGCCTCGGGGGGCCCTGGTTGTCAGTTAGGCACTCTGGGGGCCCCTGGTTGTTGGTTAGGAGCCCTGGGGTCCCCTGGTTGTCGTTTAGGGGCCCCCTGGTTGTCGGTTAGGGGCCTGGGCCCCCCTGGTTGTCAGTTAAAGGGCCCCCTGGTTGTTGGTTAGGGTCCCTTGGTTGTTAGTTAGGGGCCCTGGGGCCCCTGGTCGTCAGTTATGGGCCCCCTGGTTTTCAGTTAGGGGTCCCAGACCCCCTTGTTGTCGGTTAAGGATTCCAGGGCCCCCTAGTTGTTAGTTGGGAGCCCCGGGACTCACTTGTTGTCATTAATATTATTGTTAATTACTGTTATGTGCGTAATTACTGAAAAAAAACTGCAACTAAACATCGCCAGGCTATGTTGTCATAACTTTTTGTCGTTAGTGGTATTTTGATTGGGGGGGCCTGGGCCCCCCTGGCTACGCCTATGCTCGAGTTGTAAGCAAAAGTTTGAAATTTTGCACTCGTTAGTTGGAAAATGGCCAAGTAAAAACAAAGAAACACGCGACGCGAGCGTCGGTCGTTCCAATTGGAGATGGCAACAGCGCAGCGTACGCAGCCGCGCGCTGTTGTTGGTGCACTGCGCCGCGCAGCGTGGCAACTAAAATCTGCATTACGTCACAGCGTCAGCGCAGCGCCGCGTACAATAATTTTTTTACATTTTTTTTACAATTATTGCTGGTGATTTTCTCTTAATGAACAACAATGGTTAGTCTGGATGTAACTATCAGAGGTGGAGTCGAGGACACAAGGCTCGAGGCCAAGGCCAAGGACACAAAAAAAATCCGAGGCCAAGGACAGCCTTTCCGAGGACAGACACTCTCGAGGCCAAGGACAGGAATGCTCGAGGCCAAGGACACAAGCGCAAGTGTACTCAAAAAAAAAGAAAAGGTCTTCACAAAAATTTTTCAAGCGATCTCCACAAGAAAACGTTTTCCAAAAATTTTTTTTTTCTCCACAAAAAAACGTTTTCCAAAAAGCGCTCCACAAAATTTTAACAATTCAAAAAATAGTGCTGTCCTCGAGCCGAAGACAGGCCAATTTTCGAAGACTTGAGGCCTCGAGGCCAAGGCCAAGGACTTGACCTTCGAGGCCAAGGCCAAGGACGTCCTCGAGGACTCCACCTCTGGTAACTATTGTATGAATTAAAGACAATGCATGCTACTAAAACAGTAAAGGTGCCTTCGGTTCAAGTTTCCTTTTTCAGAATTCGGAGCATCCTAAAATCGGCTATTTTGGCCACAAGAAACTTAGTTTTGATCGGCTGAACATGTTTTTTGACACCAACAAAAAGATTTTAGTTTTGGAAGGCTAGACAAGGAAAGGCTTACGACGTTTGGTGAGAAGATAAAACATAGACAGACAAATGTGGAAGAAACAGGTTTGTGGGAAACAATCATCAGAGTAGAGGCACAAAACAAAGCCTAGCGACACACCCACCCTGTACGCAGTAGGCCTTTGGTATTGGTACAAGCCCTAGGCTAGACAACAGTTTTTACTACACATGCTCTTCCATTTCAGAGTGACAGAGTTAGCTCAGTGTAGCCTATTTGTCAACAGGTCATGGCATCAAGGATTAGGCTTTCGGTCCTATGTCTGTAGCCTGTCTCAGATCTGGTAGACCTATGTAGTAGAGCACGAAGACTACGCTTTGTAAATTTCCAATGACAGAATAGCCTACGTAATAGCAAAATTTATTCCACAATCAAACACACATGCAAACGGCAAAGGTATAAACAATAATACATAAGGTAGTTAATTACATCCAAGTGTAGTAGCTTGTGACAGCATACAGAGCACGTGATACCTTATATTTCATTATTTGAGCTACGGGTTCAGGATTAGGGTAGTTGCAAGGAATCATCAGGTAGACTGGTAGATAGTTTTTGATTATCATCATCATCATCATCATCATATTTATTTATTTACCAAGTGACGTCATATCACAAGAAAAAAACTGCAACTTCCTCTAGGTCTATCACCAAAGCATCGAAATATGCAATTTCTTTAAAACCAAACACACAAACTTGCAGAGTCAAAGCGATATTTAGTCACTTGGTGAGGAGACAGCGAAGGACCGAAAGGTCATCTAAGTCTACTGCCACCTCACCAAGTTAAGGTTAAAAAAAAAAAAAAAAACAGCTTCTAGATTTTCTCAGTCTGCTACTTTCTATGATAAAAAATTTTACGCAAAATTAAAACAAAAGCGTTGCAAAGATATGTACATTTTGTACAGTGTATACACAAAACTCACAGTCACCATGTAAAGAAAATGCAAGACAACATTAGAATTGTTCTGACTCTAAGCATACTAAAAAATAAGAATGCTGTAACTACAGATTGGATGGAAATAAAATTAATAAAGTTCATAATGCTTATTTATGTTTTATAGAATTTAAAGTGGGCAATTGGAGTGAAAAAAAACTCCTTGCTTTGTTTTGTATTGTTTGCCAATATGTCATTAGTACTGGTACAATTTCCAATACCAGTATATATCAACCTCAGTCAGTTATTGCAAAATTACTAATAATTCAATGGGCACATCAAAATGAGAGATGACGTATTGTAATAAAAGTGTGATAGATGAATGCACCAAACTCATGTTATTCAAGCAAAGAATAGATTAGTGTTGAACTAAAGCATAAATATGCAACTATGATTCCTGTAATTACTACTGCATTGCTGATAGAAAGCTGTTATTCTAGCTTTTATCGGTTTCATAGTTTGATAAAAAATGAGCTTTAACAGCTTTTTTAAATCTGTAGAATGAAACTTCTTTCATACTGCTTGGAATTTCATTCCAAACTTTAATTCCTGCGAATGATAGAGACTTTTGCCCTAATCTTGTTCTAGTTCTTGGAAGAAAGAAGTTGTTTTTGTGGCTCAATCTTGTCTTATGTGTATAGCAGTTTTTTATTAGGTTAAACTTATCTGAATTTGCAAAAGATAGTACATTATTGTGAATTTTGTACATTAGCTTTGCAGTTTCCAGAGAGTAAATATCCTTGAGTTTTAAGCATTTAGCTCGATAGAACAAAGGATTAGTATGCTCACGATATCCACTTCCAGTTAACAATCTGATGCTTCTTTTTTGCAGAATAAAGAGAGGTGCTAATGTTGATTTTGAAGCAGTCCCCCAACTACTTATGCAGTATTGTAGACGAGAGTATATGAGGCAGTGGTAAACAGATCTTAAGGTTTGCTCATCTACAAAGTGTTTTAATTGATTAAGAGCCCAAGATCCCCTTGCTACCTTTGAACATTGTTCCTTGATTTGTTGTTTCCAGTTTAGATTGTCGTCTATGAGAACACCTAGATACTTTATGTGATGTGATTGCTTGATTGGATTATTATCTATTGATACTTTGAGTTCAGGTTTATTTTGTTTTGTTGTCACTACCATAAACTCAGTTTTATTAAAGTTAATTGATAATTTATTCACCTTGAACCAATTGCTTACATTGACTAATTCATCATTAATATTTTGTTGCAGTGTTGAAACATTAGAATGGGAGAGAGTAAGGTTTGTATC
Organism: Trididemnum nubilum; assembly: GCA_963965965.1. Classification (NCBI taxonomy): domain Eukaryota; kingdom Metazoa; phylum Chordata; class Ascidiacea; order Aplousobranchia; family Didemnidae; genus Trididemnum; species Trididemnum nubilum. The sequence goes on along the minus strand of OZ014478.1, from coordinate 42,002,808 downwards.
ATCAGCAAAAAGATGAATTGTGGAATTTGAGGCAAGTGGTAGATCATTGATATAAATATTAAATAACAACGGACCTAGAGTTGATCCCTGAGGAATACCGCAAATAACATCTCTTGACATGGATTTATATTGATTTACAATTGTATACTGTTGACGGTCAGTCAGGTAACTTGCTAGTAACTGTAATGGTAATCCTCTAATTCCATACTTTTCTAGTTTCTTGATCAGTATTGTGTGATTGATGGTATCATATGCTTTTCTTAAATCTAAGAAAATAGAACATGTAATGAGCTTTTTATCCATATTATCAAGTAGCTTATTGTAAATATCTAAAACAGCTTCATTTGTTGAGCAATTTTTCTTAAAACCATACTGGTTTAGACTAATCAAATTATTGCTCACAAAATAATTGTTTAGTTGATCAAGCAGACACTTTTCAAAAAGTTTGGCAAAAGGATTTAAAATAGAAATAGGGCGATAATTACTGCATAACTCTCTTTCGCCTTTTTTGAAAATTGGAACAACTTCAGCGATTTTTAACACTTTTGGAAAATATCCTGTTGATATGCATGCATTAAAATGTTAGTTAGAACTGGAGCTATAACAGAGCCTGACATTTTTATATACTTTGCAGGAATTCCATGTCTTCCTGTACTTTTTGATGGATTCATAGCTCTGATGTAATTTACTACTTCTTCAACTATTGGTTCTAGAAAAAATGAATTGCAACTACTCTGAATCAAAGATGTGGCATTAACTTTGCCATCAATTATAGCTGGTGTTTCGATTGTAGACGCAAGGTTAACTCCTATCTCTATGAAATATTTATTGAACAAGTTACTGATGGCCTGTGGACCTTGTGCACTTTCACTTTTGGAAGCATACATTTTATTAGGAATGTTATTTTTCTTCACATTTTTCAAGTGAATAATTTTATTTATAATTTTCCAAAGCGACGAGGTGTCATGCTTATTATCATTCACTAAATTTTTAATGTAAAGTCGTTTTGCATATTCCTTAATATGAGTCAGTTTATTTCTATAGACTTTGTATTGTGCCCATGTATTACTGTCATTTAATTTAAGGGCTCTTTTGTACAATAAATTTTTTTTCTGGATTGATATAAGGATTCCTTTGGATAACCATGGTTTGTTTTTTAGTTTTGTTTCCTTTCTGCTTTGTTTTCGTAATGGTGCATGTATGTTTAAAGTCTTATGAAAAATGTCAATAAACTTTTCAGTGTAGTTGTCAATGCATTCCTCTTTGATATCACCTAATAGCTCCATTCCTTCAGTTAATTTGTCTAGAAATTTTTCTACTTCAAAATTTTTTGTATCACGAATTAGGGTGACAGTTGATTTTTCACTCTTGGGCAGGCTTAAATTAGAACACACCATTACTGGCAGGTGATCACTTACATCTTCCACCAGAATAAAACTTTTGTGTTCACCCACTACATTGTTTGTATAAACATGATCTAAAAGAGTTGAGCTTGTAGTGGTTATTCTTGTCAGGAGTGTAATTAGGGAAATGCAGCCTAAGCTATATGTTAAATTCATGAAATCTTTAATATTGATATCAGAGTTACTTTTCAACAAATCTGCGTTGAAGTCTCCTCCGATATATTACATCAATTTTCTACTATTCAATTTTTCAATGGTTGATTCAAAACTCTTGCAAAACTCTGATAATTTCTGTTTAGGGTGTCTGTAAATTACCCCCACTATACATTTTTTGTTATTCCCTAAATCTAGTTGAATCCACATATCTTCACAGTTAGGAATGTTTAAATCAAACTCCTTGCAAATTGAAATTGATAAAGACTCCTTAATAAACAATCCTACTCCTCCCCATCTTGTAGTTGTGCCTTTGTGGTAAAAATGGTACCCACTTAACTTTGCATTGTATACCTGTAACAATTTAAGTTTGGTTTCACCTATAGCAATGATATCAGGTAAGATATCATAATTTGTTAAAAGTTCATTCAATTTATCAAAATTTGCATTTAAGCTTCTTATATTCACGCAAAGCAAAGAAAATTTACACTTTTTGTTAATAATATTGGCTTCGGCCTGTGAGCAGTATTTTGAGTCAACCAAACCAGAATTTAAATCATTTAGTAAGCTTTTTATCTTGTTGTCTACCTGTAAGCATTTAGCTGGGAAAAACGAATTATTTGTGTGATTAATATCAAAGTTTAGTTTGTCATCATTTCTCATTTCATTTAACAATTGCTTATCATCTAGGATTTGAAAAGCAAACAATTCACTGTAACAATTTTGGCAGAGGTATGGTTCAGTAGAAGAACAAAGAGTGTGAAATTTAAGGGGACTAATGACTGTGCATTTGAGATGAATCCATCCACCACATATATCACACTGAATAGCACACTGGTTCCTTTTACAAGGTCTTAAACATATTTCACATGGACATTTAACTGGCATTATCAAGCAGTCAAACCAATGAAAGATTCTACACTAGTTAGACAAAATAGCAAATTTAAAATCAGCCACAAAATATGCAGAAAAAGTTGTTTTGAATTTAAAATGAAAACAGGTGAAAAGTATCTTTCAATATACCGGTAATTATAAATTTAGACAAAAAGGTAGGCCTACAGAAAAAAAAAAAAAAAAAGTCAGATCCAACTATGCACACAAAAATACAAAAACTATTAATGTCAGATCCTGCTATGTAGTCACAAAACACCAAAAGAGTGCTGAGTGTCAGGTTGAAGTAGCCTTCTTATTCATACACCCAAGAGTTGTTAGCACAGCAATAATTGTTAAGTTCACCTTCTTTAAACCATAAAGCTATTTCTTTCTTTGCTGTTTCCACAGAGTCAGATCCATGACATATGTTTCTCCCAATGTCAATACAATAATCTCCACGAATTGTTCCAGGAAGAGAATCAACAGGGTTAGCCTCTCCAAGCATTTTACGATCAGTTTTAACTGCTCTTTTTCCTTCCCAAACCATTGCCACAACCGGCCCAGACAACATAAATTCAACAAGTTTTGGGAAAAATGGTTTTGAACTGAGATCTGCAAAGTGCATTTCTAGCAAATCTTTACTGGCAGTCGTCATTTTCATGGCACAAAGCCTAAAACCTTTCTCCTCGAAACGGCAAATTATTTTGCCAACTAAACCCAGCTGAACATCATCTGGCTTCACTGCAATAAAATCTTCAAGAAAAGTTGGATTTGACCAAAGGAAGGCTTGAACCAAAAGTTAAAAGATTCCACCACCAACTATGAATAAGCCTACCACTAGGCCTACCGTTTAACCTCTTTTTCCTTATTCAAATAGAATGATTCAAATTCAAATATTCAAATTTCCTTATTCAATTTTCCTTATTCAAATTGCCAATACATGGTGCAGAATAACTGATAGAAAGCACACAAAAGGCAGATTGGGTGTCGTTAAGTACAAGCCGTCAAGCTTTATTTCGGAATCTCAGCGACTCGTGTATGAGCGTGCGCGCGCTCTTGCTCTTCTCATGCGTGCACGCATTAGGGTTAGGGCTAGATCTGGGAAATAGCTTAGATAGAAGAGAAGGAAAGGATGCACGCGCGCTCATACACGAGTCGCAGAGCTGCCGAAAATAAAGCAACGACTCATACTTAACGACACCCGGCAGACTAAACCTGAAGGCCTATAATTGAACGACTGATTTCACGTCGCATGTTTTTTAGTTTTTACTCGGCCATTTTCAAAGTTAACGAGTGCGAAGTTTCAGACTTTTACTTATAACTCGATAATGGTTTGGTCTAGCTACATGAAATTTTGACAGCAGTTTGAGATTCATAAGTTATTTGTGTGTGCCAAATTTCAAGGCAATGAGTCCCGTAACTTCAGGTTTAGGATCCGAAAACTACTTCAAAAGTTTGGTGTCTTATTCAAAAAAGCGGTCTTATTCAAAAACAGCTCAAGTACGACGAAAAATATTTCACATGGTTATATGTCGTAAGATACTTTTTCATCCCTACGTACACTTTTACCTGCATTGAGTTTTTTTTTCTTTTTTCATTTTTTGCTTTCTAAATTTTGAGCACTCTTCTTCTCCTAAACCACACAACATCGATATCTAATTTTAGTGTAAATTTGTTGAGCTGCAAATGCAATTTTGTCTCCTGAAATTTTTTGAGGCTTCTCCCCAGAACCCCCCCAAAATGGGGCCCTAAAAAACTAACTTTTTTAATTGCTCAAGCTGGGGTGATAGTTTTTTGTTTTTATTGGTAGATATTTAAGCAACAAATAGCTTGACATAGTATGGGGGCACCACCCTTCCAGGGGCCCCCAAATGGACTCCCTAAAAATTAGTTTTTTGAATGGCTCAAGCTAGGGCATTACTTTTTTTTTTATATAGGCAGATGTTTAAAAAACAAATATTTTGACATGGTTTGAGAAAGTGACCCTCTTGAAAACTCTCCAAAATTATAGCCCTAAAATCAATTTTTTTATATGCCAGAAGCTAGAGAGCTAATTTTTTTGTGATGTTAGTGGAAATTTAGAGGATATTTAGCTGGTGGTGCGGCGCGGTGCAATGTGAACTTAGTTGTGTTTGGATGCGGTGCGGTGCAGCATGCGAACAAGGTTTGCGGATGCAGCGCAGCATGCGGATGCATTTTTTGTTATTTGCGCCATCTCTAGTTCCAATCACAGCACGCGGCGCAGCGCTGATGCTGTTACGTAATGCAGATTTTAGTTGCCACGCTGCACGGCGTGGTGGACCAACAACAGCGCGCGCCTGTGTACGCTGCGCTGTTGTCATCTCTACTGCACAGCTTACCGCATTGTTGCTATTTTTTTGTTGTTGTTGCAGCGCTAGGCTAAGCAGAGAACTGCATAAACCCAGAGAGAACACAAGGCTATATTACGTCACGTCACGCATGAATGATAAGGCGAACAGAGGAAAATGCCTCAAAGCGAGCAGAGAAAAATCGCCAAGACTTCCAGAAGCAGACGTTTCAATGAAGATGATAGGAAAACTTTAAATGAGATACTGGAAACGGTAGAAAGTTTCAAAAACGAAATAGAAGAACTAAGAAACGAATTAAAAACGAGCAAACAAGAAATTGAGTACCTAAAAATTGAAAATGGAGACTTGAAGCGTGTGATTAACTTAAACACCCTTCAATTAGATGACATGCAGCAATATAATCGCAGAGAAAATATTCGTGTATACGGTATTCAAGAAGCCAAGTCTACCAAGGATGATGGTGAAACCGTTATTCTGAATGTAGCAAAAACTCTTGATGTAAATTTATGGCCAGCAGATATTCAGCGCACTCACAGACTGGGCAAGAAGAAGAAGAACATTGAAAAGCCTCGCCCCATTATTGTTTCGTTTTGTCTCTTACAAAAAGAGGAATGAACTTTTCTACAAAAAATCTGAGCTTAAGAAAAGCGAAGATTACAAGAACGCGTTTGTTGTTGAGGACATTACTCCTCTTCGACAAAAATTACTAAATTATGTTAAGAACGAATGCGACGGTGAGCTTGTTTTGTGTCATACTTATAATGGAAAAATCAGTATGAAAAATCAGCACGAAAAAACGGTGATTTGAGTAATGATGATAAGGATGAGGGCATCGGTGATTGGATCACCATCACTAGCCCGGACGATCTCTTCAAGCACGATATTAATATTGACTTTGAAAAACTTGACTTCTTAACTCTTAAAATTAATTAAGATCATCTTAATCGTACTGTTTATGTTTGTGTGATGTTGTGCTTTCTCATCAGACCCAATGGCCACTCCAAACTTTTGTGTTGAATGTGCTAAAAGCGTGTGTGGCAGCGACCTTCTAAAATGTAACTCATCTCGGCGAAATCTTCACAAAGCTTGCTTCGTAAACAATACCGTAATTAATCACAATAAAAAGAAATGTTTGCCTTGCAGCTCTAGACAAACTCAAATTCTTGTCACGGAAAGCAAATTCAATACAAAAGACGACCCAATTACTAGCGGCGCCGCCGCGATTGCTAACAATGCTCCTTACTCAGATTTCTTTGACAAATCTGCCTACTTTGACATTAATTCATTGAATAGAACTGTAAGTAAACAAGACTTGTTGATAATGCATTTCAACGTTAGAAGTATACAAAAAAATTTTGACCAACTTTCAATGATTCTCACGGAACTTGAAAAATTGCCAGATATAATAGCACTAACTGAAACGAAATTGTCGCCAAACCAAATTCCCACCAATATTGACCTAGAAGGTTACGAGTTTGTACGTTGCGATAGCTCGTCTAAATCAGGAGGTGTTGGGTTTTATATCAAAAAAGCAGTCACTTATAAATTAAAACGTAATATTAAACTATACCTGGCCAATGTCGAAGACCTGTGGATAGAAGTTCTTACCAAGACTGGTCCAGCTGCAATAGGAGTGATATACAGACATCCGAGTTATCTAATCAACGACTATGAACTTTTCTCTTCTAGTCTTTGTGACATATTTTGCCAATTTAACGCTGAAAAAATACCCTTCTATGCAGTAGGTGATTATAACATAGATTTAATGAGAGTAAATGCAAGCAATAGCGTTAAAAACCATGTACATTACATGATCAACTCATCATGTAAGTGCGTAATTGATTTACCTACGCGAATCACCCCTCATTCCAAAACTCTCCTAGACCATATTTACGTTAGTGATTATACCAGGCATGTTTATACAAGCGGGGTGTTACTTACGGATTTGAGTGATCACTTTGGTACTTTCATTGCTGTTGCTGAAAAAAAATGTCATGTAGATAAACCAAAAAGTCGTACAAATTTGTGATATGAGTAATTTTGATCTCGAACTATTTCTCCAAGAGTTATAGCAACATCTAAAAGATGCTGAACTAGAAAAAAACGATTCCGTCAATGAACAATTTGACAAATTTTGTGCTACTTTTAATTCCATTGTAAACAAAATTGCTCCTCTGCGAAAAGCCTCTTGCAAAGAAAAACGACTCCATGCAAAGCCTTGGCTAACAAAAGGTTTGCTTAAATCAATAAAAAGGAAACACGCTCTGTTTTCCAAATTGCACAAGGCCTTGCATAGCGATGGAGAGCTCAATAAATACAAAAGATATAGAAATGTTCTCAATAGAGTCATCAAATCAGCTAAAGAATCTTACTACAGAAAGTCTTTTTACCAAAATAAAAATGACCAAAAAAAATTGTGGAAAGTCATCAACGAGTTGGCCTTTATTAAAAAGAAAAAAAAGTTACAGTAACCTACCGCTTAAGTTCGCAACTTGAATCTACCCAGCTTTTGCGAACTTAACCGGTAGGTGCGAACTTAACAATTTATGTTCAAATCTAGAGTTGCTAATTGAATTGTTTTGTAAGCCCCGTTTGTGTCAGTGAATTACCACACAGTTTGATGATGAGTTCTGTCCTAAGATAAAAAAAGAAAGAACAGGACGTACAGTTGATCAGTTCTTTTACTGTTGGACAATGCACCAGGCCATTGTCCAAGAAATATTTATATCTTAGTGATGTTTTGGATTTTTATGAACTTGGTAACACGTTGAAGGCTCACAAAAAAGAGCAAGCAAATAGGCTACCTCGGGGTGCAGCGGGTGTTGCTTACGACAACCCTGTCCACTGCGGAAATCGCGGAAACCTTTGCAGAAATTGACGCAGCTTGCACACCATTTCCGGAACCAACAAAGACAAGGTCAATTTCTTGTGGGTTTGAAAACATGTACAAAAAAGTCCTTGAAGTACAAGATCATTGTTAAGTTCAGAGGTGCAGTTCAAGTAAGAGATGAATATAGCGAGCTGAAAAATTCTTTTGAACACTTTTAGTGAAAATTGCGACGGGTGATTGGGGAAGCAAAACGCAAAAGAGGTTCTACTACGGATCAACTAACGCTTTATGATATGTTTGAAAAGTGAACATTAAACTACTTGCATTAAATTTTTGAAAAACTTGAATGTAAAATTTGCGGAAATTTTGTGCGAACTTAACAGGGATGCGAACTTAAACGGGTGCGAACTTAAGCGGTAGATTACTGTATTCCTTCAGAACTCATCAGTGACGATGAAATAGTACAGGACCCTCAAAGTATTTGTGAGATTATGAACAATTTCTTTGTTAATGTAGGTAAAACTCTCGCTGACAAAATCCAACCCGTAACTAATAAGCCATCGTCATTTCACAATAATCTACCCCGTATCAGACACTCCTTTTTCTTCTCTCCTGTATCACCTGATGAAATAGCAACCATCATTCGATCCTTAAAGCCCAAAAAATCTAATAGAGAAAATGATATTGAAACAAAATTTTTAAAATATAGCAACGTAATAATATCTCCTGTCATATGTTATATTTTTAATTCCTGTATTGAGCAAGGTAAATTTCCAGACACCCTAAAAATAGCCGAAGTCGTGCCAATCTTCAAAAAAGGTGACTTGAATCAAGCAAGTAACTACAGGCCAATTTCCTTACTATCGCAATTTAGCAAAATTCTTGAAAAGTTGATTTGCAATCGCCTTCACCACTACCTTGAAAAATATAATTTGTTTTCTAAGCATCAATATGGTTTCAGACGAAACTCATCTTCAACTCATACTCTATGTAACATCTATGAGAAACTGTTAAAAAGTGCAGATGTTAGTTTGTACACTTGCTGCGTTTTTTTAGATCTGACCAAGGCATTTGATACGGTTGATCATCAGATACTACTTGATAAGTTGGAGCATAATTCAGCGTTAAATTGGCAAAATATGTCACAAAGACTAGAAGAGAAAAGTTCATAGTCGTTGATTAGATAACTCGGATGTCTGTATATCACTCCTATTGCAGCTGGACCAGTCTTGGTAAGAACTTCTATCCACAGGTCTTCGACATTGGCCAGGTATAGTTTAATATTACGTTTTAATTTATAAGTGACTGCTTTTTTGATATAAAACCCAACACCTCCTGATTTAGACGAGCTATCGCAACGTACAAACTCGTAACCTTCTAGGTCAATATTGGTGGGAATTTGGTTTGGCGACAATTTCGTTTCAGTTAGTGCTATTATATCTGGCAATTTTTCAAGTTCCGTGAGAATCATTGAAAGTTGGTCAAAATTTTTTTGTATACTTCTAACGTTGAAATGCATTATCAACAAGTCTTGTTTACTTACAGTTCTATTCAATGAATTAATGTCAAAGTAGGCAGATTTGTCAAAGAAATCTGAGTAAGGAGCATTGTTAGCAATCGCGGCGGCGCCGCTAGTAATTGGGTCGTCTTTTGTATTGAATTTGCTTTCCGTGACAAGAATTTGAGTTTGTCTAGAGCTGCAAGGCAAACATTTCTTTTTATTGTGATTAATTACGGTATTGTTTACGAAGCAAGCTTTGTGAAGATTTCGCCGAGATGAGTTACATTTTAGAAGGTCGCTGCCACACACGCTTTTAGCACATTCAACACAAAAGTTTGGAGTGGCCATTGGGTCTGATGAGAAAGCACAACATCACACAAACATAAACAGTACGATTAAGATGATCTTAATTAATTTTAAGAGTTAAGAAGTCAAGTTTTTCAAAGTCAATATTAATATCGTGCTTGAAGAGATCGTCCGGGCTAGTGATGGTGATCCAATCACCGATGCCCTCATCCTTATCATCATTACTCAAATCACCGTTTTTTCGTGCTGATTTTTCATACTGATTTTTCCATTATAAGTATGACACAAAACAAGCTCACCGTCGCATTCGTTCTTAACATAATTTAGTAATTTTTGTCGAAGAGGAGTAATGTCCTCAACAACAAACGCGTTCTTGTAATCTTCGCTTTTCTTAAGCTCAGATTTTTTGTAGAAAAGTTCATTCCTCTTTTTGTAAGAGACAAAACGAAACAATAATGGGGCGAGGCTTTTCAATGTTCTTCTTCTTCTTGCCCAGTCTGTGAGTGCGCTGAATATCTGCTGGCCATAAATTTACATCAAGAGTTTTTGCTACATTCAGAATAACGGTTTCACCATCATCCTTGGTAGACTTGGCTTCTTGAATACCGTATACACGAATATTTTCTCTGCGATTATATTGCTGCATGTCATCTAATTGAAGGGTGTTTAAGTTAATCACACGCTTCAAGTCTCCATTTTCAATTTTTAGGTACTCAATTTCTTGTTTGCTCGTTTTTAATTCGTTTCTTAGTTCTTCTATTTCGTTTTTGAAACTTTCTACCGTTTCCAGTATCTCATTTAAAGTTTTCCTATCATCTTCATTGAAACGTCTGCTTCTGGAAGTCTTGGCGATTTTTCTCTGCTCGCTTTGAGGCATTTTCCTCTGTTCGCCTTATCATTCATGCGTGACGTGACGTAATATAGCCTTGTGTTCTCTCTGGGTTTATGCAGTTCTCTGCTTAGCCTAGCGCTGCAACAACAACAAAAAAATAGCAACAATGCGGTAAGCTGTGCAGTAGAGATGACAACAGCGCAGCGTACACAGGCGCGCGCTGTTGTTGGTCCACCACGCCGTGCAGCGTGGCAACTAAAATCTGCATTACGTAACAGCATCAGCGCTGCGCCGCGTGCTGTGATTGGAACTAGAGATGGCGCAAATAACAAAAAATGCATCCGCATGCTGCGCTGCATCCGCAAACCTTGTTCGCATGCTGCACCGCACCGCATCCAAACACAACTAAGTTCACATTGCACCGCGCCGCACCACCAGCTAAATATCCTCTAAATTTCCACTAACATCACAAAAAAATTAGCTCTCTAGCTTCTGGCATATAAAAAAATTGATTTTAGGGCTATAATTTTGGAGAGTTTTCAAGAGGGTCACTTTCTCAAACCATGTCAAAATATTTGTTTTTTAAACATCTGCCTATATAAAAAAAAAAGTAATGCCCTAGCTTGAGCCATTCAAAAAACTAATTTTTAGGGAGTCCATTTGGGGGCCCCTGGAAGGGTGGTGCCCCCATACTATGTCAAGCTATTTGTTGCTTAAATATCTACCAATAAAAACAAAAAACTATCACCCCAGCTTGAGCAATTAAAAAAGTTAGTTTTTTAGGGCCCCATTTTGGGGGGGTTCTGGGGAGAAGCCTCAAAAAATTTCAGGAGACAAAATTGCATTTGCAGCTCAACAAATTTACACTAAAATTAGATATCGATGTTGTGTGGTTTAGGAGAAGAAGAGTGCTCAAAATTTAGAAAGCAAAAAATGAAAAAAGAAAAAAAAACTCAATGCAGGTAAAAGTGTACGTAGGGATGAAAAAGTATCTTACGACATATAACCATGTGAAATATTTTTCGTCGTACTTGAGCTGTTTTTGAATAAGACCGCTTTTTTGAATAAGACACCAAACTTTTGAAGTAGTTTTCGGATCCTAAACCTGAAGTTACGGGACTCATTGCCTTGAAATTTGGCACACACAAATAACTTATGAATCTCAAACTGCTGTCAAAATTTCATGTAGCTAGACCAAACCATTATCGAGTTATAAGTAAAAGTCTGAAACTTTGCACTCGTTAACTTTGAAAATGGCCGAGTAAAAACTAAAAAACATGCGACGTGAAATCAGTCGTTCAATTATAGGCCTTCAGGTTTAGTCTGCCGGGTGTCGTTAAGTATGAGTCGTTGCTTTATTTTCGGCAGCTCTGCGACTCGTGTATGAGCGCGCGTGCATCCTTTCCTTCTCTTCTATCTAAGCTATTTCCCAGATCTAGCCCTAACCCTAATGCGTGCACGCATGAGAAGAGCAAGAGCGCGCGCACGCTCATACACGAGTCGCTGAGATTCCGAAATAAAGCTTGACGGCTTGTACTTAACGACACCCAATCTGCCTTTTGTGTGCTTTCTATCAGTTATTCTGCACCATGTATTGGCAATTTGAATAAGGAAAATTGAATAAGGAAATTTGAATATTTGAATTTGAATCATTCTATTTGAATAAGGAAAAAGAGGTTAAACGGTAGGCCTAGTGGTAGGCTTATTCATAGTTGGTGGTGGAATCTTTTAACTTTTGGTTCAAGCCTTCCTTTGGTCAAATCCAACTTTTCTTGAAGATTTTATTGCAGTGAAGCCAGATGATGTTCAGCTGGGTTTAGTTGGCAAAATAATTTGCCGTTTCGAGGAGAAAGGTTTTAGGCTTTGTGCCATGAAAATGACGACTGCCAGTAAAGATTTGCTAGAAATGCACTTTGCAGATCTCAGTTCAAAACCATTTTTCCCAAAACTTGTTGAATTTATGTTGTCTGGGCCGGTTGTGGCAATGGTTTGGGAAGGAAAAAGAGCAGTTAAAACTGATCGTAAAATGCTTGGAGAGGCTAACCCTGTTGATTCTCTTCCTGGAACAATTCGTGGAGATTATTGTATTGACATTGGGAGAAACATATGTCATGGATCTGACTCTGTGGAAACAGCAAAGAAAGAAATAGCTTTATGGTTTAAAGAAGGTGAACTTAACAATTATTGCTGTGCTAACAACTCTTGGGTGTATGAATAAGAAGGCTACTTCAACCTGACACTCAGCACTCTTTTGGTGTTTTGTGACTACATAGCAGGATCTGACATTAATAGTTTTTGTATTTTTGTGTGCATAGTTGGATCTGACTTTTTTTTTTTTTTTTTCTGTAGGCCTACCTTTTTGTCTAAATTTATAATTACCGGTATATTGAAAGATACTTTTCACCTGTTTTCATTTTAAATTCAAAACAACTTTTTCTGCATATTTTGTGGCTGATTTTAAATTTGCTATTTTGTCTAACTAGTGTAGAATCTTTCATTGGTTTGACTGCTTGATAATGCCAGTTAAATGTCCATGTGAAATATGTTTAAGACCTTGTAAAAGGAACCAGTGTGCTATTCAGTGTGATATATGTGGTGGATGGATTCATCTCAAATGCACAGTCATTAGTCCCCTTAAATTTCACACTCTTTGTTCTTCTACTGAACCATACCTCTGCCAAAATTGTTACAGTGAATTGTTTGCTTTTCAAATCCTAGATGATAAGCAATTGTTAAATGAAATGAGAAATGATGACAAACTAAACTTTGATATTAATCACACAAATAATTCGTTTTTCCCAGCTAAATGCTTACAGGTAGACAACAAGATAAAAAGCTTACTAAATGATTTAAATTCTGGTTTGGTTGACTCAAAATACTGCTCACAGGCCGAAGCCAATATTATTAACAAAAAGTGTAAATTTTCTTTGCTTTGCGTGAATATAAGAAGCTTAAATGCAAATTTTGATAAATTGAATGAACTTTTAACAAATTATGATATCTTACCTGATATCATTGCTATAGGTGAAACCAAACTTAAATTGTTACAGGTATACAATGCAAAGTTAAGTGGGTACCATTTTTACCACAAAGGCACAACTACAAGATGGGGAGGAGTAGGATTGTTTATTAAGGAGTCTTTATCAATTTCAATTTGCAAGGAGTTTGATTTAAACATTCCTAACTGTGAAGATATGTGGATTCAACTAGATTTAGGGAATAACAAAAAATGTATAGTGGGGGTAATTTACAGACACCCTAAACAGAAATTATCAGAGTTTTGCAAGAGTTTTGAATCAACCATTGAAAAATTGAATAGTAGAAAATTGATGTAATATATCGGAGGAGACTTCAACGCAGATTTGTTGAAAAGTAACTCTGATATCAATATTAAAGATTTCATGAATTTAACATATAGCTTAGGCTGCATTTCCCTAATTACACTCCTGACAAGAATAACCACTACAAGCTCAACTCTTTTAGATCATGTTTATACAAACAATGTAGTGGGTGAACACAAAAGTTTTATTCTGGTGGAAGATGTAAGTGATCACCTGCCAGTAATGGTGTGTTCTAATTTAAGCCTGCCCAAGAGTGAAAAATCAACTGTCACCCTAATTCGTGATACAAAAAATTTTGAAGTAGAAAAATTTCTAGACAAATTAACTGAAGGAATGGAGCTATTAGGTGATATCAAAGAGGAATGCATTGACAACTACACTGAAAAGTTTATTGACATTTTTCATAAGACTTTAAACATACATGCACCATTACGAAAACAAAGCAGAAAGGAAACAAAACTAAAAAACAAACCATGGTTATCCAAAGGAATCCTTATATCAATCCAGAAAAAAAATTTATTGTACAAAAGAGCCCTTAAATTAAATGACAGTAATACATGGGCACAATACAAAGTCTATAGAAATAAACTGACTCATATTAAGGAATATGCAAAACGACTTTACATTAAAAATTTAGTGAATGATAATAAGCATGACACCTCGTCGCTTTGGAAAATTATAAATAAAATTATTCACTTGAAAAATGTGAAGAAAAATAACATTCCTAATAAAATGTATGCTTCCAAAAGTGAAAGTGCACAAGGTCCACAGGCCATCAGTAACTTGTTCAATAAATATTTCATAGAGATAGGAGTTAACCTTGCGTCTACAATCGAAACACCAGCTATAATTGATGGCAAAGTTAATGCCACATCTTTGATTCAGAGTAGTTGCAATTCATTTTTTCTAGAACCAATAGTTGAAGAAGTAGTAAATTACATCAGAGCTATGAATCCATCAAAAAGTACAGGAAGACATGGAATTCCTGCAAAGTATATAAAAATGTCAGGCTCTGTTATAGCTCCAGTTCTAACTAACATTTTAATGCATGCATATCAACAGGATATTTTCCAAAAGTGTTAAAAATCGCTGAAGTTGTTCCAATTTTCAAAAAAGGCGAAAGAGAGTTATGCAGTAATTATCGCCCTATTTCTATTTTAAATCCTTTTGCCAAACTTTTTGAAAAGTGTCTGCTTGATCAACTAAACAATTATTTTGTGAGCAATAATTTGATTAGTCTAAACCAGTATGGTTTTAAGAAAAATTGCTCAACAAATGAAGCTGTTTTAGATATTTACAATAAGCTACTTGATAATATGGATAAAAAGCTCATTACATGTTCTATTTTCTTAGATTTAAGAAAAGCATATGATACCATCAATCACACAATACTGATCAAGAAACTAGAAAAGTATGGAATTAGAGGATTACCATTACAGTTACTAGCAAGTTACCTGACTGACCGTCAACAGTATACAATTGTAAATCAATATAAATCCATGTCAAGAGATGTTATTTGCGGTATTCCTCAGGGATCAACTCTAGGTCCGTTGTTATTTAATATTTATATCAATGATCTACCACTTGCCTCAAATTCCACAATTCATCTTTTTGCTGATGATACAAACCTTACTCTCTCCCATTCTAATGTTTCAACACTGCAACAAAATATTAATGATGAATTAGTCAATGTAAGCAATTGGTTCAAGGTAAATAAATTATCAATTAACTTTAATAAAACTGAGTTTATGGTAGTGACAACAAAACAAAATAAACCTGAACTCAAAGTATCAATAGATAATAATCCAATCAAGCAATCACATCACATAAAGTATCTAGGTGTTCTCATAGACGACAATCTAAACTGGAAACAACAAATCAAGGAACAATGTTCAAAGGTAGCAAGGGGATCTTGGGCTCTTAATCAATTAAAACACTTTGTAGATGAGCAAACCTTAAGATCTGTTTACCACTGCCTCATATACTCTCGTCTACAATACTGCATAAGTAGTTGGGGGACTGCTTCAAAATCAACATTAGCACCTCTCTTTATTCTGCAAAAAAGAAGCATCAGATTGTTAACTGGAAGTGGATATCGTGAGCATACTAATCCTTTGTTCTATCGAGCTAAATGCTTAAAACTCAAGGATATTTACTCTCTGGAAACTGCAAAGCTAATGTACAAAATTCACAATAATGTACTATCTTTTGCAAATTCAGATAAGTTTAACCTAATAAAAAACTGCTATACACATAAGACAAGATTGAGCCACAAAAACAACTTCTTTCTTCCAAGAACTAGAACAAGATTAGGGCAAAAGTCTCTATCATTCGCAGGAATTAAAGTTTGGAATGAAATTCCAAGCAGTATGAAAGAAGTTTCATTCTACAGATTTAAAAAAGCTGTTAAAGCTCATTTTTTATCAAACTATGAAACCGATAAAAGCTAGAATAACAGCTTTCTATCAGCAATGCAGTAGTAATTACAGGAATCATAGTTGCATATTTATGCTTTAGTTCAACACTAATCTATTCTTTGCTTGAATAACATGAGTTTGGTGCATTCATCTATCACACTTTTATTACAATACGTCATCTCTCATTTTGATGTGCCCATTGAATTATTAGTAATTTTGCAATAACTGACTGAGGTTGATATATACTGGTATTGGAAATTGTACCAGTACTAATGACATATTGGCAAACAATACAAAACAAAGCAAGGAGTTTTTTTTTCACTCCAATTGCCCACTTTAAATTCTATAAAACATAAATAAGCATTATGAACTTTATTAATTTTATTTCCATCCAATCTGTAGTTACAGCATTCTTATTTTTTAGTATGCTTAGAGTCAGAACAATTCTAATGTTGTCTTGCATTTTCTTTACATGGTGACTGTGAGTTTTGTGTATACACTGTACAAAATGTACATATCTTTGCAACGCTTTTGTTTTAATTTTGCGTAAAATTTTTTATCATAGAAAGTAGCAGACTGAGAAAATCTAGAAGCTGTTTTTTTTTTTTTTTTAACCTTAACTTGGTGAGGTGGCAGTAGACTTAGATGACCTTTCGGTCCTTCGCTGTCTCCTCACCAAGTGACTAAATATCGCTTTGACTCTGCAAGTTTGTGTGTTTGGTTTTAAAGAAATTGCATATTTCGATGCTTTGGTGATAGACCTAGAGGAAGTTGCAGTTTTTTTCTTGTGATATGACGTCACTTGGTAAATAAATAAATATGATGATGATGATGATGATGATAATCAAAAACTATCTACCAGTCTACCTGATGATTCCTTGCAACTACCCTAATCCTGAACCCGTAGCTCAAATAATGAAATATAAGGTATCACGTGCTCTGTATGCTGTCACAAGCTACTACACTTGGATGTAATTAACTACCTTATGTATTATTGTTTATACCTTTGCCGTTTGCATGTGTGTTTGATTGTGGAATAAATTTTGCTATTACGTAGGCTATTCTGTCATTGGAAATTTACAAAGCGTAGTCTTCGTGCTCTACTACATAGGTCTACCAGATCTGAGACAGGCTACAGACATAGGACCGAAAGCCTAATCCTTGATGCCATGACCTGTTGACAAATAGGCTACACTGAGCTAACTCTGTCACTCTGAAATGGAAGAGCATGTGTAGTAAAAACTGTTGTCTAGCCTAGGGCTTGTACCAATACCAAAGGCCTACTGCGTACAGGGTGGGTGTGTCGCTAGGCTTTGTTTTGTGCCTCTACTCTGATGATTGTTTCCCACAAACCTGTTTCTTCCACATTTGTCTGTCTATGTTTTATCTTCTCACCAAACGTCGTAAGCCTTTCCTTGTCTAGCCTTCCAAAACTAAAATCTTTTTGTTGGTGTCAAAAAACATGTTCAGCCGATCAAAACTAAGTTTCTTGTGGCCAAAATAGCCGATTTTAGGATGCTCCGAATTCTGAAAAAGGAAACTTGAACCGAAGGCACCTTTACTGTTTTAGTAGCATGCATTGTCTTTAATTCATACAATAGTTACCAGAGGTGGAGTCCTCGAGGACGTCCTTGGCCTTGGCCTCGAAGGTCAAGTCCTTGGCCTTGGCCTCGAGGCCTCAAGTCTTCGAAAATTGGCCTGTCTTCGGCTCGAGGACAGCACTATTTTTTGAATTGTTAAAATTTTGTGGAGCGCTTTTTGGAAAACGTTTTTTTGTGGAGAAAAAAAAAATTTTTGGAAAACGTTTTCTTGTGGAGATCGCTTGAAAAATTTTTGTGAAGACCTTTTCTTTTTTTTTGAGTACACTTGCGCTTGTGTCCTTGGCCTCGAGCATTCCTGTCCTTGGCCTCGAGAGTGTCTGTCCTCGGAAAGGCTGTCCTTGGCCTCGGATTTTTTTTGTGTCCTTGGCCTTGGCCTCGAGCCTTGTGTCCTCGACTCCACCTCTGATAGTTACATCCAGACTAACCATTGTTGTTCATTAAGAGAAAATCACCAGCAATAATTGTAAAAAAAATGTAAAAAAATTATTGTACGCGGCGCTGCGCTGACGCTGTGACGTAATGCAGATTTTAGTTGCCACGCTGCGCGGCGCAGTGCACCAACAACAGCGCGCGGCTGCGTACGCTGCGCTGTTGCCATCTCCAATTGGAACGACCGACGCTCGCGTCGCGTGTTTCTTTGTTTTTACTTGGCCATTTTCCAACTAACGAGTGCAAAATTTCAAACTTTTGCTTACAACTCGAGCATAGGCGTAGCCAGGGGGGCCCAGGCCCCCCCAATCAAAATACCACTAACGACAAAAAGTTATGACAACATAGCCTGGCGATGTTTAGTTGCAGTTTTTTTTCAGTAATTACGCACATAACAGTAATTAACAATAATATTAATGACAACAAGTGAGTCCCGGGGCTCCCAACTAACAACTAGGGGGCCCTGGAATCCTTAACCGACAACAAGGGGGTCTGGGACCCCTAACTGAAAACCAGGGGGCCCATAACTGACGACCAGGGGCCCCAGGGCCCCTAACTAACAACCAAGGGACCCTAACCAACAACCAGGGGGCCCTTTAACTGACAACCAGGGGGGCCCAGGCCCCTAACCGACAACCAGGGGGCCCCTAAACGACAACCAGGGGGCCCCAGGGCTCCTAACCAACAACCAGGGGCCCCCAGAGTGCCTAACTGACAACCAGGGCCCCCCGAGGCCCCTAACTTACAACCAGGGAGCCCCAGAGCCCTAACTAACAACCACGGGGCCCCTAACCAACAACCAGGGGGCCAGGAGCCCCCTAACCAACAACGAGGGGCCCCGGGCCCTCCTAATTGATGACCAAGGGGCCCAGGGCCCCTGACCAACAACCAAGGGGTCCTGGAGTCCCTAACTGACGACCAGGGGGCCCCGGGGCCCATAACTCACGACCAGGGAGCCCCAGGGCCCCTAATTAACAACCAGGGGGCCTGGGCTCCTAACCGACAAGCAAGGGGCTACGAGGCCTCTAACTGGCAACCAGGGAGTCCAAGGGCCCCTGAATGACGACCAAGGTTCCCGAGCCAGGGGCCCCTTAATGCAAATTTTTTTGCAAAACCTGTGAAAAATCTAAGAGTTTTGACCTAAAAGTTGCCACCCCAGGCCCTCGTTTAACGTTATTATAAACTTAATTATTTACTGCTAAAGTATTGCAGGAGGCAATGTTCGTTACTTCCCCCTATAGACCAAATCTCTTACAATTAAAATTTTACACCATAATGCAAGATTCTAAGCGTGTTTTGGGATTTAATTGCAAAAAGAGGATTGAACAACTAAATTTTTTTGATTGGCTTTGAAATGTTAAAAATCTAGTTCTTTGAAGTGGCTCTGAACTCGTGCGAAATGTGATCCAATGGGATTTAAATAGCTTTTTTTTCCAAAAACTTACAAAAATCGCCCAGCAGCTGGGGGCTTTGCCCCCAGACTCCCATAGCCATCGGCGGCTGGGGGCTCTGCCCCCAGACCCCCGTCTTTGATACGTTTGAGTACACTAGCTTACTCAACACGTCTTCCAAGTTAAACTTTTACACTTTTCAACAATTAGTTTTCGCCCTCTCCCTTTACCAAAATCCTGG
Organism: Trididemnum nubilum; assembly: GCA_963965965.1. Lineage (NCBI taxonomy): Eukaryota > Metazoa > Chordata > Ascidiacea > Aplousobranchia > Didemnidae > Trididemnum > Trididemnum nubilum. The sequence continues at coordinate 41,983,160 of OZ014478.1, read as the reverse complement.
TTAAGTGCCATCAGGCTACGGCTTCAGATCTTCCATTCTACGATATCTTTGCCCCACAAAAAGTTCCTTTTTCGAAAATTTCTGATGACGTCATTGCGTGTGGTTTGTGGTTTGGGCCCCCCCCAATCAAAAATTCTGGCTACGCCTATGAACTCGAGAACGGTTGGATCTAGCTACTTGAAATTTTGACAGCAGTTTGAGATTAATGAGTTACATGCTGTACCAAATTTCGATGCAATAGGTCACGTGACTTTGGTTTTAGAACCCGAAAACCGCCCCGCAAGTTTGGCGTGAAAAGCGGTCTCAGTCAAAAACGGCTTAAGCACGGCAAAAAATATTTTATATAGTTGTATCTGTATGTCTTAAGATACCCTTTCATCCCAACCAACCCACTTTTGGTCGCGATGAGGTTCATTTCTTTTTTTTTCCTTTTTTTTCCTAATTTTTGTATGCTCTTCTTCTCCTAAACCACAAAAAATCAAAATTTAATTTTTGTGAAAAGTAGTTGAGCTGCAAACGCAATTTTTTCTCCCGAAATTTTTCGGGGCAACTCCCCAAGGAACCCCCCTAAAATGGGGCCCCAAAAAATCCATTTTTTGAACGGCTCAAGCTGGAGTGCTACTTTTTTTTGAAATCCGTAGATATTTAACAGACAAATATTTTGACATAGTTTGGGGGTGCCACACCCCCGGGGATCCCCTAAATGGACCCTCAAAAATCAATTTTTGAACGGCTCAACTTAGGGTGCCAGTCTGTTTTGATATCAGCAGATATTTAACAGACAAATATTTTGGTGTAATTTGGGGGTGCCACCCCCCGGGGACCCCGCAAATGGACCCCTCAAAAATCTTTTTTTGACCGGCTCAAGCTAGGGTGGCAGTGTTTTATGATATCAGCAGATATTTAAAAGACAAATATTTTGGTGTAATTTGGGGGTGCCACCCCCCGGGGACCCCACAAATGGACCTCTCAAAAATCTTTTTTTGACCGGCTCAAGCTAGGGTGGCAGTGTTTTATGATATCAGCAGAGATTTAACAGACAAATATTTTGACATAGTTAGGGGGTGCCACCCCCTGGGTACCCCCCAAATGGGCCCCAAAATCATTTTTTTGAATGGCCTAAGCTAGGGTGCAAGTGTTTTATGATATCAGCAGATATTTAACCGACAAACATTTTGACTCCACTTTTCTGGAGGTTACATAATCAGAAATTTTTGAATAATTGCTGATTTTACCATAGACAAAAAGTTCTTTTGAGCGTCACAGCATTAGCTACGCGTTCACTGGGTTTGCTGGCAAACTCCCATCTAGTTTTTTTACATTTTTTGTTACAATTATTGCTGGTGAATAATTTCTTTATGTCTAAGAATGATTAGTCATGATGCAACTATTGTATGAATTGAAGACAATAACAATATCACTGTAAAAAGTGCCTTCGGTTCAAGTTTATTGGAACGACCATAGATACTACAAAAAGAGAGAGCAAGATAGCAAGCGTGATTTTCCCGCCATTTTTATCCATTGATTTTACACGACTTTGCTATGCAGTCTATCGCCTCCAGTGGAACTTCCAAAATCGCGATTCTGAGCATAGCCAAAGATCGATCTATGGAACGACCGACGCTCGCGTCGCGTGCTCCTCTGTTTTTACTTGGCCATTTTCCAACTAACGAGTGCGAAGTTTCAGACTTTTGCTTATAACTCAATAACGATTTGGTCTAGCCTCATGAAATTTTGACAGCAGTTTGAGATTAATGAGTTGTATGTTTGTACCAAATTTCGAGGCAATAGGTCACGTGACTTTGGTTTTAGAACCCGAAAACGCCCTGCAAGTTTAGCGTGAAAAGCGGTCTCAGTCAAAAACGGCTTAAGTACGGCAAAAAATATTTCATATGGTTGTATGTCTTTAGATACCCTTTCATTCCAACCAACCAACTTTCGGTTGCAATGAGGTTTCTTTCTTTTTTTCTTCCTTTTTTTTTCCTTTTTTTCCTTTTTTTTCCCTTTTTTTTTCCTATTTTTTCTTCCTAATTTTTGTACGCTTTTCTTCTCCTAAACCACAACACATCGAAATCTAATTTTTGTGTAAAGTTGTTGAGCTGCAAACGCAATTTTTTCTCCCGAAAGTTTTTGGGCAACTCCACCGGGAACCCCCCAAAATGGGGCCCCAAAAAATCCATTTTTTGAATGGCTCAAGCTAGGATGCTAGTTGTTTTTGATATCAGTAGATATTCAACAGAAAAATATTTTGACATAGTTTGGGGGTGCCATCCCCCGGGGACCCCCCAAATGGACCCCCCAAAAATCAATATTTTGAAAGGCTCAAGCTAGAGTTCTACTTTTTTTTGATATCAGTAAATATTTAACAGACAAATATTTTGACATAGTTTGGGTGTGCCTCCCCCGGGAACCTCCCCCCAAATGAACCCCCAAAAATCAATATTTTGAATGGCTCAACTTAGAGTGTCAGTGTTTTATGATATCAGGGATATTTAACAGACAAATATTTTGACGTAGTTTGGGGGTGCCTCCCCCCAAATAAACCCCCAAAAATCAAGTTTTTGAACAGCTCAACTTAGAGTGCCAGTGTTTTTTGATGTCAGCAGATATTTAACAGACAAATGTTTTGACATAGTTAGGGGGTTCCACCCCCCCCCCCAGGGACCCTCCAAATGGACCCTCCAAAAATCAATTTTTTGAATAGCTCAACTTGGGTGCCAGTCTGTTTTGATATCAGCAGATATTTAACAAACAAATATTTTGACATAGTTTGGGGGTGCCACCCTCCTAGGGACCCCCCAAAAATCAATTTTTGATCGGCTCAAGCTAGGGTGACAGTGTTTTATGATATCAGTAGATATTTAACTGACAAATATTTTGACTCCACTTTTCTGGAGGTCCAAATCACATATTTTTGAATAATTGCTGATTTTACGGTAGACAAAAAGTACTTTGAGCGTCACAGCATTAGCTATACGTCGGTCGTTCACTGGGTTTGCTGGCAAACTCCCATCTAGTTTTTTCGGAATTCGGAGCATCTGAACTTACAGTAGTTTCGATCGGCTGAACTTGTTTCTTGACTCAAACAAAAAGATTTTGGATTTGGTAGACTAGACTACGAAAAGTTAAAGACGTTTGGTGAAAAGATGAAACAAAGGCAAAGAAAAGGTGTAGACGAAACAGGTTTTTGGGAAACAATTATCAGAGCAGAGGTACATACCGGTAGCCTAGCCACATACCCGCTTTGTTGCAGTATGCCTATAGTAGGCTATAGGTACAACGATTGCATTTCAGAGCTGAGAGTGACGGAGTTAGTTTAGGTCATGGCATAAAGCATTAGGCTTTCGGTCCTAGATGTCTGTTGCCTATCTTGTAAGTGGTAGAGTAGGAAGACTAGGCTACACAAAGTTGCAATGACAGAATAGCCTACGTGATAGTAGCGGATGATTAGAGGGTTCCAGGTTCACGGATAAGTAAGCTACTGGTAGTTTACCCAATATTGAATACCCATATATAGGCTTACGTTGGGAGGCAGCAAAGTTGTTCTTATCAAGTTAGACAGTTAAATATGACTGTAGTAGCTTGTGACAGCATGCAGAGCACGTGATATACCGGTATTTGGGCTATTGGTTCAGGATTAGTACAGTAGTTTCATGAACCATCCGGTAGACAGGTAGATTGTTTTTGATTTCCAAAACACGGTGCAGAAAAACTGATAGAAAATGCACACAACTTCCGTATACTGTAGCTGCAGTTGCTGCTTCATACTGCACAGAAAAATCAAGAAATGATCTGTGCTATGCTACTGTAAAGTGTTAAGGAAGGTAGGCCTGCTAATTTTTAAAAGTTTTTCACCCTGGTGACCTAACGCTCTCAAAATATGAGCTTTGGAATCTTTTGCCGACATAAGTGAAAGTAAGGTATTTATTCATTGATAAAACAGTACAATAGGCTAATGGTACTGATAATCATTACAGGCAGACAGGTAGGTACTGGTAGCCGATTCTGTAGCACTTTGAGCCATTGTCACAAGATCTGAGATAGGTCAAGTTGTTTACTACTTTCATGCAGCTCAAAGCTCGGGGCTACTGAAACTCCAACCGATCAGCAGATCAGTGGTTGAGTGGATAGACATGGTGTCTGCTACTAAAGTCGTGGACTTGGGCTTGATTCCCATTCGGTCAAATCAAAGACTAAAAAAATTGGTATTCTCAGCTTCCCCACTTGATGTTCAGCAATTAAAGGGACAGTGTGAAGCCTCCTCTGTGTGTGGTTGACAGGTGGCAGGTCAGAGGTAGCAGCTTAACTCGCAAGACCAAAAGACCCCTTCGCTGTCTTCTGGCCAAGGCAACTTGGTGAACAAAATGTAGGCCTATATACTGTAGTTACAATTACAGTTCTGAATTAGGTCTAGGCCTATTTGAAATGCAACTTTTGAGAATAGAATTACCTGTAATCTGTGCTAGAAAAAGCACAACACGAACTTCTTATGATCAGTTGTAAATCAATGTACCGATAGCACATCTGACATGTTTTTGTCTCATCCAAACAAGCTCCTTAAGTCCTTAATCAGTCAATGCATGGCTGGCAGACTACAGTATCTGGTATCAGTGAATCATGCTTCACAAACGAATGTCAAATGTTGTATGGTAGCCTAATGATTATAAAACTAAATAAATATAAAACAATCTCTATAGTGTTTTCTTTGCCAATGCAAGACATTCTTGCTCAGTGCTAGAATAACTTATACCAGATCTAAGATACCGATAGTACCTGATGCGATAACTACGCTATTTGCACTAAGTAAAGCAGATCTAGGGTGTGGTAGGTCTATAAGTTTGAAAAACAACTAGCTGTTTTGCTTAGTGTACAATCAGTGTTCCCACTACGCCGATTTTTTTCAGCGAATCGGCAATTTGTTGGGCCAAGGACAAATAAATTTTGGCAATATAGTAAACATAGCTTTAGAAAATTCGACAAATTTGTGGAAATATGACGTTTGTGTGGTACAAAATTTAGGGCACATAAACGTCTTTTTAAAGCTTTGGGCACAATTGTTTAAAGAAAATTTGGGCACTCGCCGATGAGCCATAAAGTTAGAGGGAACACAGTGTACAATATGCCTAATGTGTATACACATGCACTGTTTTGCACATGCAGCTTGCAAGACAATTTAGTGTCATGTTTTCATAGTTGAAAGTAATTTCTGAGATAGGCCTAAAGCAAACAAGAGTTTTAGTTCCTGTTTACAATTAGGAATTACGTTGCCAAGTTAAGCAGCAGTACTTGGGATCAGTGTCTTACTGTTTCCAGTAAGTCGGAAGTCAATTTTTGCCTGCAAATTACCGATCTATCAGATCAAGGGCAAGTAGTTTTGGCACTGTGATTGATAGGCTACAACTTTAATAGAGAAGTTGACATATTTCTGGGAAAATGCCTTACTAATATGAAGTAGTATTGATATGCTGAATTATTGCAGGTTCATACTGGTAGCTCATAAGTTTTTCTTTATTTTGTCCATCTGCTACAATTTTCAATAATCGTTGTTTACATTGTTGAGTTGACTTTCTATGACTCACAATCATTGGGACTCAAGATTTTTTGCTGGGGGTTTCTAGGAATCTGTTAAGAACCACTGCTTCATTTAACTTAGATTTTTATCAGCAAATCAAATGTTTTCAACTGTCAATACTCAATATAAAGCTGACTCATTTGTAATTCCAGTGTTTACAATAAAAGAGTGACTGATTTTTTAACTCGAGCAAATCCACTCATATCTGAGTAAGAGGGTGCACTTACTTAAGTAGCAGCAGATACTACCTAAAATCCATTGCCAAAAAATATAAATAGTGAAATCTGAAATGCAAGTCCATCAACCAACTTTCAGTTTTGACTTTGATTGATAAATCAAAAAAGTTTTGATTAATGAACCAGCTTTTGACTAAAAGATGTTTCAAATAATTAGGATTGACTTTGATTTAAATTTCAAATTTCAAACCAAGTAATACGGTAATCAGTGATCACACAAAATAAAATGTTAAAACTAGGTGCTGGTTTTTTGTTTCAGTGTGCTTAATGTATCCAATCGTTTTTAGTTTGACAAGTTGTTCTTTTTTCAATAGACATAACAAAGTATTACTGGTACCATAGTTGTTAGCTTTTCTGATACTTGGTATTATTATGAAGCTGAAAGTGGATCAGATACGTACATATGATGAAGCTGGATTTCGTCAAAGAGCTGCTTGTTTATGCTTCAAATCTGAATGTGAATCAGAGGTTAGATGTATAATTTTTAATATTCTCAATTTTAGTTTTGCTGCATGGATATATTTTCAGCTAACCAAGCAGCCAGAAAAGCTCAATAACTTATACCTTTGCTTGTATGTATCTTAAGGCATGGGTGGATAACTTTCAAAACATATTGCATAACTTTTATAACACAATGAAAAACAAAATCAGCATTTTGTTTTCCATTGTGTTATAAAAGTTATGCAATAATTGTAATTATTTCCTATTATTTGTTAATGCACTCTTATGCAAATGATGTGGTCCAATTGTTACGTCTGATTAACTTGGGAATTTTTTAATGCGTCTTGCACTTTTGTTTGTAGAATTTAGCTGTCATAGTTGGATAGTAGTAGTATTATTATTGTCGAGCAAAATCAAATACACAAATTGCTAATTCAGCAAACATTAGACGACGCGATTTAGCACAACGAGAAGAAGTGAAAGACCAAAATAAGAACGTCGCTTAATTAAGCGACACAGTCGCCGAGTCTGCTCTTCTTCTTAGAAATAGTACAAAATTCGGCTGTAGGATTTCGACACTGAAAGGAAGGTTTTGTTCTGATTTAGGTAATTAAAAAAAAAATTGATAAAAAAGGGGAAAAAAAAGGAATAAAATACACAGAAACAAACAGATAGGCATTCATTTCTATATACACACAAGTAAAAAACGATTTCGCTTATAAAAGGATAGCAAGATTGTCTGATTATATAGAGGTAAAACACAATACATTACAATGCAGGAATTCCATTTCTTGATGATTGGTGGCCGATGCAAGGGTGTCCTGTTAAAGGGGATCCAATTAACAGGAGTTGAGTGTATAAAAAATTATTCACCATTAGTAGTTTGAAGAGCCAGTATTTTCCAGATCGACATGAGAACTCGGGTGTAGTGAAAAATAAAAAATTTTAAATTAAAAAAAAAGTGGTCTTGATATGTAGCTCCAAATACCATATGAAATACTTCTATTGCAATTTTGATTTCTTGCACCCTCCAGTGGCCGTGCAATTTGACCGAACAAGCTCAGAATAGCCATTTTTGATATATCTCACTAACCACATATGCTAGAAAGCTGGTTTTCAGCTTAAAGCTGCAGAAATAGCACATTTATATTTCTGTTAAAAAGAAATGTTGCCATAAAAGCGTACAGAAAAAAATTTACAGCCAAACTATTGATTACAGGTGTACTGATTATTATTGATAAGTTTTCATTGCTCAACTTTAAATGCATTGCAATTACCATAGGCAAAGTCCAATGGAGTTTAAATTTATGTATATTTGCACTTTTAGTGTGCCATGCTGCCTTATCAGTTTAAAATAGTTTCTTCCACGACGTTAGCCTTACTCAATTGGGCAATGTGCGGCAGCGTAACAACAAATGTTTCAAGTTTCATGTTATAGCATCATCCAGTATTGGTTTGCTCTGGCATCATCATTGCGTTTATGCTGAACTTGAGGAATTATATCCAGTTAATTCAAAAAAAGTTTAGATTGTACAATTCAATTCAAAAGCACTGAAAGATGGAAAAGTACAAAATCTGAAAAGCAACTATTAGAATAGCAATTAGTATTTAGAAATTAGAAAAGCTATAGTTCTGAAAGAAGGAAAATTTGGCAATGTATTTATGGAACAATTTGATACCATTGTTTATCGTATTGTAGATACAGTATATGCTGTACTTGCTGGCATAAATTTAGTTATTTCTAAAACAGCATGCTTACTAGAAAAAAATCCAAGTCTAATGTTGCTTGTAAAAAGTTGCATGGTGAGAAATTTTTCAAAGTTCTGATAATTTTCCTCCATGATCTGGAATTGCTGTCAAACATTTACCCTTATGTTCTGCTTTTTGGTATTCAAAAAAAAGCATGATCATCAGATGTTATTCTCAAGCCATAATGAATTTCACATTGCTTTTATGTCATCATATCAAAAAATATCTAAAAGTGTATCAGCATCTTGCAAAAAAGTACTTTTAAGCTCTTTGTATCAATCTGATGTTTTAGATTTTTTCGGATATCTAGTTAAACCGCTGAAGTTTAGCATAAATTAAGCGATTTTTTGTGCAATACTCAGCTCATGAATAAACATTGCACCAAATCCATGTGCTGTGAATTTCTTTTGCAGCAAGCAATTCGAGCTGTATCCACTTACCGAAGAGATTGAAGTTGAGCATACCCTCAATCACTTGTCTCTTGGTTGGCAACATCCTATATCAGGGGTGTCCAACTTTTTTCAGTCACAGGCCAGATTTGCTGCTCCAAAATGTTTGTGGGACAAAAATTTAGCTTGTGGGATTATTCTACTTCAAATAAAATATTTTTTTGCCAAAATTAGGTGAAGACCAACAACAAACAAATAACAGGTCTTCAGCTCACCAATTCCTAAGGATTTAGCGGTATTCTCCAAAGAAACAGTAAAATATAAATCAAGGACTTGCATCTGTAACTCACAATATCGTGTCGGCACGTAAGGATCATTTAACCACCCAATGTAGGAAGTTTAACGCGGGCCACTTTGAAGTCTTTGGCGGGCCACATGTTGGATGCCCCTGTCCTAAATCATGGAGGGAAATTATCAGAACTTTGAAATTTTTTTTTTACCTTACAACTTTTTACAAGTAACATTAGACTTCGATCTTTTTCAAGTTAGCATGCTGTTTCAGAAATAACTAAATTTATGCCAGCAAGTACAGCATACACTGTATCTACAATACAATAAACAATAGTATCAAATTGTTTGTTAATTGCATTGCCAAATTTTCCTTCTTTCAGAACTATAGCTTTTCTAATTACTAATTGCTATTCTAATTGTTGTTTTTTTAATTTTGCATTTTTAGTGCTTTTGAATTGAACTGTACAATCTAAACTTTTTTTCAATTAACTAGGTATAAGTAATTCCTCAAGTTCAGCATAAACGCTATGATGATGCAAGAGCCAACCAATACTGGATGATGCAATAACATGAAATGTTATACAGTTGTTTTGATACTGTGCTGCACATTGCCCAATTGAGTAAGACTAATGCCATTGAAGAAACTATTTTAAGCTGATAAGGCAGCACAGCACACTAAAAGTGTAAATATACATAAATTTAAACTCCATTGGGCTTTACCTATGGTAATTTCAATGCGTTTGAAGTTGAGCACTGAAAACTTATCAATAATCAGTAAACCTGTAATCAATAGTTTGGCTGTAAATTTTTTTCTGTATGTTTTTGTGGCAACGTTCTTTTTAATGGAGGTATAAATGTGCTATTTTTGCAGCTTCAAGCTGAAAACCAGCTTTCTAGCATAAGTGGTTAGTGAGATATGTCAAAAATGGCTATTCTGAGCTTGTTTGGTCAAATTGCATGGCCACTAGAGGGCGCAAGAAATCAAAATTGCATTAGAAGTATTTCATATGGTATTTGGGGCTGTATATCAAGACCACTTTTTTTTAATTCAAAAATTTTTATTTTTCACTCCACCCTAATGAGAAGTGGTAGCAGCATAATAATTTAGCAAAATACTGATTATTTTGAAACACACAGTAAAAATACAAGAAATCTCTCATATACAGTACATAACTTTTAGCAAACTGTAACTTTTTTGTCAATTTGTATAAGCAATTCAATAATTCTGTTGAGTGCAATCCAACTCAATTTTAACTTTTTGATCCATTTGTTTACTAATTGAAAAATTGTCAATTCTTTTTTCCTGCAAGCAGATTTATCAAACCTAAAAAAGACACTTTGGTAGTCACTACTAATTATTTATATCAGTTTTGTTGTCCACAAATTTTTCTATATAAATACAACCAAAAGTTTTTCATTGCGCGCCTGTAACTAGTGTCCAACTGTCCAAGTGCCAATGCCAATGATGTGATCAAGCAATCTGATATGTACCGTATATTAAAATTTTCGCATTGTGTTTTGTAATTACAGAACTTACTCATTGTGATAATGACATGCCAATCACAAAATCTTTCAAGTAATTAGCAGAAAATGATTTTAGTGTGGCATGCAAACTTTTTTCTAAGTGCCCCAAGTCTTCTACTGTTTCACTTAAAAAGTAATTTACCACGATGTCTCCCTTGCTTGCAGCTTCAAACTCAAATTTAAAAAAAGCATTTTTAAACTGCCTTATTTTTGGACCATAAGGCATACTTTAAAATACTCAAAATTTCAAAGAAACTGAAGGTGCATCATTTATATGGATCTGATTATTCTTTCTTTTCACAATTTAATCCAGAGTTATTTAGAGTTTTATTGCAGTTTTTGAAGCTTTGTAAGTTGCATTTCATTTAGTTCGCCTTATATTGCGGTGCACCTTATGCAAGGAAATAAAAGCAATCAAGGTCATTTGTTGATACTACGCCTTATAGTCCAACAATACAGTATGTTTTTGTAGTATTTGATTGCAACCGCTTCTGATAAATGTAACATACTTTAATTCAAATACACAACCATTAACTGTCGCCACTGTTTTATGATTATAGGTACTTTTACAGCTAGAAAATACTGGCAAAACCCTTTTTTAATATTGTAATATGAATTATTTCAGAAAAATCCTCAATTTCTCATTTGTGTTTTTGTCTTAATATTCCTCAATGGCAGAATTGGCGTTCTTTTTCGAAACTTTGCTTACATGTTTAAAACCGTTTATATTACTTAGGTTTTGCTTGTTTCGAGTAGTCGATGTCAGGATTTGTGGGTAGTACCAGGAGGTGGTTTAGAGCCAGGAGAAAAGCCTGAAACAACAGCTGTACGAGAAGTGAATGAAGAGGTAATTTGCTTACTCAGACCAGGAGACATTGAAGGGATTTATCCAAACTACCTTTTTACAATCGAACAATTTATTAATTACTGAACTTCAAGCAGAAAGTAATAAATGGTAGTACTTATTCCAGGAGTGTGATATATACCTATTTAAGGACATTTGCGGTCTGTGAGGAAATTTCAATCTGGCCCATATCAAAAATGCAATCTTGGCTCGCCACCAAAATTTTTGCTGCAATCGCGAACGAAAGATAATAACGTGGCAAAGTTGCAGCCGGTGCCGCATTCTACAGCCCAAGAGCAGTAGATGTTTTTTTGGTCTTCGTCTTCTTTTTCCGTCCAAAATTCCGTTCTTCTTTTAAATTCGGTTTTTGTGGACTTAATTGGCCTGCACACAACCTCGCTGGATCCAATTTGGCCTTCCATCGAAAAATCTTGGACACCCCCTTACCTATTTGAAAAATCCAGTTTGACTGAAACAAAAACCGATCTTGGTTTACCCGAGTTTACCACTTTAGTTAAGGCTTGATCATTTATCTGCTTTTAAGAATTTATTTTTTGCGATATTTTGGGTTTGATTACCAAGTTCTTTCTTATGTAAGGTCATGAGTCATTGTTGCTATTTTGATAGTTTTATTTAATGTTTTTGGCTTTTTGTGCTAATTAAAGATGATATAATTAAATAACGTCGTTAAACATTATCATTATGTTTATGTTTTTTTGCCAAGCGTTAATCATTTCTATACAAATACTGACATTTGTTGATGGCCAATATAATTAATTGCCTGCAGTGTATGGTCTAAACTAGATAATCAAATATTCTGCTCAATATTTTTTGTAACGTCGTAACATTTTTTCACAAGTTTTAAGTGCCTCTGGAAGGTCTGCTTAAATGCATTTTGTTATTTTTAGACCTGTTAGTTTGATGCCGACAAAAGTAAATATAATAATTATACCTCAAAGCTTATAAGAAGACACAAATAGATTTTTGGCCGTGTGGATAGCATGATGCTATTACTTCATGATCCTAAATAAAATTATGGTAGAAAAAATGAGCTCTTGAACACCCAAATGTTAGTAGGGAATAAGCAAACTACTGTAGCTCTCCTTTAGGTCCATCCTCTTAAAGTTGTAAATTCTAAGTGCTTCGTGTTCTCAGATGTTCTTGAAAATGTAAAGCTCTTCAATCACTATTAGTTTAGTAAGAGAAATTAGAATTATTATGGTATTTTTGTATGAATTTATCGCTAAAATAATTTTTTCACAGTTTTGTTACATCGTTATAAAAGCTAGTGATCTTTAAAAGGCATACCCCCATAACGCCCCTAAATACAATCGTATCAGCTGAGGGCAAATTCTTTTGAGGGTTGCTTATCAACATACCTGAACAAAACCCTTCTGTCGCAATAAATTATCGTTGAAAAATAAAACTTTTTAAGAAATATCTTGATTTACTAGAAGCATTTTTGTAATACACTTATACAGCCAATGTGAATTAAAAGATCATTCCAAAAAAAACATCCTTTTCATTTCTTTTTTTTTTTTTGGAGTCGGCCGTTTTTAACTATCGAAAGCGTTTCGTGTTTTTTGAAAAACCCTAGAGAAACAATAACTTGTTTGCAAAGAAATTGTGTATTAATGAGAAAGCACACTTGAGCTCAGGTTCGAAGTGTTCAAAAATTTTGATGAATATGAAATTCAGCGAGTTTTAACTTAAATTTTAATTAAATAAAAGTTACGCTCTGTAAGGCTCTAAAATTTTTGATCTTAGTTAAGTTTTGGTTAACTCCTGCATAACTGTGTTTAATTTTCGCTTAAGCTTTGGGATATTGTTTTGTTATTTAACGATGAATATTTCACAATTACAAGCGCGATTTTAAGACTAGTAAATGTAACCTGAACTTTCTCAAATCTTTTAGGCAGGAGTGATCGGAAGGCTGGAGCGCCTACTGGATGTTTTTGAGGTCAGTGTTTCGTCATCATTTTTGCATGACATGTTAATACAAACAAGCAGTCAATCGTATGAACAGTAACATGATCTCGGAATACTTTGATACTAAGTTACCGACATGTAGTCCTGAAATGCCATACTTTGAGGTCATCACCAATTAAATGTTGTTAATGAATCAAAATGAATTAAAGTATTGTATGATAAGGAAGAGGAATTACAAGATACCACCGCTCCATGACTATACATGGTAAAAAAGCGTGGTAAAGTTGTTCACGTTCTGTCACTTTGTATCATTTTCACCTTATGTAACATGTAGTAAAATATAGATATTGCTTTGTTTACAAATTCGCTGTGAAAAGCAATTGCAGTCAATTTGTTGTCAATGAAAGCGAAGTGTAATTTTGCGGTTTCTTAAGTATTAGATTATAAGGTTCAACTATCGATGTTTTTGTGCTGCTACTAATACTGCTCTTACGAATTCTTGAGTTACGATGGTGGAATGGATTACCGCCTGTTCTGTGTCGAAGGACAGTTACAACTTTTGTTCCTACGGAGCAAGCAGAAACGGATTTACATGGTGCGGGGGCCCTTGTCATTTTGCTGCATTGGTATTTTTGCTGCATCTTCCTGTCAAGTAAAAGTGAAGACCCTCTACCCCCAAAAAAGAAAAGGTCTTGCTGTCCAAGCGCTGGGCCCCGGGCATAAATCCGGCTCTGGGTGCAAGTACCTTTTTTTATCACGAACTTTAAATAATGTTCCGTAATTGTGCACTGAGACAGTTTGCAGTGCGATACCAAAAATCTTTTTAAGGCTTTGTTTGGCAGAACACGGAGAGAAATACTCGAACTTACGTTTACGTTTTGATCGTCGAGAGACTAGTGGACGAATATGATGATGCTGGAAAAATTGGACGACGTAGGAAATGGTTTCCATTGGACGAAGCGATCAATAAACTAAGCGTGCATAAACCCGTACAACAAGAATATCTTGATAGACTCTCCCACGATGAAGTATGTTAGTTAATGGTTAATGTGCTACTGCTAAATTCTGTAGTTACAGCAATAGTGCAGTGTTGGTTGCATTAAACAAGGCAATTTAGTTCGTAAGAAGTGCAACGCTCAACCCATTTATTTTTTATGTCTTTGCATCGACTACCATGTAGAGACCAGTGGTTGGTCGGAACTGTCCGGCTCTATCCTGTAGATAAAAACGCGGTTGCACTCAAAATGCTGTATCTCAGAACCCCTCGAGGGTTGGGGAACCCGGAAAAGAAGCCACTTCCACATCACTCTTAAGTAGGCGACTCATCATCGCACATGCGCCCGCGCCGATTGGCACCCAGTGGCTGGTCGGCTCTTATGGGTAAAGACTTACTGATGTGAAATACTGGTTACTAATGTGCGCCCGCCGCCGATTGGCCCCCAGTGGCTGGTCGGCTCTTATGGGTAAAGACTTACTGATGTGAAATACTGGTTACTAATGTGTCCATTCAGTTAGTGCGCGTGCGGAGGTTTTTACCCCTTAATTGTCAGTAAAACAATTTTCGATCGCTTGAAGTATTTTCGGATAAGTTTATACTGAAGTGATCGGCATTATCGGAAAGGGTCACTCGGACTTCGCTGCAGAGTTGTAGACGGGCCGACTAATATAGGCCCGAATCCGAAAATATTAGCCTTAACCCGGCCCACACCCGAAAAGTGATTTCAAGCTAACATCAAGCTCGTAAGTTAAAGACTAAAAAATGTGTATGGTTATTGCTCGTATACGGTTAAAACAAAAGTATTTACTGCTGATCACTTGTGACGCAGTAATAATAATTGTGCAGTAAGGGTCGCATTGATGCTAAACGAAGTCGTTATGTAGTGTTGCAAAATTATTTCAGTTACGTTTTTATAGCACCTAAAAGGCTATAAAACACAAGACAATACGGACATTGAGTCCGATATTTTGTCAATCTTAAGCGCGAACCCGACCCGAAAAGTCCAGCCCTACTTACTACTATGCTTCGCTAAATCATGCAATAAATCCAAAATATATCGTAGTTATGGCTGGCTTGATCCAATTTCCTGTAGGAGCAGTTAGTAGTTGAAATACAGCCCCGAAACCAGAGCTACCCGCTTAAACCCTATGATAAAAGTGATTTGTTTCTCCAAATTTTGTAAATTCTTAATCAAACTGCCTGTTTTTCAGTTTCTATTCAAGAGTTCAACTAAGATCAGTGTATAAAAGATATTTTCATGCCCATCACTGTTTTCTGTGTTTTCAACCACATGTTTCTTAGAAGAACAATGGGTTATAAATCGAAATTTTGCAAATTCTAGATAAAATTCCTTGCTTTTTGTTCAAGATTTCATATCAGATCAGTATATCTTTTTTTCCCTTTCTCATCGCTCTTATGATGTTTTCAGACCCACCTCTCCAGGCGGTCAACTTGCAGGATCACCGCTAACGCCGAACATGGTTTCCCCGACGCATCAAACATGGGAAGAAAGTGTTCAAAATGTTGTCAAGCTTTTCGAAACGTCCAGGAAACACGAAATTCTCAAGACCATTGTGCAGATAAGGAAATCACTTTAAACGGAGGTACCCATTCCCCGCGCAGTAGCCAAAGAACTGCCAATTCTGGCACTAACGGTTGTAACGTCAGGTTGCTTATAGAGCAAACTAACTCTGACCCTTCAACGTAATAGCTGTTTTTGTTTTTCGTTTTTTCTTTTTCGAGTGAAATGTGTTACAGTGCCAACCATTTTTCTGCCCTCTTTAGTGTATAGCTATTTTTTATTGTTTTTAGTAATTCATACTGCTCAAAGGCTCATGCCATTTACGATCACGAGTGAACTGTTGCGACTGTGAAAACTTTTGTTTGATAAATTTTGTCGATTTGCAGCAGATGCGTGAAGTTGCAACTAACGCCGAAAGGCAGAAGTTTCTTGTTTAGCAAAAGTGATGTGTTGCGACCTGGGATTGTGTAATGGCTTCAATACTAAGAATGTACCGAAATTCAAATAACCAGTTTGGGCGGATCCGATAAAAAAACAACCGAAATTGGAACCAGTTTTTTTTTGTCTTGTACATAACATTGTACTTTATGGGGTTTAGAAGTTTCTACAAATAATTGAAATTCAGCTCAATACAATTTGAAGTTGAAAAACTGCTCAGGTGCACAGTGTACAAATCAGTTTACGAGTACAAATTTGCATCACATTTCGTTTATGCAACAACTCTCCAAAATAACAGTAGTGACGTTTTGCATGTAGATTGGGCACAAATAAATTTTTGAAAATGAAATTCGATTTGATGCGGAACCAAATTCTTATATTTATTTAACCATCCCATTCATATAGTATTTGTATGTTCGTTTTTGTGCTCCTTTTTTGACTTGAGAAAATGAATATGAACGCAAATAGCAGCAATGCCAGCCGAAGGTTTGTCAGTATGTTTTTTTTTGTCTTACAAATTAAACAGTTTTGCCGATCGGCGTGCGTTTTCACGGATCTAGGACAAGTGACCGCCCGCGAACCTGATGCTAGAAGTCAGTTGGTTCATGGTCAGATTGTTGGCGGTCAGTATATGTAGCGGTCAGTTGATGTGGATCGGCTTCCACGCAGGTGGCGTTGACCAAGCGTGTGGTGCAACGCCTTGCCAATTCTTAACGTACTTTGGAGGAGAAAAACTTGTAGCGGTACCGAGCAGCAGTTCAAGATTGGCCTGTGGCGCATTCTTGAATTGTCGGAATCAAAGTTTTGTTCAATGCCAGCCTACATACTTGCACTTTTTTATTGGACATAATTATAAAACTGTTGTCGGTCAAGTATGACTGCAAAATAGCCCCAAGTCCTCTTTCTAGAGCTCACCAGACTCGTTTTGGAACCTTGCTCTTGTATTTATTGATTTATTTTTGAAACTAAATTAGAAAAAAAATTTTGTACCGTACTAAAATTTTGCAAAAATTGAAAGTTTGGCTCTGACGCCTAATAGCTTGTCGAATGGTTTCCGCGCTTATAGTTACAGCCCGAAACAAAATTTGAGAAAAAATTAGAAATTGAAATTGCAAAAACTAAAAACTATTTTTGCAGAAATTAGCGTCCGAAATAAATATTTTTGCTAAACTTACAAATTGGTTGTGGTGCTTAGTAGGCCGGCACCTAGTAATTCCTGCGATGCAGTCACGGTCCGAAACAATAATATTAGCCTTCTGTTGCAGCAGGAGGTGAGAACCATAATTGGTATTGAACAATTGGATGTGACCCTACCAATGTAGGTGGGATACTGTTTGATTTAAGACATTGTTTTTCTTAATTATGAATTGTAAATGAAATATTGGCATGCTTCTAGTGCGCATTTTTTTTATGAATTTATATTCCAATATAAAACGCATACCTCCCTAGTTTTAGACCAATCTGTAGATTTGTCGTAAGCCACAGTTCCGTGCAGTCTGCTTTTTGGCACAAGCAACAAACCTTTCAAATCACTGCCGGATATTAAGTATTCATGTGGATTTAAATATTTCAAAAGCTCAAAACTGGATTAAGAGTTGACGTAATATTGCAATTTCATAGTTGACTTTGAGATAGACGTTGCCTGTGTATGCAAATACGATTTGAGAGTTGCTTTGATCGGTTAAATTGTAGATTATATGGATCGTAAGTACATCGTTAAATTTTTCGAGCGTTTACTGTTATTCACGCAAGCGGTTTTTCAACGAAAAGCTGATGATGCAAGGAGGGCGCAAGTGTGGTGATTAGTATAATAATGACTATAACGTGACCAACGCATTACTAAGAAAGCGTTGGATGATTCATGTTGACGAACAGTTGCTAATTTCGGTTGCGAAATTTCAATTTCAGCTCATGTCGTCACACAGCATAAAATTTTGGATTCAAAAATATCGTAGTGAAAGCAAAAAGTAATATCTGGCAACTTTTGTGCTTGATTTCAAACTTTCAAAGCATTTGCAAAGATATTTCGGTCGTATCGCGTGGTCATTATTAAGTTTAACATTTAATTTCAAGTCAGCTTGATAAATTGGTGTGATATTGAATCATATAAACCAACAGTGAAGTTACTAGGCACCGATTTTTGCATTACTGGTGTTGATAGGCTCGTTTTGTCAGCCCCAATGAAGCTAGCTAGAATGGTTTTGCAAAGCGTTGTCGATAGCGAAATATTAGTTTTAATTTATGTAAAAGCGGTACTAGTAGCAGTTAGATTTTTACGTGAAAAGTCAGTTAATAAAACTATCAGTTTAAGGCAGTATTGTTTTCATATTTGGTTTCTGATTGGCATTTTATGCCTGTCCTTAGCCTAATTAATAATTTAGAGCAGCGGTCACCAAACTTGTTTCTCCGAGGGCCGGATTACTGCGAAGTTAGCGGTTGCAGGCCTGATGCGAATTTAGGACAGATATACAATATTTGGAATTTCCATTGGTTCGCATTGAGCTCAGTGAAGAGCAAAGTCAGCGATGGCATAGCAAAATTGTGATGAAAATCGATGGGATGCCGGAATGGCTGACTCCTGTTTTGATGCACTACAGGGCATCATGCTCTTGCAAAACACTTAGCATACCTTTTGGTCCAATCTGTAGTGGCCTAATGCTTGGAAGACACAACTCCAAAAGCTACCCGTGGTATGTAACAAACAATAAAAGGGCATTCAAGTTTAGTTTTTCACTGTTGACCAAAATGTTGGGATTAGGCGTTGAACTTTTTTCGCCTCGCTGTTTTCAAGATATTACAGTTCGAAATTGCTAATTTTCCTCTTACTTTGGTCTTGCCATTTTGTCAGTATTGCGACAGGGGAAGATTAACTTTTTGGAGCCTGGTCTATATTTATTGAAAATCATGAAAATGCAGTGACTATTTTAAAATTTTGTTTCTAATTGGCAACCTTGAAAAAAAATTTTTTTTTGAGAGAGAAAATCGAGCAAAAAATTTCCGACCTAAATGCACTTTTAAACTTGTAAAGTTGCCCAGCTGAAAAAATGTAGAAATTCAACAAGTCGATAATGAACTAAGAACGAACGATTTCAACAAGAAAGTTTCTACAGCACAAAAAAAATAAAACAAAGCCGAAGAAACAGTTAATACACCACGTTGGACACTTCGGATATTTAAGCAGATGGTTGGTGTCATAGTGCCGATGAAGATTGTACCCTTTCAAAACAGCAACACTTTTGGATATCAGGCAACTAACTATGCCAATATTGGCTTACGCAAAAAATACTGTTCTTCCCATTTTTTCATTATACACCCGTCACTCAAACTTTATTCTTTTTTTTAGTAGTCATTTAGAAAGTATAATATTGGTAATACAAGCTTCAAGAACAACGTCAATCTTTTATAAAAAAAATTTGGTAACTTTTTTGCGTAACACTTGTAGTTTAGCTTTTATTTCCGCAACATGTGGCGGGCCGTAATTTGGTGACCCCTGATTTACACCCACGCTCATTCCTCTTGCTAAAAGAGTTTAATAAATCTTGAGTGTAAATGTTTTTTTTAATATAATCAGCTTTGAACGTAAAAATTCTCAAAAGCAGTTATCGTTTTCAGAACGTTTTCACCACTACAGTCACTGACAAAGTAAAACATGTCTTTATCTGTTTAGCAGTTCTTAAAAAGTTTATACTCTTATATTACTCCATTAAAAAATAGCCTGGGTATTGTAAACCTTTTCCTTTTCTGCATGCATGGATTCACCACAAAAACCTGTAGAAAGCATTCGTCATTGCCATAAATGTTTGGAGTCGAAATTCGCACATCAAGCATTGGTTACTGCGAATAAAATGTTTTTGTTAACAATATTGCTTGTGTGCTTTTGGTACTAGTCTGTTGCGTAGCAGACCTATAATTCAGTGTTTCTCTTGATCGTGTTGTTGATGCTTTTTTTATATTTTTTCGCTTGTAACAGTTGTGCGTTAAGAAATTAGTCGTTGAACAGCTCGTCCCAAAAAGCTCATCTTGCGTCATACAAAGGCCTCCAGGCGTTGGTAGCAGTGGGGGTTTGCCCCTTTGTCGGGTTTTTACTACCCCCATTCGTCACAAGGGATCGTGAGTGCCAAACCCACATAAAGTAGATTAATGGGTACATGGGCGTAAGAGCTCAAACTGATTTGGGGGGGCACCAAAGTTTTTCCCGAAAAATGACTCTAAAGTTGCCTGACAAATCAATCGTTTTTTCTGTCCAAATTGTGGTGACCTCCAAAAAAAAGAAAAAAAAAGGTCTTCACTCACCTTGAGACGGTTTTTCTATCCAGCGTTCGGAATATTTTACGAGGCAAACTTGCGCAAACAACATGAAATTGCCCAAAAATTTGACTCAATATTGCCCAAAAAATATGAAATGGCCCGAAATTTTGACTCAAAATCGCCCAAAATTTGGACACCTTACACCAACCGGGGAAGCCAGTGCCCCCCCGGCCCCCCACCTCCTACGCCTATGAATGGGTACGGGGTAGCCTTTTTCGTAATGAGATATCTAATCTAATTGATTATTTCTTTTTCATCAGACTTAAAATGACAAATTTAGCAAGGAATGCTTTTTGCCGTTGGTTTCAAAAATTGTACTAATGCATGACTGGGGCGGCACTCGATTTGTAAAAAGTGACTAAGTTTATCGCATTCTAACTTTAAAATCTCTTTTCAGTTCCAGCATTGCCAGTATTTTTATTACTGTTATTTAATGATTGTTTTCGTTACTTTATTTGGGACTTCGTTTTACCATGCTTGGAATATTGTATGTATTAACTCCCAATGTGCTTGTTAGCAAATAATTGTTTGGAACTAGCTCCTAATTTTGAGAGTAACTTTATCGAAATGCAGGACAGGTAACGGCCAATTACATAATTGAAACATTCATTAGCATTGCTTCAATTACAAAATTATTATCCGTATCACTGTATTCCTTTGTTGTTGCTTTTTGCAACGGTTTTGGCGTATGATTATATCGCAATCCAGTACCAGTTCCATGTGCGTTTTTAGGAATTTTGAAATAAATTAAGAAGCGAATGAATTACATGGATTAGTGCCCGAGTTTGAACGGGTAATGTTTTCTGTATTTTTGAACACGATTGTCCCGTCACAGTACGAGTATTGTAGCGAGTGTGAATGATCTGTGGAAGAATGGAAATTCAAATTTGTTGTATAGGACACCAACATTTGCTAGCTCATAATTATGTTGCGTGCATTGGCCACGCGAAACGTTTGAAATTTTGGCTTTTGTGCAGCGGTAGTGTTTCTTCCGAGTCGAAATAAAATAAATCATCTGGTAAATTAAATATTGCTAGTGATTTGGACATATCAGATATTTTAGAAATTTTACAGTAATTTTAGTCAGAAATGTTTTAAATCTTAAATATTGTAACACGAAAAATTGACAATTTTTAACCAATCGTCGCGTATTTTAAAATTACATAGGTTTGGTTGTAAGTCATGATTTATGATCTCTTAACGTATTTTAACTTTAAGCTGCGGTTGTTAAAAGAAATTTAAGCTTTCCCCCAAACTTTCTTTTTGCTCAAACGGTATGATTCCACTCCAAACAAAAGAATTGCAGCCCTTTCACATTGGCGGTCTTGCCTGGTTCTGTTTGATGGTAAATAATGCGCTGCCGTGTGCTTTTGTTAAGTGTATTTGCTTCGCAAATGTTTTTCTCAGACGGTTGCTTCGCCCAAACCTGCTGGTTCTATCAATCATTGATTAAGCTTACGATCGATTTTAATTATTGATAAAACAAAGAGTGAATAGTGACATTATGGCGCAGTATTGAATTCGAACTTCAAACTCAAATTCAAGGGCGAATTTGACGGTTCTCCGTTGGGAATAGCTTTACAAAGCTCTGCAACAAGTTAAGTTCCGAACGTTCATCAAATTAGAACAACCCTATCAAACTCTTAGCAAACACATATTTCGAGTAAAATTACTTCTTCGATACAAACTTAATTACTGAAGGTAATTTAGAAGTAACCTGGAGGTGACAGCGACTACTGTACTAGCCTGTATCACTGATCGGGATTGTGTTATTTAAAGGGGATGAAGCATCCAGCCAATTACAGCGGTATACAATGGCTAAAATCAAAATATAATTTCAAATTTTTTGGGGCTACGATTGCAAAGATATTCAACAAATACAAAGAAATATCCCCCTTAAAAGTTTTTGGAAACCCCGAATCTGTTCTCTCAACCTGCGAAAGACTAACTGCTGTTCACCAAAGTCTACTGTATCTAAACAACATCATTACGTGCATGAAGTTTCAGAAGTGAACTTGAAAAATGAAAACAACTTAACAAAGTTTTGTATTCACAAACACAAAACAATAAATATATAGAATTTGATAAATTCAGAATCTTTGAGGAAAGTTTAAGTTTAACGCTTTGGTCTGTTATTTAACTTATTGCTATTTTAATCCTTAGCCACGGCCACCACTATTCGGAATTGTTCGAAATTGCCCACTTATTTTACTTCATTGTGACTTTGTAGTTATAGCTTGCTGGACATTGCGTCACACTGTCATTACGTCATTTACGTGAATGTTTCCGATCTATAAATTTTGCGTGGGTTTCTCGATTGTTAACCGTTTATTTGTTTGCATTGAAACTGTGTGGGCTACCTAACTGTAACGCAAACTAAAAGTTTTTGAAGATACAAGCACATAATCACCGGTACGAAAAGCACCAAAAATATGTTAAAATCAAATACACGTTAAAGTTGTAGTGATAACCATTTTCAGCTTCGGAAATAAACTCTTCGACGCGTTCATTCGGACACTACTTTTTTAATTCTGAATCATCGCCTTTCATTCTGTATCGTTTGCTAAGACTGCGGTAGCTAAATAAATAATATATAAATTTGAGGTGTTTTTGAAAGGGAGAGAATTTCACCGGCAAATTTTCAATTAAAGAGAGTAAAATGAAAATGAAGAATATTCATCCGCAAATTTTTTATTTGCTTTTTTAAGGGTTAAGATTAGAGTTTGGGTCAGGGTTAGATTTGTAGTTAGTTTTAGAGTGAGAATTTATGTTTGGGCTCGAATACGATTTGGGTCAGAATCAACAAAAAACGAGATAGAAATTTCCAGTAAAATGAAGACTTCCTTGTTAAAAACCAGCTCCGCCAGCATTTTTCGATTCGATGCATTGAAAGAACATAGGCGTAGTAAATATTCTGAAGAACGTTTTCAATAAATTGTGTGATTTAGTAAGGAAAAGATTCGTTAATCTCGATCGATGCTGGATGCAGTAAGCTGGCGAATATCTCACCTCATAGACAACTGACTTCATATAGTAAGAGCCTAGAGGTCGAGGCATTGTATCTCTTACGTAAGCGGCACTGAAACACGTAGCTGCCACGGCTCTGTCACGCCCACAGCACGCCCAAATCATTTGCTCGCTCAGTGAAGCTACGACGAACCGGCGTGATTGGAAATGTACCATACTTGTCATGATTGGAGGATGGAGGGCAAGGTATAGCTTTATCACTTTATCTGTTGCGCAACAAATGAATTTTAAATGCGCGAAGTGGCAGCAAAGAGTTGAAAATGCAGATTGTGTAAAAATAAGAATTTAGGTCGAAGACCATTTGCAAGATTGCAACCCACAAAAACCTGCAGTACCAAAATTTTAGTGTGCCTCCCATAAGAGTCGACTCTGCAGAAACTGTACTTTATGATGAAGTTAATGACTTAAGCGAACTGCCAATACTGACTCGCAACTAAGCGTTTTAATAACTTTATTTACATTAACTTACAAAAATTACGCTGAACGTTTTCAACAAAACACTATATGCCCTTGTCAAAGCATCCACACTCCACAGTAAACAGGCGTGGAGCCAGAAATCTGCTGCTGGTAGCTATTTCGGGGTTCTAACGACGAAGCCTCCAGTGCTTGAAGATTTTGCAATCTTTTTTAAAAAATAACTTAATTTCATGCCTATTTTGGTAAAAATTAATGCTTTATAATGTGGAATAGATATTAGCGCAGCAAAAACTTGATTAAACTGCTGCGTAAATGGACTGTTGGGATGGTTAATAGTAAAATTTCTGTTCTTTTATTGTAAACCGGTAAATCATAAAATCCTATAAGGGTAATTCGAAAAAAGTCACAAGTATTTACAACCTAATCGTCTGCATTTTTAGAGAAAGATATTTTGTGGGCATGGACTAATGGAACGAGATTTAATAGAAGTGAACAGTAATTAACTAAATTAATTGCCGATACTGAATAGCCTTCCATCTCCATAATTTTTTCTTTTTTTTTTTTTTTTGATGAAGCCTACGTTAAGCATTTATTTGTATCAAGCGATCAAATTTGATTATTTACTTTTAGCCATTTTTCCAAGTTTTTACTAATTTTTGAGCTTTATTTTTGACATAACGTTAGCATAGGTGGGCACAAGTCCGCTAGTCCGTTATTAACGAAGCTAACTTTTCATTAACTCGTTAATCCGTTAAAAAGTTTTTTTATGTTAACGGACTAAATTAACTCCGCTAAGTTCGGTTAACTTCCGTTAAGGTGTTTATTGTTAATATCTTGCACTATTCATTCATCGTACCTGTACAAACCAGTTTGCACCATACCTGTCAACATTTGAAAATGCCAAATCGGGAGATTTCTTACCAGCAAATTCAATAGCTGGAAAGTTTCTCCCCACAGACCTCCCTCCTGCTTCTACTGCTTGAATAATCATTGTCATCTTTTAATGTTGGTACCACACATTACAAAATTTTGACATTCCCGTTTCAGGTTCTAGCAGTTCTAGCTACTAAAGGCACACTAACTAAACCAGGCAGTATTTTTATTTTGCATACAGTACCAGGTAACCGGTAACATCAGTACTGTTTCATACACTTCACTGACACATGGCGTAAAAAGTTATGCTACATTCAGCGCAACAGAAGCTTTCCAAAAAATACTGAACGATAAAGGTGAAATATCATTCAACCACGTCTACTTAACCAGACCCGCAACCCTCCAGGCGTAGGCGTAACCAGGATTTATAATTGGGGTGGGGGGCCAAGCCACAAATCACATGCAATGACGTCATCAGAAACTTCGAAAGAGGAATTTTTTGTGGGGGCAAAGATATTCTAGAATGAAAGATCAGAAGCAGTAGCCTAGCGTTGGCGCGTAACTAGGAGCTTGTTCGAGAAGAGGGCTTAAACCAATTGTTAAAATGCGAAAATGTCTAATTTGGGAGACGTGTTTGAGTGAGGAAGTGTTTTGTAATTGAAACACCGCCGTAGACTATGGGGGTCAGGGGGGGAGCCCCCAGCCGCCGGGCGATTTTTTGTAATTTTGGGCGAAAAAAGCTATTTTAATACCATTGGATCACATTTCGCACGTATTCAGAGCCATTTGAAAGTACAAAAGTTTTAACTTTAGAAAGCCAATTGAAAAAATTAAGTTGTTCAGTCCTCCTTTTGCTTGCAATTTAAGTTCAAAAACGTTTAAAATCTTGCGTTTTGGGGTTAAATTTTGTAAGTGATTTGGCCCTGGTAGAGCGAAGTAAAGTGTATTGCCTCCAGCAATATTTTAGCAGTAAATAACAATTCAGTCGAATATTTTCCTTATAGATTATTGTTTTGTCTTGAAAACAACCAGTTGTAGGAGTGCAAATATGACCAGAGAGCCCAGGCTCTTTCAATTCAAAAATTTGTTCAATGAGCATTCCCCTTGCTGTAGCTAATTTTTTTCAAAAGTATATTGTTGCACAAAAACTGGCGAGGTGTAGGTGAATTGTTATTGAAAAATGTACAATAGATAGTTACGCCTATAAACCGTGTTATTGCCCGGGCCGGATTTACATTGAGTTGGGCCAGTGACACTTTGGGACATTTGCGATATTTTCCTGCCCAATGCAGATCAAAACCAAAAAAAGTCTTATCTGAGCGTTAGGCCCTAGGCATTGTGCCACATGTTAAATCCGTCCCTGGTTATTGCATTACGTTCATAAAAAGGTTAAATGAGGGCCTCAGTTAGCAACTTTGAGGATAAAAACCCTTAATGTCACTCAGGTTATACGTTTACATTGGTTGGCAAACATTAAATTGAAGGGGCCCGGGTCCTCTGGAACAATATTATTGTTGGAGCCCATTTAAGTTGGGGGTCATTTAAATATTATTGTAGGGTACCCATTTAAATTGGTTGGCAAAAATTAAATTGAGGGGGTCCGGGCCCCCTAGATCAATATTATAGTTAATTACTTCTGTACGCGTGTACTGTTGTACACGAAGATGCTAAAAGAAACTGAAACTGAAGAAACAACAGTCTTTTTTATGACATTTTTATCATTGGTAGCATTCCAATCGGGGGGCCAGGACCCCCTAGGCCTCCTTCCTGATTACGCCTAAGCCCCCAGAAAAAAATTTTGCCCCCGGCCAAGACAAAATCAGTTCTACGTGTATAGTGGTATATTAATTAGCTAGCTTTCGCGCCCCCCCCTCTTAACTAGCTTTCGCCTCCTCACCCTTACCTTCAGCATTTGCTTCTACAGTACTTGCGGGCCTGACTTTAACTCTTGTGGGCTTAATTATATTTGTGTGTGGCTTATTTGGCAGCATTCAACCGTAGTTTGAAAGGTTTAAAGCCAGCTGCAATGCGGTCACAATTTAATTTGCAATTTAAAAGCACGCACACAGTGTCATTGTGTAAACTGGTTCTGTTTTCGGTTATAATCTTCAGCACCATGGAAAAGGTTCTTCCGGTAGATGCGTTTGGGTGAGGTATGCACAGGAGCGATTTCATAAATGCAGCAGGATTGCTGAAAATTTGTTCACCGGCTATTTTCTCCCACCCCACAAAGCCACAAAACTTGTATAAAGCTTTGCTTCTTTTTTACTTTCACCGGCCTCTTCAATTCTCGCTGACCATCGCCTTTGCGCTAATTGGTACTAACTACTAACACTTTCTCCGACAGATGCCATTAAAAGAGCTCAGCTCTTCACAGTGCAATGACCGGTACCAGATACTGTAATTTGTGCATGCCATTGTTATTTGTAAATTCTTAACAATTCGAATTGATGTTACCCGTTACGTGAAAGCAAGAACACACATTAATTTTCAAATCAAAACTCTTGAAAAATATCAAATCAGTCGAATCAGGGATCGAACTGTATTTTTTCCCTTTCAGAAAAATCAAATATTCGCAAACAAAATTAAATAATTTTTCAAAAAACTGTTTCATATTTAAACTCAAAAAATCTTAAGCTAAATCGTGATATCGGGAGATTTTATGTTGAGATCGGGTGATCGGGAGAAATCCTCGAAATCGGTAGTCTCCCGACGAAATCGGAGAGTTGACAGGAATGGTTTGCACTGGTTGCACTTGTAGCGTATTAGCACGAGTTTTATAGACGAAAGCAAAGAAAGGAGCTCTTTTTTTGTGGCGAATAATAAGCTGCAGCCTCATAGGTCTATTAATTATCGCTGTTCGCAATTTCCCAGGATTTTCCGACCGCAGCTTCGTTAGCACATTTGAACTTATTTTTATCATGGAATTAGATTAGACTGTAAAATGTAACTTCCAAAACTCTAAAAGACCACCATAGCAATAAATATTTTCTTACAATCAGCTCAACAACGTCAATAGGTATCCTAGAAGCGAGTGAATAACAAGAAATGTAAATTACACGCAAAATATTAACGGACTTCATTAACTTCCGTGAATTAAAGCTGAAAATAACGGATTAACGTTAACGGAAGTGTGAAGTTTGTTAACGGACTAGTCAGGCGCGTAGCCAAAAATTCGCAATGGGGGAGCTGGCTGGGGGCTTCGCCCTCAGCCAGCTCCCTGATTGGAAGCCAATGGGGTAGGAAGCCAATGGGGGTCTGGGGGCAAAACCCCCGGCCGCCAGAGGCTGGGAGTTTGGGGGCAAAACCCCCAGCCGCCGGAGGCAAAGGGATCTGGGGGCGGAGCCCCCAGCTCTCAAAAATTTTGAATTTTTTTGCAAAACTATCTTAATTTTAGGGCTATTTTGATAACTAAATAATGCTTTTAAAACGTGGCTTAAAAAATGGCTGTGCAAACATGATTAAACTGGTTTCATAAATGGGCTATTTGGGAGGTGGCTAATGGTAAAATTTTCGTTCTCTTATTTTGATGCTGGTAAATTATAAAATCGAATAGTTCAATAAAACTGACACAGAGTAACCTATTTCGCATACAATTTATAGAGAAAAATAATCGGAGGAGGGGGGCTAATCAAAGGAGATTTGAGAGAAATGATTGGTAATGAACCAATACTGAATAGCCCCCCTATTCCTTAGTTAAAAGTATATTTGTTGATAACATCTATGTTTAGCATTTTTGCACTTGCGATCAAATTTGATTGCTTATTTTTGACAATTTTTCAACGTTTTCACTTATTTGTTAGTTCTATTTTTGACAAATTAGCCCCCGCCCCCTGACTATATGTTTCAAAAGATGTTTTAAATCACTATTTAGTCCCCTCCAGTGCATAGAACAGTCTCAAAAGTGCTAAAAACGTAGTGTTTTTCTCATTCTGCATTTTGGTCGACATGCCAATGGGGGGAGCCTACAGCCCCCCCCCCCGGCTACGCTACTGGGACTAGTGGTTAACGAAGCTAACGTTTTGCATTAACTTGCCCACCTATGAATATTAACCTACCTCCGTAAATACTGTCAATGGTTCAAAGTGGCTTTGAGATTTACTTTTGAGTCCATATCAACGCAAAAGACTCAGTGGTGTCGCTAAAGATGGTGACACCTGGGGCGGATTTTTGTGGTGTCACCCTGGCCTTTACAATGTATAGTAGGCTGTAAAAGGGTGCACTTGGGACCAGTAGCGTACGCAGGATTTTGAAAAGGGGGAGGCCAGAAACTTCAGAAAATTTGAGAGGCACATAGATCAGAATTTGAAATTGTCACACTCAAATTCCGCCCAAAATCAGGTGAAGAGCAGAAAAAAAAAGGTCTTCACTCAAATTTCATCCCATTTTTCGCCCAAAATCAGATGAAGAGCAAAAAAAAAAGGTCTTCACTCAAATTTCGTCCCATTTTTCGCCCAATATCAGGTGATTTCGAGCCCAAAGCCTGATGCCCAATTTGCAAAGGTGGGAGACATGCCTCAATTTTGCTCACTTTTCTATGCAATCCTGGCGACCCAAAGGGGGGCCATGGCCCAATGCCCCCCCCTAAATACGCCCCTGCTTGGGACTTCGCGTGAGCGCGTAGTACCTTTGTTTTTGTTCGCGAATTCTGGCAGATGATGATTGATTTGCTCGTAACTAACAAACGGTTAAACCTAGAAAGTTCAAATTTGGATTCAACATAAGAATTGATGAAAGTGTCATGTGTACCAATTTTGGGGATCCTAGGTCACGTGATTGTGAATTGACACACAAAAAAACATAAAAAATGGCGATTTTCGCCTAAAAATTTATTAATTTGCCTATAACTCAAAAAGCACTTGCCGAGTGAAGCTGAAATTTGTAGACAATGTGTGTGCTTAAAAATGGTTTTAGCAAACCGAGTTTGGGGGCGCCCGGGCACGTGACCAAAATGTTGCAGGCCGAAAATAGGCAGAAAGAGGACAATTTTGAACCGATCTATCTCGGTAAATACCGATTTTGATGGAAAGTGACTTGTGATTTTTTGAGCACACTATCAACCGCCTTCCTTTGGTTGTGTTCTTCACCCCAACCTGAATAGTGTTTTCTTCTTTTTTTCTTTTTTCTTGCTTTTTCTCTTTCTTTTTTTCTCCGGCTCTCTACTTTTAAACCGCAAAATGCGCTGTATTCAAAGTTTGAGCGATTGAAGACAGAGGTGGAGTCGAGAACACAAGGCTCGAGGCCAAGGCCAAGGACACAAAAACAATCCGAGGCAAAGGCTATGGCCTTTCGAGACACAAAAAAATCCGAGGCCAAGGACAGCCCTACCGAGGACAGACCCTCTCAAGGCCAAGGACAGGAATGCTCGAGGCCAAGGCCAAGTACCAAGGACACAAGCACAAGTGCTCTCCAAAAAAAAGGTCTTCAGAAAAAATTTTTAGGCGATCTCCAGAAAAAACCGTTTTCCAAAAAATTTTTCAGGCGCTCCACAAACTTTTAACAACTCAAAAAATAGTGCTGTCCTCGAGCCGAGGACAGGGCAATTTTCGAGGACTTGAGGCTTCGAGGCCAAGGACTTGACCTTCGAGGCCAAGGCCAAGAACATCAAAATGTGTTCTCGAGGACTTCCTCGAGGCCAATGACGTCCTCGAAGATTCCATCTCTGATTGAAGATATCAGGGAGGACTAGTGTGGGACTGAAATCGGGGTTGCCAGGTTGGGGGATTCCCCTCAATTGGGTCCTCCCAAATTTTGAAGTTTTAAACAGCTACAACTACATGGATCAAATTTTAGGAGTGGGTTGACATTAAAAGTTAACTAAACTTGCCAAAAACTCAGTGTTCCACAATGGGGGCTCCCTCCAAACGAGCCCTCCAAAATTCAAACTTTTTAACCTCTAAAGCTAGACACATGAATTATTGAAGTAAAGTAAATATAAAGGAAAGCTAAAATTTGAAAAAAATTGGGGTCCCAAAATTAAGTTTTCCTCCTCACACGGGGCTGTCGAAATTAGAACTTTTTAACCACTCATGCTAAACACAAGAAATTTTCAATGTAGGTAAATATAAAGAAAAGATAAAATTTGACAAAATTTTAGGTTACCAAAATCGGGGTTCCCCTAACACAAGGCCGCCAAAATTTTGAACTTTTAAACCGTTTGAGGCAGATGTATCGAATTTTCGGAATGGGTCAATATTAAAAATAAACTAAAGCAAACAAAAATTGGGGGTTCCAAAATGGGGAGTATCCCCAAAAATGAGGCCTTTCAAAGTTTTTAACCTTTTAAGCTGGAAACATATAGTGTTTGAGTTAACAAGTATAAAAAGAAGATAAAATTTGACCAAAGGTTGGCTTACCAAAATGGGAGGTTTCTCCCCAAAACGAGGCCGCCAAAATTCAAACTTTTTAATCATTGATGCTAGACACATGAAATTTTCAGCGTAGGCCAATATAAAAAAGAGATAAAGTTTGACAAAATTTGGGAGTACCAAAAAGGGGGCCCCTTCTAGTGGGGCAGAAAATTTCTGAACTTTTGAACCGTTAGGCCTAAATGGATTGAATTTTTGAAATAGTTAAATAATAAATTATTAAAAAGTAAAGTAAACTTAGCAACTAAACAGAATTATAAACTAAATACACAAAAACAGCATCAAAGACGTAATTATAAACAAAAACTTTGTGATCGAAGACACGAAAAAAAGTTTGTTTTCATACACAATCTAACATCGAAACATTAAAACAGGAGATCCTAGATATCGCTTGCAATGTCATACTCTAGTCAGTGGTGTCGCTAGGAGGAGGGGGGGCGGCCCTCCTCGGGTGTCACCATTTTGGGGTAACACCATATTATGATGTGAAACCTTTCTTTTTTCACTTTGTTTTCATTTAGACTAAAAAACTTACTGATTTTTAGGATTTTTTGGCGAAGACCTTTTTTTTGGTCTTCACATACTTTTGGACCAAAAACCCACTCATTTTGCAGCGAAGACCTTTTTTTGGCCTTCTCCTAGCTTTGGTACGAAAAAGGGTGCCACCACGAAATCCCGCCCAGGGTGCCACCATCCTTAGCAACGCCTCGGACTCTGGTTGAGCTTAATGGCATTGATAAATTTGAGCTACACAGCCGATACCCGGGGAGATATATCCCCCCCAATAATTTGATTGCTCCCCCCCAATATTTTGACTATGATTTGCATTTGAGCGCTGGATGATCTTTCGTCTTTTTTTGGTCTTCACGTGATTTCGGGGACAAAAACTCTACAAATTCCGGTGAAGACCATAGGCGTTGCCAGGGGGCAGGCCCCCTCCCCCCCAATTGCCTTGCAACCAATGAAAAATTTGTTGCCAAAACAAGCTAGTGGTTTTTAGTACCCGTTCCAAGTCTGGTTTGTGGCTTGACCGCAGACCGTGAAGACCTTTTTTTTTTTGGTCTTCACCTAATTTTTGGACGAAATAGGCTTTTCAACTCGTGCTGATCTTTAGTTCAGTTGTTTTTTGAGTTTGGTCCCCACTCTGTAACTTGAGGTTTGGGCCCCCCTCAATCCAAAATTGGTCTCCAACTAAATTTCGCCCCCCCCCCCCCCCCCCCAATCACAAATCCTAAATCGAACTGTGAAGACTCTTTTTTTTTTGGACTTCACCTATGTGATTTCTGGTTTGGGCCCCCCAATCCAAAATCCTGGCTACGCCAATGGTGAAGACCTTTTTTTTGGTCTCCACTTCATTTTCTCAAAAGCGTGTTGCACGTTTGACATATTTATTCACGTGAAGAAAATAGTGGTCGAGCTTCACCCCCCCCAATGTTTAAAATAGGGCAAAATTGGGGTAAAATTGCAAATTATCCCCCCCAATGCTCAACACAAATCGGCACCAATGTGCATGGCTGAGTTTTTTTTCACGAAACTTTCATTTGTGGCGTTAAAAAGCGTACTTTTTCTTATGGCTCAAGGTTTTTGAATAATTTAAGTAAGGAAGTTTTAGTGCTAAATAACGGATTTCATAATTATACAGCGTATTTCGAAATTAGGGTCCCTCCCTCCATCGCTTACTTGAAAGTTTATGAAGTTTTCTTCATTAGACAAGTTTGAAGTTCATTAACGTAAGTTTCTGCAAAGCTATTTTGCAAATTATTTTGATTTCAAATTTCTTCCACTTTCATGTCGATTAGCCGTATGAGTTCGATAAACCCACATAGCTAATGATTGAGAAAAAAATTGGATGGATTGATAAAACAATAAAAGCCTGAAATGCCAGTGCATTCTCAGCACCTCTCACCTTCTAAGCTAAATCTTCACAAAAGCATGCTGGGTAGTCATCTCGAAAGATCGCGTTAATTAAAGGGCGTATGGAAACCTGCGATGGTTTACCAAGTTATTCTCATCTACCTGTGACAACTTTTGAGTGAAGCATTAACTAGGGGAAATAATTTTTGATTCTCCACCTTTTTTGTAATTTGTCAAATTATAGCCTACCACGCAAGAATAAAGGTTATGTGGCAAAAGCAAAGGTGGGCACAAGTCCGTTAATCGTTAATCCGTTAGTAACGAAGCTAACTTTTTCATTAACTCGTTAATCCGTTAAAAAGTTTTTGTTAGAGCACTGGACCGGTAATCCAAAAACTGCAGGTTCGATTCCTGCAGGAAGACAACTTTATCGCGTTTCTTATTTTAAAGTAGTCGCCGTACTGGTGACTCTTCTTTAGGCTTTCGTGCTGGTAGTCTTTAGGCCAGATAGCACGCAAACGATTAAAGTTTTTTCATATTAACGGACTAAATTAACTTCCGTTAAGTTCGGTTAACTTCCGTTAACGTTTTCATCGTTAATATCTTGCACCATTCATTCATCGTACCGGTACGATGAATGAATGGTACAATGCTGCGTATTAGCAAGAGTTTTAAAGAAGAAAGCAAAGAAAGGAGCTCTTTTTTTGCGGCAAATAATAAAGCTGCAGCCTCATAGGTCTATTAATTATCGCTGTTCACAATTTCCAAAGATTTTCCGATCGCAGCGTCGTTAGCGCACTTGAACTTATTTTTATCATGAAATTAGATTAGACTGTAAAATGTAACTTCCAAAACACTAAAAGACCACCATAGCAATAAATATTTTCTTGCAATCAACTCAACTGCGTCAATACGTGTTTTAAAAGCGAGTGAATAACAAGAAATGTAAATTACACGCAAAATATTAACGAATAAACGGACTTCATTAACTTCCGTTAATTAAAGCTGAAAATAACGAATTAACGTTAACGGAAGTGTGAAGTTTGTTAACGGACTAGTGGGATCCTATACACCTCCCCGAAAAACACCTTCCAGAAATTACATTTCCCCGAAAAACACTTGGCCGAAACTACATTATCCCGAACATACATTTCCCTGAACGTGCATTTTCCAGAAATTACATTTCCCTGAACATACACTTGCCAGAAATTACATTTTCCTGAATGTGCATTTGCCAGAAATTACATTTTCCTGAACGTGCACTTTCCAGAAATTATACTTTCCTGAACATGCACTTGCCAGAATGTACATTAGCCCGAATGCTCATTTGGCAGAATGTACATTTGGCCGAAATTACATTTCCCCGAAAACTTATTTTCCAGAATTTACACTTGCCAGAATGTACATTTGGCCGAAATTACATTTCCCCGAAAACTTATTTTCCAGAATTTACACATGCCAGAATGTACATTTGGCCGAAATTACATTTCCCTGAAAACTTATTTTCCAGAATTTACACTTGCCAGAATGTACATTTGGCCGAAACTACATTTCCCCGAAAACTTATTTTCCAGAATTTACACTTGCCAGAATGTACATTTGGCCGAAATTACATTTCCCCGAAAACTTATTTTCCAGAATGTACATTTGGCCGAAATTACATTTCCCCGAAAACTTATTTTCCAGAATTTACACTTGCCAGAATGTACATTTGGCCGAAATTACATTTCCCCGAAAACTTAGTTTCCAGAATTTACACTTGCCAGAATGTACATTCGGCCGAAATTACATTTCCCCGAAAACTTATTTTCCAGAATTTACACTTGCCAGAATGTACATTCGGCCGAAATTACATTTCCCCGAAAACTTATTTTCCAGAATTTACACTTGCCAGAATGTACATTTGGCCGAAACTACATTTCCCCGAAAACTTATTTTCCAGAATTTACACTTGCCTGAATGTACATTTGGCCGAAAACACATTTCCCCGAAAACTTATTTTTCAGAAATTACATTTCCACAAAAATTCATTTTCTAGAAACTATTTTTCATTCGAAAAAGTATTCTATGTTTAGGTTATTTATTTCTAGTAAACAGAACAAACTTTTAGGTGAAATTAAGAAACGTTGCGATAACAGTTAGCTTGCCGAATGAGAAATATAACCTAGCTTATTAGTCAATTTGCTATCATAAGTTGTGCTTCAAGCGTAACGAAACTTAGCTATTAAAAATCGATGCAAGCATGTTCACAGAGGCAAAGCAAGCTTACTTTTACCCAGGTTACACTTTTTTTAGAAGAGCCAATAAATTTTAAGTTGAGCTGGCTTCTCATAGTTTTTTGCCAATTTGCTGCTTCATTTGTTCTTAATATTATTCCTTGAATTCTGAGAACGTTCATGTCAATTTAAACGACCATGTTTTTAAAGTTATTTTGGAGTCCAATTCCGAATGCTCTGTCAGCTTGAGCAAAGACTTTTTTGCAGCATCGTAAAACTGCAAAAGCGAAAAAGTACGGAGTTTTTTTTTTTGACTTGAGAACATCCAAATATTTATGAGTTGCTTACGCTGTTTGAAGCAGCACTCTGTAATTTTAGAATCGTTGCAATATTTTGCTTGTAAATACTGGAAAATGAAAATTACTAAAATTTCATCATTTTGAATTAGCACAGAATTTAGTTGCTTTCAAGATTTGAAATTTATTCTTTTTTGTTTCCAATCTTTTTGTTACTGATGGAGGCTGGCATTTTTTAGATTCTGAGCAACAATGAGCCTCGGGTTTTTTTGAAATATTATTGTTATAAAAGAAAATAGTGTAATTCGTCTTGCGTTCGCGACAAAATTAAATCTGCAGCTGTAGTACGAAGTACGTAGCCAAAATCTACGTCAAACAACACTTGTTGCATTCCTCGGCAAAAGATTTCGCGCTTTAGCTTACCAACACTCAAGAAAGCAGGAATGGCGTGTATCCGCAACCAGCTTCAAAGGGCTTTTGGTTGAAACCTACCGAGAAAGCCACTTCTACGGAAAGCTCATTATGATGTCAATTCCCGCCATTCACATTTCATACAATTTGGAACATTTCATTCGCAGTTCATGCGAAGGTAGCAAAAAGATAAGTAATTCCTTCAGGTGACGTAACAATTAAAACCTACGAGTCTTCCTGTAGCAAATACTGACCGCATAATGCAATGCCACTCCTAGTGAATTTTCACTAAATCTAGTGAATTTTGGTCCGGTCTAGTGACCTAGTGAATTTTACGATCTAGTGAGTGTTTTTGTAGAATGTGCAAATACCTGAAAGCTGCTAATGTTTGCTTCCAAATTTTTGGTTGCAGTTTTATATCATTGCATGTTTAAATGTGTTGTTCTTTTCGCTTGATGAGACCCTTGAGCAAGATCAAAACGCGTCGGGATAGCTCATTCGCAATGTATATTACAATAGTAAATTGTATAGATGAATAACTTATGCTTCTAAATGCTAGCCGTGAAGGTGGCCTAAGTTACTGGTCGAAACACGAAAACCTATAGTTTTAGGTTGACAATCATTGAATAGAAAAAAAAAAAATTTTTTAATGAACATGAAAGACCGTTTGTTATTTTTTAGAGATGACCAAGAAAATTACGCAAAAACCGTGCGTCGCTGGCGTGAAGACCTTTTTTTGGGAGATCACCTAAAAATTCACGCAAAAACTACGATCGGTGGTGCCACTCCGAGTGAATTTTATATACATCTAGTGAATTTTGGTCCGTTTTAGTGTCATAGTGAAACGATGTAGAGAAATTTTTGTAACTTACCAAGTGAAGACTCTTTTATTTTTTATTTTTTTGAGATCATCTAAAAAGCAGTCTCATTGTCTTGTTTTTAACTCAATTTTAAATTAAAAGCACAAAGCGTTGTGAAAATTTTTGTGTTTCACAAAATTCTAGTGAATTTTGAAGAGTAGCCTCTGGCAGCATTCAGTGGCGGATCCAGAAAATTTTGGTGGGGGGGGATGACAAAATTTATAAGCACGGATTTTCTATAGGCCTAATCTCAAAATTTAGGATGTTTATGATTAATCTTCTTGACGTCGCGGAAATTTGCTTGGCATTTTTTTGATCAGGCGCGTGGCAAAAAATCTGCAATGAGGTGGCTGTGTACGGGCCTCCAGTGGGCGGTGGCATTTTGCGGTGTGGGAGCGTAGCCTTTAACCGCCGGAGACTGGGGGTCTGGGGGAAAAGCCCCCAGCCGCTGGAGGCACGGGGGCCTGGGGGCAGAGCCCCCAGCGCTAGAAAATTTTGTATTTTTTTGGCAAAAACAACTTAATTTTAGGCCTATTTTAACAAAAATTATGCTCTTAAAGCACGGCATAAAAATTAGCATTTGCAAAAGTATGTTTATACTAGTTACATATATGGGCTTTGTTGGAGGTACCGGTAGCTATTGCTAGAATTTCAGTTCTCTTATTTACAAGCTTGTAAATTATAAAATCCTATCCCGTAGTTCAATAAAACTCTCAAGGAGTAATCTATTTCGTCTATATTCTATAGAGAAAGATATAAATAGGGGGAAGGGGGCTAATGGAAGGAAGTTTGAGAGAAGTGATTGGTAATTAACTGCAGTACTGTAATAGTGAATAGCCCCCCTCCCATATTCCTGAGCTTACATATTTTTGATGATACCTGTGTTAAGCATTTTTCAATAAACGATCTTTTTTTCAATAAACATTTTTCAATACGCATTTTTAAATAACATTTTCCTGCCCCCCCCCCCCCCCCACGCCCCTACCCTATTGGCTTTAGAAATCAAGTCACAGTCGCACGGCCTATCGAGTATTCACTGACGGCTTTTTTTCAAATATGTAAGCTTAATATTACACATAAGCAGGATGCATGTTATGTTTAGGCTGGTGGGGGTATGCATCCCCCCCCTAAATCCGCCACTGGGTAAGGAACAACGTAGAATGAATGATCTTGTCGAGATTGTTGTTGGGGAGGTAGCTGTACTGCAACTGCATAGAATGAAAATTCGAATTTTCTGCTGTTGAGAATTCTCTGCTGTGTACTTTTGACCAGAGAATTTTGAGTTAATATTTGTTTGCTACCAGGCTCCTGTCAATCTTTCGAATTGAACCATTTTACCAATTTACACATTGGTGTCAGAGAAACATTAATTTTTGCTTTAAATAAATTTTCCCTCAAGGCGCGTAATGCCTACCTCAAATCAAAATGACAGTTCCGTATGGTGTTTTTTTTATTCTTCAAATTTATTGATACGAATAGGCCCATTTTATTATATTATTGTATAAATATTGGGAGAAAACGCTCACCTAACGAGCTCCATTAAAGCAAGACTGTGGGCCAGTGCTTCCCAATTTTTCATCACCGTGACCTATTTTCTATTCGAAAATTTTCCATTGCCCACATCTAAATCGCTAGCTTAATCGCGATTTATCAATTTTCAGGTGATCCCCACGTAAAAAAGATATGGTATTCACGCCAAAAACCGCAAATTTTGTGCTAGCTCACTCTCTAACGGGCCCCACAGCCCTAATGATTAAGACAGTTTTTTGACCGAATTTACAATTACCCAAATAGCTCTAGCCCACCACAAAATGCTCCTATGGCCCACAGGTTGAAAACCGCTGCTGTAGGCCATACGTAAGCGTAATGGTCGTCAAATTTCATTTTCGTCTTTTCATACGTCTAAATCTGCGCTAAGGTCAGTAGCGTAGGCGGGGAAGTGATGCAGTGCCGTCGCTACAGGGGGCCATGTCCCCCGATTTCAGTTTACTCAAAATGCTGTTTTTGCAACATCACGGAAAGATAAGACAATAGTCAATCATGGAAATATAGCAATAATAACTTTTAAGCATAATTTTCCTTTGACGTTTTCAGATCTTTTGCCAAACTGTTGGCAATCAACTGGTGTACATAAATGTGACGGAATAA
This sequence comes from Trididemnum nubilum, assembly GCA_963965965.1. Classification (NCBI taxonomy): domain Eukaryota; kingdom Metazoa; phylum Chordata; class Ascidiacea; order Aplousobranchia; family Didemnidae; genus Trididemnum; species Trididemnum nubilum. Next base: position 41,944,450 of record OZ014478.1, on the reverse strand, counting down.
CCCGCCTTTTTACTGTAACACGCCTATATAAATGTGTCGCGGAAGAGGGATATAAGACTGCAGAATCGCTACCGATACTTTGTTAGTGATTATGACATAAACAATAGGTGAAAACATTTTTTTCAAAGAGCAGCATCTGTTTTTGATCTTTGAGGCACACTTAACATTTTTAGGTCGCAGTGAGTGGAGGAGCACCATTGTGAAGGGGCCTAGGCCCTCTTAGCCAAGTCACTTAGAAAATTTAACGTCAAAATATAAGCGTTTAAAAGTATTTAGACTTGACCTGAAGGAAGGGGGAGAGGGCTGAAGGGGTTAAGCAATTTAAGCCTTTGAAATAACTTCTAAATTTTAGCAATTTAATCATTGATGCCGCTTCAAAAAGTGCGAAAGGTGATTAAAATGCCGTTAAAATTGCTATT